>VZTZ01056959.1:162417-210386 GCA_013400955.1 Drymodes brunneopygia
CACACACACTCCATGTGCACACACACACTCCATGTGCACACACACACATTCCATGTGCACACACACACTCCATGTGCACACGCACACACTCCATGTGCACACACATACTTGATGTGCACACACACACTCCATGTGCATACACTCCATGTGCACACACATTCCATGTGCACACACATTCCATGTGCACACACACATTCCATGCGCACGCACACACTCCATGTGCACACACACACATTCCATGTGCACACACACACTCCATGTGCACACACACACTCCATGTGCACACGCACACACTCCATGTGCACATACTCCATGTGCACACACACACACACATACTCCATTGTGCACACACACACACTCCGTGTGTGGAAACACAGGCTCACACACAACACGTCTGCACTTGTGCCAGTGTGCACAGCTGCTGTGACACACGGGCACACACATCTGTGTGCAGGGGCCTGGCACACGCACTGCCACACAGACACCCGGGACATGGACACTCAGACACAGGGTGCACAGACACACAGACACAGGGTGCACAGACACACAGACACAGGGTGCACAGACAGACACACAGACACAGACAGACACACCTACACCTACACATATACAGACACACAGACACACAGACACAGACATAGGGTGCACAGACAGACACAGAGACAGAGACACACAGACACAGACACACAGACACACAGACACAGACACAGACACAGACATAGGGTGCACAGACAGACACAGAGACACAGAGACACAGAGACACACAGACACAGACACACAGACACACAGATGCACATACACAGGGTGCACAGACACACAGACACAGACACAGACATAGGGTGCACAGACAGACACAGAGACACACAGACACAGACACACAGATGCACATACACAGGGTGCACAGACACACAGACACAGACACAGACATAGGGTGCACAGACAGACACAGAGACACACAGACACAGACACACAGATGCACATACACAGGGTGCACCGACACAGACACACAGACACACGGTGCACGCGCACAAAGCCTCGATGTGTGCTGTGTGTGACAGTGCACGTGAGCACTGAATGACCCTGCCTCCTGTGTCCCCGGGTCACTGTCAGCGCCACCTGAGGGTGCAGTCCGAACCCTCCGAGCTGGTGGGTGCAGTCCTTGGCCTGGCCTCTCCAGCTCCCCTGCGGGTGCTCTGGCTGCAGAGCCCGGCTGAGCAGCCCCAGCCCCTCACTCGGGGCCATCGAGGGGCAGACCCGCAGGGACAGACCCCGCTCCGCCAGCACATCCCCGCACATGCGGAAGGTCTGCATGGGCCCGTGCGCAGGTGCGAACGCGCACCCAAATTGCACGAACGCCCTCACCACGGGGCCTCACCCACCGCAACGCGCAGGGAAATGCGTGTGCGCAGCCAGGCACACACAGCCAGGGAGGGCAGGGGGCTGCGGGGGCCGCGTGGAGGAGCGCTGGCACCTCTGGAGCTCAGCTTCGCGGTGCGGGGATGGAGGATGGCTGGGGACATCCCTGGGGTGGTGGCCAGGCCGGGCAGCGCGGACTGTCCCCGACCCCCGCTGTCCCCTGGCAGCAGGGGAGGCTCAGCCGGGTCCCGCCCTGAGCTGAGGCTCCGCTCCCCGCTCCCGGCTGATGGATGGGTGCCTCTGGCCGTGCCACCTCCAAGCCTTGTCCCCGCGCAAAGCCCGCGGAGCGCGGGGCCGGTGCCGGCACATCCGTGCGTGAGCGGGGCGGTGCGGCAGGAGCGGAGCTCAGGGGCCGGGACGCTGGGGCAGCGGGGCTCGGGGTGGCCGCTCTGTCCCGACACGCAGGGGCTGTCCCAGCTCGGGGCACAGAGCAGGGCACAGGTGCCTCGGTCCCCGCTCGCTGGCGCTGTGCCCGAGCAGGGTGCGAGGCAGAGCAGGGCCTGGCGGCCCGCGCACGTAAAATGGCTCCTGCCGGCGGCTGCCGTGCGCCACAGCCCTGCCCGAGCCCCGCACGGCCCTGCTCCTGCCCCTCGGCCTGCCCCAGCCCTGCTGGGTGCGGGTCCTCACCCCGTGTCAGCACCGGGCACCTCTGCTCAGGGCATCCCCTCCTTCTGCATCCCCGGGACCGCCCCAGTCTCTTCTCTAGCAATTTCTCCCACGTAGGGTCTCCAGCCCCTGCCCCGCTCCCTCTGCACTCTCAATTTACTCCCTCCCAATGTCAAGCAGGATTCTCCCTGTTCCCCCCAGGGCCCCTTCCCCAGGCAGGCTTCGTTCTCGTCTCCTGCCCTGGCAATCTGTCCCTCGAGCCCGGGCGCAGATGCAGTCCTGGGGCTCGGGCAGATGCTTGGAGAAGAAAGAGTTATTTCCTGCAGACATCAAAGTCCTTGCACCGATTCACCCTAGCTGGAGACCTGTCACCAGCTGGGGACATTCCTTGTGCTGTGAAAGGGCATCGGTGTAATAAAGGATCCCCCAGGAATTACCCAGATCCTTCCTCTCCCTTTGACACAAAGTAGGATCCTGCTGGAGACCAAACTCCCAGCTCTGCCGTAAAAGCAGAATTTTGCCGAGGTCCTCCTTCCCCGTTTTGGTACAGCCCGGATCCCTGGCTGAGGGCAGACCCCGGCTCCCGCCCCCGCCCTGCGGGCTCTGCCCTTCCCGTGTGCCCAGGGCCAGATGGTTCATTCGCTCCCTGGCTCTGCGCTCCCGCTGCCGCCACAGTCCCAGCTGACCACTTTGTTTGTAATAGTCCTCAGAGGGGAATTACAAGCGAGTATTAAATGTGTGGTTAAAGAAATCGCATTACGCAGTGTGACTGGAAGGGAGATGCTTCCCTTTAATCTGTAATCCATGGAAGTTATTAGTTTAGCGAGCGGAGCACGGCATTCCATTAGGACACGACCCTGAGCAGAGCCATCACCTCCCGCCGTGGCTCAGCACCCCCGACTCCCGGCACAGCCCTTGCTTCCCCGCTCCCGGTCATTTCAGTGCCATTATCATGTTAACGTGGGGCTGTTTAGCATTGCAGAAAAGAAAAGGGGAAAAAAACCCACGCTCGATGGCCGCTTCGCTCCCGTGAAATAATGTTTGTGTCGTGTATCCTGTCCTACAGGTCTATGCAATATTAGTTAGTCACCCTCCTGCTCCCAACGATCACCTAACACCAACACCTGTATCATACACAGCTGGCTTCTACAGGATCCCTGTCATTGGTCTGACAACACGCATGTCTATATATTCTGATAAGGTAACTGCTGCATGTTTCTGCTCTAGTATCTCATACATGTGCTGTAAATCAACAGTGCCCGTCAGGAGGGTGAACGGTGTCTACACTCTCTCTGTGTCTGTCCGTCCACCCTCTCCAGCCCAGCCTGCAGCTCCCTCTCTCTTTCCTGCATTCCAGGGTGCATCATATTTTGCAGCTGCCAGTGCTGACCTACTTAGTGCCAGATGATTTCTGCAGCTCTGCTCTGCCAGGCTCGCTGCTCCCCAGCCACAGCAAAGGCTCGAGCTGGCTCCTGCCCTGCTCACTGCCCACAGCCAGGGGGTCCTGGGGACCCTGGGGGCCTGGGGAGGGGCAGAGGATCCTATTAGAGCCTCTACATTGGGCAGGATCTCTCTGGGGCTTGGAGGTTGTTTGGTCACATTCCCTTCTCTGGGTTTGTGGGATTTTGGTAGGGGAGATAACAGAATATCCTGAGGCTTCACATGGCATTCAGTCTGGTCAGCACTCAAGGCAGAGGTTCAGATTCCAGTGTCTCAGCTGTCCCTGTGGGAACACGGAGACTTCCAGGCTGGATGAGGTCCTGCCATGTGCAGGCAGTGCCTGGGCAATGAGGTGCTGCCCTGGCCCTCAGCTCACAGCCCCTGTGGCAAACACCTAAAGCTTTAGTGAAGGCAAAAGGAGGAGCTGAGCAGAGCCAGACCTTCCAAATGCCACTGCAGGATTTCATCCAGGCACACGAGCTCAGTGGGTGAGATGGAGCCTGCTTCAAAGCACGAATCAGCCTTTGCTTGGGAAATGTGAATATTCACAAATGTAAATGTTCAGTGCAAAAATAGTCACTCCGCCTACATGCTAAATAAAGTCAAATTTCAGGAGGAGGGGCAGAGGCACCAGCAGCTCTGCTTGGCTGCAGCAGCAGCAGGTTTTGGCATCTCCCACCAGGGAAGCCATGGCAGGGTGGTCAGCAAGCCAAGACCACGGCAGTGATGGTGATGGTGGCAGGGCTGGGGACCTTCACACCCTGGCAGGGTCCCACCAGGCATGGTTAGATGGAGAGGGATGGCACCAGAGCTGGCAGAGCAGGCAGGAAGTATTCAGGGGGAATTTGCTTCTTGCTGCTTTTGGAGGAGACGCCCCTGATAGAAATGTCACTGAGAGAGTCCCTGTCCCAGGGATGGCAGGGAGAGGGGTCCCTGCACCTCACGGGTCCTGCTGCATCTCTGCAGGGATGCCCAGCAGCAGCCACTGCCCACAGCACCTCTGCTGTCCAGCCTTGTGCTGGCCTGGAGTGCTCACCCCAAGGGGCTGGCTCCTGCCTCTGCCTCTGCCAACTCTTTCCTATTTCAAACAAGTTTTCTGCAAAGCAGCGTCATAAACCCCACCTGGCTCACCTCAGGGCTGGAGGAGAGACCCACGTCCGCAGTGGTGACCCCATGTGCTGGCAGGGAGATGCTCTCCATGGAATATTTGGGGTGTTGTGCAGGTTCAGGGCTGTGGGGTACACTTGCCTGGCAGAGACTGGGCAGGGAGCCCACGATGCCCACCCCAAGCACCCCTCAGAGCACTCCTGCCTGGCTGGCCTCATGCTCAGCCTCCTGCCCACCCCGAGCACCCCTCAGGGACTGGGTAGAGGAGCAAAGGATGTTGGACAGTGGAGGGGACAGCAAAGGTGGCAGTGGAATGGGGAGCAGAGGAGGGTGAAGCCGTGGGATAGGACAGTGGAAGGTTCTGCACATGTAGGACACGCTGGCTCGTGACTCAGGGACATTCAGCTGTTCCCTTGTTGATTTCCAGTGATCAGCTTGCTTTCTTTTTTGTTTTAATTCAGGAAATTATATCTTTCAGCTTAGTTTCTATGGAAACAAGCTTGTAGGATCACTTTGCATGTATGCCCCTAACTGTTTTTGGAGGCATCAGACAATTTTAGCTAGATTTCACAGGGGGCTGAAGTTCTGTTAATGATGGTCCTGTCAAGGCTACCAGGCAGAGGAAGGGTGTGAAGCTCAGCACAGACAGATTTGCCCAGTACCTTTTGATACTCTCAGAATATCTCAGTTGAGCACAGTGGTCCATGAGCTGTAGCCAGTCTTTCAGCAGAGATACCCGATGGATGTGAGTTTTACTGCTCCCACTATCCAACCAACTATTTGTTGTAGAAATGATATTGTGGTTATCAGGCAGAGAACAATGGCTTGGCCTCCTTGTATGTACATCTTACAAAATCATGAGCAGTTCCTCCACCGAGACCCTCACAGCACCCAGCACAGCCCTGCCTGTCTGGGGAGGGGCCTCTGGAATCCCAGCACCTCTGACTGAGGTCAGTAGGGAGCTGGAGGAGAGAGGGAATCTCAAGGTAAAGACAGCAGAGTGGTTCCCATGACTGTGGTGTCCATCGCTCCCTCCAGGGAGATCTCATGGACTGAGCATTGCAGAAATCCCCCTCTGACCTTCCCATGGCCAGGCTGGGCTGTGCTTTATTGCTCCTGTCCCCTGCGGGGCATTGGAGGTGTTTATGTCTCCTTTGTGTCCCAGCTGAAAAAACCGAGGTGACATTGACATCTTGGCACCCTGAGAAATGTGAGATGACACAGAGGGTGTGAGAGCAGAGCCTGGGGGAATGCACAGCTCAGGAGGCAGCAGGGTCTGTGCTGCTCAGCACCACCCTGTGGGACCTGTCCTGCATGTGGGGACACAGGGACACCCTGGGTGCCCAGGGGTGCTGAGCCCTCACCACCTCCCAGTAGATTATTGCAGCAGAGGAGCAGGGAGATAAATGAATCAGTTAAGAGAGACCTGCTCTGCCTCTGGAAGAGCTGGAAAATGGAGATTAGACATCCTGCAGTTGGAGACCTTTTTCAGTTCCAGCACCTTACCCTGGTAGTAGAAGTGAGATCTTTCTCTCTCTTTCTCTCTTTCTCTCTCTCTCTCTCTCTCCAGCAAGCTGGTTGGAAAACTAGAAATAATTTGATGCAGCATATGGAAATTTCAAAGATTTTTTAATTTCAAAAAGGGATTGAAAGAATTTTGGGTTTTTAACCTATGTTTTTCTGATTTCTTTTTTTAATATTGACTTTTCTGTTTTTTTCCCATTTCTGCTTTTACTTTCTCTGGACATCCTTAAAGCAATTAAAAATGCTCAGGGGTTAAAAATTAGATCCAGGTGGTGTGCCCCTGGCCCAGGCTGTGCAACTGGACCTGGAAGTCCCTGGGCATCTCTGCAGACTCCAAAGAGATCCTGGGTTCTGTGTTAGTGTGGACACCATGGTTGTCTTTCTGTTGTTCATCCCCATGGGGCTTTTTCCCAATCCCGGGATTAGTGCTGGTTTTGTGGGGTGAGCTGTGCTTCTCCTGCTCTCCCTGTAACTGTAATGTTTGTATCAGTTACACTCTGAGAGTCTCCTTGTGGCCCTCCTGATTTGTTTCCTCCTCTGATTAAACATCCACCCTTCTCCTCAGTGTCTCACCATCAGGAAATGTTCCCAGTGCTGGGGTGGCTCTGCTGCCTCTGCCCTTCCTGTGTGTTTGGACCTGCTGACCCTGTGCAGGGAGCCCCAAGCACAGCAGGGAGTTTATATACTTTTCTACACCTTTCATGGTCTGATTTGACATTATCACTGTGTTGAGTGTGAGGAAGAGGATTTATTTGGTGTGTCTGCCCCTCCGATGTGTGTCCGTGGGGGACATGATGTCCTTTCCTTTCCAGTGTGAATTACTTTGACCCATTCAGGATATTTCTGACCCATTCTGGGTCTGGTCTCTGGATGAACAGGTCTGGACAAGCCCTGTTTGGTCCAGACAACCATCTCAGCCTTAGAGAAAGAAATATTATGGTGCTTTATTTTTGTCCTCTCCAGTTCTGGCTCCTGTCTCCCTCCAGCACGTAGCTGGGCTGTCAAGTAGGGTCCATGCTGAGCATGAGCACTTTCGCTTCCTAATATTTGACTCTAGGGCTTTTTGGAAAAGCTACATTTGTTTGAAAGCTCTCTGTCAGCTCCAGCTTTTGGTCTGATTGCTCCCCTAAGAGCGCTGTACTTAATTAGGCTGGAATTGCAATTGCACAATCACCCAACCATAACGATGTCTTTAACTGAATCAGAGAGGTTTGCAGGGGCACAGGCCCGGAGCTGCCTCCTCTGCCTGCTGCTGAACAGAACAGGCTGACCTAGAAACAGCCAGGGACTGTGTTATAAAACTGCCTTTCTGAACTTCTGCCATGGCAAATGGCAAATACACAGCTGCCTGTACCTGCCTCTTGCCTTCTGAAGGAAATCCTTTTGCTCTTTCACGTCCATTGCCTGGTAATTATTTAAAAGGTCAAGAGGCAAGGCTATATTTGCACTGAACGCTGCTGGCCATTCGTGGCCCAACAGGCTTTTCTTCTCTGTGCCATTATGGACCACAAAGCAGAAACCCCTCTTTGCCATGCTCTGGTTTAACCACAGAGAGGCACAAAATCCCATCCAGGGTTTGCTTCCCAGACAGAAGGAAGAATGCAGGTCCCAGAGGTTAGCTCAAGCTGTGCACCCCAGAGGTCTTCCCCAAAAGGCTTTGTGACCCCAGCCCTGTCCCTGCAAGCGCGGCTGACACCCCCACAGCCCGTGTTGAGCTCTTGTTCTCCCTTGCAGAGTATCCACCTGTCCTTTTTGCGCACGGTCCCACCTTACTCTCACCAGGCCAACGTCTGGTTTGAGATGATGAGAGTCTTCAACTGGAACCACGTCATTCTGATAGTCAGCGACGACCACGAGGGTCGTGCTGCACAAAAGAAGCTGGAGACCCTCCTGGAGGAGAAAGAGTCCAAGGTCAGTTCCTGAACATTGTCTTGTAGCTTTGTTTAAGCAACAACAACAAAACTAGAAGTCTTGGGCTGTTGTATGTATGTAGATTTCTGTATGTAAAACACCTTTTCTTTCCATTGTAACATGGCTAACATGCTTAAAGCATCAACAGTGTCTGACTAGTACCTGACAGAACTTTGTACTTTATTCATTTCACTTGCTTTGCCATGGTCAAAATCTCCTACATGTAAATCGACCACAAAATGAAGGGAAGGATAACCTGGAGCTCTGCAAATGCCTTGCCCAAGATTCCCACCCAAGGAGAGGACCAGTCGCTCAGCTTAGGGAAGCACCTGCCCCATTGCAGCCACCCCGGGGCCAGGCAGACCCAGCAGTGCCAAATCCACCCCGAAAAGCAGCTGTGAATTGGCCATCAGGGGCTCAGTGTAGGGCTCAGGAGGGGCAGGGCAGCCAGGGCTGTAATGACCCTGTCGGTAGAGTTCCCATCTCCATCGAAGCACATGCCAAACGCTGCTTTCCTGACACCCCATGCTGTCACAGGGGCAGGTGAGGGAGTAGCTGTGCCCAGGAGGTGCCTTGTACCTGCTCTCAGGGCCAGCAGGAGCAGGGAGACAGGCAGGGGAGGGCCCCGAGGGGCAGGACAAAGCACAGACCTGCAGCCTGGGGGGAAAGGACTGAACAAGTGCTCAAGACAAGCAGAGAAGGAGAGCACAGGAAGCTTGGCTGCAGTCTGGAAGGCAAGGAACCACCTCCTGCCCTACAGGGTGAAGTCCCAGCATGTTCTCTCTCCTGGGGCAGTGTGAGGTCCCCTTCAGATGGGCAGAGCCTGAGTTCATCCAAGTCTCCAGCAGTACCAGGGCAGGCACCCATTTGGGCTGTTCCCTCCTGGGTCACAGGCAGGGACCCCAGCCTGCTCTTTCCAGCCCCTGGACCTTTGACAGTCTCTCAGCTATTGAGGAGACATGGCCATAGACACTTCTTGTGGTTGGAGTTGGTGGCTGAGCTGAGAGACCGGAGCCTGTGACTGCTCTTCGTCACCGCCCTGGAAGAATGACTGGGGGGTGGAGGCTGGCACAAGCCACACTGACCAAGAGACTCCTGATTTTGGCTGTGATTTGCAAGAAGTTTCATCCTTGCTGCATCCCAGGCTGTCATGAGGCACTGATGTTCCACCACCCACAGAAGGATTCTCCTGCCTCCCAAGGCAGGTCCCCACTGGGTGACAGCAGGACAGTATTTTTCTCTAAAGCCTCTTCCCAGCACAATGCCTTTCACACAGGGAGAGCCACCCCTTCTCTTGCATATTTTGATTTCTGCTTTCTGTTTTCCTGCAGCTCCCATGCGTCCCATTTTACTGTTCCCTCTCATGGCCCCACTCCCTTTTGCCCTGTGTGGTGCTCCCAGGCACAGGGTACATTTCTTCTTCAGCCTGTCCACCCCATGGGAAAGCCTTTGAGATGTGGAGCTTGAAAGATGTGGAGGGAGGGTCTGTCCTCAGACCTTCTCCATATTTGCACTGCATCTACCACACGTCTTGGTGTCTCCTGGAAGCCCCTGGGCTGCTCTGGCCACTCTGCAGCCTGGGGCACCTGCTCTGTCCCAGTAGGTCACCTTGTCTTCTCTTTTCGGTGTGCCACAGTATCTTTTTTCTTTTTCCTTTGAGAAAAGGTCAGTCAGACTGGTCTGACTGGTCTTGCAGATGGCAGGTACCCCACTGGGGCTTTGCTGTCTTCCTCCACCTCTTCTCTCCAGTCTCTCTTCTGATTCACTGATATGCTGGCTCTTTCCATGCCATGAAGTTGTACCATGGGCCTCTCCTCAGCCTCTCCAAGGGCAGCCTGGGCCCTGAGCAGGGAGCAGCTGGGAGACCTGATCTCGTCCTCTCCAAGGCTTGGATCACAGCTGCTGAGGATATGGAGGACCTGCTCTGGGGCAGAGACTCACCTGAGCCCATCTCAGCTCTTGTTTTGGGGCATGACTTTGCCCCCAGAGTCTGTGCCAGCCCCGTGTGCCATCCAAGCACCACGGTGTGTGTCTGCAGCTCCAGCAGCACTCTGAGCCCACCACTCAGGCCATGCTGGCCAGCCCTGGAGTGCCCCATGTGCTGGCCTTGTCCTGGGGCTGTCTGCAGTCACTCAGCCTGGAGCTGCTGCTCCACCCAGCACTGCTCATTCATGGGGCTGCCTGGGGCTCAGGAGGGAGTGCTGGGCACTGAAACCAGAGCTTCTCCAGCTCAGAGCTGGCAGGTCCCTGCTGTGCTGGCTGCCTTTCTCAGCAGGGAGGGACAGTGGCGTTCATGGAAGTGGCAATTTTTTGAGTGAATGCAGGAGAACATGGTTGGTTCTGATTTGTTGATCCCTGTGTGAAACACAAAGAACAGAGAAGGGCTGCAGGACCACATGGAAAAATGGGGAAAAGAGGACACATTACTAGTCTAGTTCTGGAAATAGAGCTCATGACAGGGAGAGGGGATCAGGTGCACCCAAGACTCTGCTGACCAGTCTGGGCTGAGGTGCCAGCACATCCCAGCAATTTCTGCTTGGAGGCTGCAGCATGGATGAGTTTTTGGCTGTATTGGCAGTACCTAGGGAGAAGTGCTCAGTGTTGCCTGATTGGAGAACATTTGTGCTGTCTTGCTGCATCTCTGATCTCCTTGAAGCAGTCATTACTCCAGAGCTCACTGCAGGCCCAGCAGAAACCACTAAGAAGCCACTGCAGAAATCCTCGCTGTGGGAGTCATCAGAAATGAAGGCAAACCTGGGCTCCAAGCAGATTTTGCCTCTTCAGGTTCTTTTCCTTGCCAGGACCCAATTTCTCTGAGCAATGAAAATCCTGTTGGGCTGTGTCCAAGGGGATGAAGGGAAAGCTCACGCATCTGCATGGAAAGGAGACCTGGCAAAATGTCCTGCCAAAGACTGGCCTGAATGCTTGGGAAAAGGCAAACTAATTCATTTGGAAAGCACGATGAAGAGAAATCTGTCTGTCTGAGGAACAACCTGGGAATGTGGACCCCTGCATGCTAGGGGTGCAAAGGATTGGGCTCCTGGCAGGGATCCATTGCCATAAGGTCCTGGAAAAATGGAGATGAGAGTAGAGCTGTATCCCATGTACACAGATCAGGGATGCTCAGCTGGGGTGGGGTCGAGGAGAAGATGTCAGACTGTGTCCCACCAAACCCTGCCAAGCCCTCTCCTGAAGGCACCACCAGGCTGCTGTTCTTGGCCTGGGGCTGCCCCCAGGAAGATCCTGGGGCTCTGTGCACGCTGCTGCAGGGTCAGGGCTCTGAGCAGAGGCTGTGAGCCCTCAGTAGCTGCTGGCACAAGAGGAAACCCCCAGCAGTGGGTGCCCTGCCCTGGGCTCCTCTGGGGCCGTGCAGCACCAGCAACTGAGGCAGCAGAGCAGGGGAGGAGCAGAATCTCTGCTCCAGCCCATTCTGGCTGGGGTCAGTGCACACCCCGAGCCCTGCTGGCACGTCCAGCCAGCAGCGTGGAGACCACCAAGCAGTGAGTCCCACTAGCCACGCTTAGGGCCAGGTTCTGGGCACCTGGTCTCAGGTAGCTGCACCTCCCAGGGCCTCCCTGTGCTGCAGAGCCACGAGGTGCCCTGGGCCCTCCCCAGGGACCAGGTAAAAGCTGCAATGTCATCCCATGTTCACCATTGCTTCATATCGCCACGCTTTGAGCCAGCACGGGATGTAGAGAACTTTATCTTTCTCTTTTGGATGTCAACACAGCTCAAAAAGCTGCTCCCTCCTTTCAGGGGGTGAGAGGTTCAGCTGAGACACCTCACTTTGTGTGGACTCTCTGAGGGTGGACAGGATTGTAATGCTGATAGTGACGCTGATAATGCTAATACTCTTAACTGTAACAGTTTGCCTTTATCCAGCACTTTCCGTACACAACATTTTGTCCTTTACTTCCACAGTAACCCCATGGAAACCCCACCACTTAGGCCCTTAGATTGTTTCTGAGCTTAAGATAACAATTCCTTGCTGAAGAATTCCCCAGTCCCGCAAGGGAAAACGCATCTGCATCGCACCAGCTGTGACACTCAGGCTTTGCTCTCAGACTGCTCCGTGACACTCCCGTGACAGCTGAGGCACAATCTCTCCTGATAGTGGTTTTTGCGAGCTCCAGCGTTATAGAGACCCTTTAGCAAACAGTGGAGGAGGAGGTGGATGTTGGATTGCTTTACTACACGTCATTTTCAACTGTTTATAATATTCTTCTGTGTCTACATATTTTCTCTGTGCACATTATTCATCAGAGTAAAAAAAGGAACTATGAAAACCTCGACCAACTTTCCTATGACAACAAGCGAGGACCCAAGGTATATATGCATGGAAATGCACGCCGCCCACCAACCTAACTAGCAAATGAAAAAATAGCCACAGCCAACAGAAAAATAAAAAAGAAAAAAAAAAAAAAGAAAGAAAAAGAAAAAAAGAAAAGAAAAGAAAGAAAAAAAAAATCCATGACTGTTTCTTGGTAGCACGTTTTTATGTTGAGATAGCTTGGTTTGGACTTGAGAATGGAAACTTAGCCAGCTGACCCTGGAAGGATTTCTTTTTGAAACATGCATGTGAACCAGTAATTAACTTGCAAGTTCTTTTTTTTTTTTTTTTTTGAAAAGTTGAACGAACCCCCTTTCCTCCCCAAAGGAAACGGTTCCTTGGTGTAAGTTGCTCTCTTTGATTATCAAAGGTTAACCCTGTGCAATATGTTTTTTTCATTTCCCATGTTTTTGAAAAACAATACTCATTTGAGTTTTCAATTGCATTTCAAAGCCTTTTTCTCTTTCCTGTACAATGCACGCCTCTTTTTGGGTCTTGATTGACTTCAGTTTGCATGCACAGTGCAAAAAAAAGAAATTAAAAAAATAAAACAACCAAAAAGCCAAAACCTTAAAAAAGAAAGAAAGGAAGGAAAGAAAGAAAATAAAGAAAGGAAAGAAAAAGAAAGAAAATAACTATAACCAACCTTATTTAGCAGACTTTTGTGCAGTTTAATGAATTCTCTTGACCCTTTTCTAGATAGCATGGCTCTCACCACCAGTCCTGGTGCTCCCTCACTAACCAGCTTTGCTCACACCAATCACAGGCTGAGAAAGTGCTTCAGTTTGACCCTGGAACCAAAAATGTGACATCGCTGCTGCTGGAGGCGAAGGAGCTGGAGGCCAGGGTCATCATCCTCTCTGCCAGGTGAGGCCGTGCTGTCCCTTCCCCTCCCTACTCTGATTTCCTCTCTCCCAGCGCTGCCCAGCGCCGGAGTCACTGTGGATTTGGGGTTTGGCATCCTTCCAAGGAGCCTGAGAGAACCCCCACACACAGCCGCAGTCCCGGGCAGGGGGAGGGTGCTGAGGTGCTGCTGGCCAGGCAGTGACAGCCCCGAGCGTGGCTGGCGTGCCGGACTGTGCTGCAGGAGCAGCTGCACCTCCCGATGCCATGTCCCGGTCCCGCAGGGAGGGAGGGGAGCCTGATGGCCCCATGCCCACAGCACAGTCTGCAGATGTGCAGGTGCTCAGCAGCACTGGGAGCTGTAGGATCAGGTGAAACAGAGCAAGGTTCCCATTGCACCGAGCATTTAGCCTTTGCCCAGGAGATCCAGCAACCAGACGTCTGGGGTTGTGTCTCCCCTGGTGCTGTCGCATCCTCGGGATCCGAAAAAGGGGCAGGCTGGCGGCTGGGGCCCCATGGCGTTCCGTTCGTGTCGTTGCAGCGAGGATGACGCGGCCACGGTGTACAGATCAGCAGCCATGCTCAACATGACGGGCTCGGGCTACGTGTGGCTGGTGGGCGAGCGGGAGATCTCGGGCAACGCCCTGCGCTACGCCCCGGACGGTAGGAACCTGCCGAGCCCCGTCCTGCTCAGCCAGGCTCGGAGGGGCCCAATGGAGCCGGGATGAGCCGCCCCTGCCCTCCCCGGGACCCTTCGGGCTGCGGGAACGCGGGGCCGTGGTTGTCCCGAACGGAGGCTCCCGCACCTCGCTCTCCGCTCCCTTTGCCTGCGTGGGGACTCAGCCTTGGCCGCGCTGCCACGGCCCTAATCCGTGTCGCTGGGGCTTTGTCTGTCACCCGCGGGATGGCTCGGGCAGGGCCGTGGCGATGCAGCTCGGGGTGTCTGTCAGCGGTACACGGAGCTGTCCCCAGGCGGACGCTTCCAGCCCAGCCCCGCTCTCCCCGCCTGCTCCTGCCTGAAGCTCAGGCAGCTCCCCACTGCATCCAAGGGATCCTCAGCCCGTGGTGCTCGCTGTCCGCAAGCGCTGGGCACGGGAGTAAGGCTGGAGCAGCCAGTGATCCCAGGGATGCTGACCTGCCTCCCCCTGTGCCCGCCGCAGGAGTGATCGGTTTGCAGCTCATCAACGGCAAGAACGAGTCAGCCCACATCAGTGACGCTGTCGCCGTGGTGGCCCAGGCCGTGCACGACTTGTTTGAGAAGGAGAATATCACAGACCCACCGCGGGGCTGCGTGGGAAACACCAACATCTGGAAGACAGGACCCCTTTTTAAGAGGTATTGGGGAAAGGGTCCTGCTGGAGGGAGCAGAGGAGCTGCTGGGGGAGAGCTGGAAAAGGTGGGAACATGTGGAAAAGGTGCAGGAGGATATGGTGGCTTTGTTCAGGGTTTCTGACACTAAAGCTTTGGGGCATGTGGCACAGGGCTGCCTGGACTCTCCTGCACGATTTGGATGTGATTTGGGCTACATCTCCACTAGAAAACTCTCCCAGACACAGGCTCAGCCAATGGCACCCAGTTTCATCAGGCTGCTTAGCATCATCCTGGTGCCTGACACTGATTCAGTCCATGTCAACCCATGCTACCCTGGGCAATGCTTAGACAGCTGGGATGTGTGGGCAGGGAATGACTCCAGGAGGAAAAGATTGGGGACCATGATCTCCTCCAGTCTAGATCTTAATTCCATGGACAGAAGTGGGAGAGAGGGGGGTTTCTGCCAAATCAAGGTAGGGGGATATTTCTGTCCCATTTTATCTTGGTGCTGTGGACACATTTCCTGTTGAACATTCCAAGGGCTGTGGCATGGGTCCAGCTGCAAGCAGGGCTTGGTGGCAAGAGATGCTCATGCATGGGACAGGTTGCCCTTGGCTGCAGCAAACCCTGGAGCTGTGGATTGGGAGGCTGGGGTGTCACAGATGGGAGCATGTCCCCGCGGGGTCCTGCTGCCAGGGCAGGGCAGGTCCTGCATGCGCTTCCAGACCCCAATCCCTGCATCACTGCTGGTGCTGGAGCCAGAGGGGCTGGGCCTTTGTGCAGCAGCCACTCTCTGCAGACCTGAGTTCTGTTGAGCATGAGACCCGCAAAGCCTGGAGATGGTTTTAGAGGCATTTCTGGCATCCCCTGCAGTGACAGTCTCTGGCATGAGCGAGTCAAAGCTGTTCTTCACACGTGGCTCAGGCAATCCTTGTGTGTCTCCACTATCATCTTTCCAGGGTTTGGGGGCTGGTTCTCCCCTTATTGGTGTTTGTGTGTGCCTGGGCCACTGGCCAGGCAGGGATGGGCAGGTGCCAGGCACAGCACCAAAGCTGTAGCATGGACACACCTCCCAAGGAACCCCCAGAGGAAAGTGACCTTGGGTGCTGTGGGACAAATCATTCCAGAAGGGAATGGGACTGATCTGGTGGAGAACAAGGGGCAGTGACAGCAGATGTGGTAGTGAACATTTGGGAAACTGACTCCGTCCACCAGGAGGAGATGACCACAGGTCTATGAACAGACCATAGGTAACCTTGGCTGGACCTGTGCAGGGTAGTGAGCTTATGGCAGGTAACTGAGAGGAAGCGTTTGCCTTACTGATGCCTGGTGAGGGGTCTCAATGGCCATAGCAGGTTCCTAGGGTGTCCTCACTATGTTTCTCCCTGTAGGGTGTTGATGTCCTCCAAGTATTCAGAGGGTGTCACCGGCCGGGTAGAGTTCAACGAGGACGGGGACAGGAAATTTGCCAACTACAGCATCATGAACCTGCAGAACCGGAAACTGGTGCAGGTCGGGATCTACAACGGCAGCAATGTACGTACAGGCCTGGCTGGCTAGGAGGGGTTGGGCACTGGGGTGTCCACCTTGGCCTCACGACCATCTGCTTCCTCTGGGATCCATCACAGGTCCTGACCAATGACAGGAAGATCATCTGGCCAGGTGGGGAAACCGAGAAGCCTCAAGGCTATCAGATGTCAACCAAGCTGAAGGTAAGAGCAAATGGCTTTAGGGGCAGGGCTCCTCAGCTCTCTGCAGGCTGGGCAGTGACTTTATCTGCCTCCCACCTCCATGGCTGCTCTGCAGCTGGCAGCAGCATTTGCAAGGCCAGGAGAGGATACAGGAGAGAAATAGGGAAGGTACTAGAGGGTATTCAGAGAACAACTTTCAGCTGAAGTCAATCTAGATAGGCTGGCAGGCATCCTTGGGTTTGGAAGGAGACAGGTGGGAAGTGGGTATGAGAGAAAACAACATAGAAAGGGTGGAGGGACAAGGTGTTCACCATTTCTCATGGTTTGGGAGCCAGAGCACACCTGTCACAGATTTGTGAGAAATACAAGGATGGCCTTCTCTGGCCAAGGCATGGTTCAGCTCTGTTAGACAGTGCAGAGACCAGGTGGAAACAGATTCAAAAGGAGATTAAACCCTCTTGTGGAGAGTGGGTGGATTGGCGGCTGCAGGGCTGAACTCAGGAAATCCCAGAGGAGCTGATGGCCCGAGGCTGGAGGTGACACTGGCAGAAGGTCAGTCTTGCTTTGCTTCTCATGCTCTTCCTTTAAGGGTCACTCAGCAGCCACTTTAGTGACTGGATCCCACTTTAGTGACTGGATCCTGATCTTACCAGTATGGCCACTCCTTTGCTCTACTGTTCATTTGTCCAGCAAGAGAAACCCCTTCCCGCTGGCAGTGAGCCCTTTGTCCCCACAGAGGTGCTGTGGGTACATTGGGATTGCTGCTTTACTGGAAGGTCCAGGGCAGGACTGAATTAACTTGGGGCAGTGTGACAGTGTCTAGAGTCCCTTTGCAGGCACTAGTCCTGGCTGTGTGGTGTCTCCCATCAGTCTCCTGTTAGGGAAAGATATTTTGAGGCTCAGCTGAAAGTGCCACATGGAGGAGGACACTGATACAGCTGCTCCTCAGCTTGGGTGCAGGGAAAGCAAATGTTCTAAGTGGTGGCCTTGGCAATGCTGTGTTAAGAGCTGGGTTTCATTATCTTTAAGGTTTTTTCCAGCCTAAAGGATTCTCTGATTCTCTGATTCCCCGTGCCAAGGCCAGGTCCTGCTGCTGGGCCGAGATGGCAGCAGGGAAGGGCACCACAGCTCGTGTGGGGAGGGCAGCCCAGTTCCCACCACGGGCATGTAGCTCTGGAGGGAAACACAGACTAGAGGGTGTTTGTGCTTCACCTCACAGATTGTGACCATCCACCAAGAGCCCTTTGTGTATGTGAAGCCCACTCAGGCAGATGGGACGTGTAGGGAGGAATTCACCATCAATGGAGATCCTGTCAAAAAGGTCTTCTGCACTGGACCCAATGAGACCATCCCAGGTAACTTAGTCTGGGGGGACTCCTACTCCAAGAAGGGGTCCCACGGTGGGTGCTCAGTCACACAGGAGGCCCAGAGGATGAGGCACAGGGAGGTGACAGCACAGCTGGTCCCCAGACACCCCTCCATCAGCTCAGCCTTACAGCAGTGTTGTGCAAGAATTGGGCACTGGAATCCAGGGGTTTGAGCCCAACAGATTTTTTCTCACTGTCTCTCTTCTGGATGGGCTCCAGGGCTGCTTTTAAGGATTGCATCCCAGATTTCTGTCTCCTGACATTTTCCAATTCTCTTTGCCTTGATCTCCAGCAGCAGCAAGGACCCCGAGGCACGTTAGCCTGTGCTGCACTGACACAGCACCAGTTCCAAACTGTCACAGAAACCTGTGTCAAGATCAGCAGTGAGCACCTGGTGCGGGCTGGAAGCTGCTCAGCAATTCCAGGCTTGCCCAAATCCACCTGAAGGGCATCCCCCTGGCTCATCACACCTTCCTGTGCACAACATCCCCCCAGAGTTGTGTCCTGGGCTGTGTTCAGCCTGCTGGGCTCATGTCAGGACTCCTCCAGCACATGCACTGAGCCCTCTCCGTGCCCTGCAGTGGGTGGGTAGCACCCACTCTCAGCCCACCTCACTCAGCCATGGCAAAGGAACAGGACCCCTTTGTCCCCAGCCTGCCAGCACCCACAGGGGATGGAGGCAGTGACAGGGGGTGCGCCAGGCAGATGGCCCTGATGGATAGCGTGGGTACATCCCACATGGAGCCAGAGCCATGGGGTGGCTGCTCTCACTGGGGACAGGCACGGATCCTGTGTGGGGTCCCTGGCCCAGGGCTGCCCCCACTGATCCCCCTGTGTCCCTCCCCCAGGCCGTCCCACTGTGGCACTGTGCTGCTATGGCTTCTGCATCGACCTGCTCATCCGCCTGGCAGGGGTGATGAACTTCACCTATGAGGTTCACCTGGTGGCTGATGGTAAATTTGGTACCCAAGAGCGGGTGAGTTTGGGCAGCTTGTGATCTTTCTTTGTCTGTATCGTGTGTTGAAACACCCCCGGGCCCTTCTCCTGAGCAGGGTGGGGTGGAAGGGCAATGCAGGATTCCTGAAAATTGCAGGGTCCTGGCTGGTGGGGGATGTGTGTCAGGGCAGGGGTGTGACCCTGCCTTGGCTTCCTGGCAGGTGAACAACAGCAACAAGAAGGAGTGGAACGGGATGATGGGGGAGCTGCTGAGTGGCCAGGCTGACATGATTGTGGCTCCTCTCACCATCAACAACGAGCGGGCTCAGTACATTGAGTTCTCCAAGCCCTTCAAGTACCAGGGCCTCACCATCCTTGTGAAGAAGGTATGGTCTGGGTGGGATGTTTTCTAGAACACGGGAGGTGCCCCTGTTCCCCAGATTGCACCGTGCCCAGTGCAGCCCCTGCTCCCAGGCTCCAGGCTGCTGGTTTTAATGCTGGCTCTTGTGTGCACCAACCTGACCCTTCCTGTGCAGCCCAGCAGCAGGACCTCAGGCACGGCAGGGCTCTGCGAGTCTCTGCAGGCGGGCAGGGTGCAGGTGTGGTGGGTGCCAGCGCTGTTCCCCTCTCTCCTGTGTGCAGGAAATCCCCCGCAGCACCCTGGACTCGTTCATGCAGCCCTTCCAGAGCACGCTCTGGCTGCTGGTGGGGCTGTCAGTGCACGTGGTGGCAGTGATGTTGTACCTCTTAGACCGATTCAGGTGAGTGCACTTTGAGCCACCCAAGGTCTGGAGGGGACAGGGAGGTGCTCCTGGGAGCTGTCCCCTGGGTCCCTCGCTTGGGCACAGTCTTGCAGCCCCTTGGGGGCTCTCACAGGGACTTAACCCACCTGCTCTGCCTCACCAGCCCTGGGCTGAGGCTGCTGGCCCCTCTGACTGCCTAAGCTAAGGGACATGGAGATGTGGAGTATCCAGCACCTGGGGATGTGGAAACACACCTGTCAGACCAGGTGCTGTACACATACCTGACCAAGGGGACTGTCAGTTTCTGGGCTCAGAGAGAATTTCCTCTCGGCCTTCCTTGGCCCTGTGGCAGCTCCTCTGAGGGCAAGAGAACCTGTCCCTGCCTCAGCCCTGTGCCCAGAGGCTTTTGTGGCTACTCTGCAGGAAGCCCTGTGTGCTGCAGTGGGAGAGGCTGGAGCTGGCCAGGGTCAGATGATCTTTCTGGTCTGGAGAGAATGGGATGGGACCAGTAGCAGTGTGAGCCAGGCAGGACTGCAGGTCAGCACAGGGCATGTGCCAGGCAGTGGGACAGAACAGGGCACAGCTCCTTGGGACACAGGCACAGCCTGTAGGAAAGAGTGACACAGGGCTGCACCAGGACATGTGGGGCACAGTGGAAAGCCCTGGGAATCAGGGTGAGGGCAATGAGAAGGGTTCTTTTTCTTGCTTTCCAGCCCATTTGGCCGGTTCAAAGTAAACAGTGAGGAGGAGGAGGAAGATGCTCTGACTCTCTCCTCAGCCATGTGGTTCTCCTGGGGAGTCCTCCTGAACTCTGGCATTGGAGAAGGTGAGTCACAGCTCACAGCAGGACAGCTCTGCCCTGCAGCCCTGGCTCTGAGCTGGGCACGCTGGGGGGAAGTCCCTGCCTTCTTCCACAGCCTCCCCCTCCCACATGGTCCCTGTGGGACCTCATTCCCTGAGCCCTTCCTGGAGCAGGCTGGTGGGAGATTTGGTGATGCTGAGTGTCACACATTTGTGGCAGCTGTCAGGGCTGTCCTGCCACCCTCAGCACTGGCAGTGGGAAACAGGGCAGGGAAACTTGGGCTGGAACCCTGCCCAGGGTCACCCACGCTCTCAGGGTGGCACACAGTGTGCCCCTGAAGGAGATGGAGTTTCTTTTGGTTCGGGCAGTGCAGAAGTTCCTTGCACAGCTGCTGGCAGAGCAGATGGCTGGTGCACATCTGCAGCTGCCATTGGGCTCGTGTGGATTGACATGGCTTTGGCAACCAAGCCAAGCCCTCGTGGTGCTGCTCTCATCTCTCCTCTCTCCCTGCAGGTGCTCCCCGGAGTTTCTCTGCCCGTATCCTTGGCATGGTGTGGGCTGGCTTTGCTATGATCATTGTGGCTTCATACACTGCCAACCTGGCAGCCT
This sequence comes from Drymodes brunneopygia, assembly GCA_013400955.1. Lineage (NCBI taxonomy): Eukaryota > Metazoa > Chordata > Aves > Passeriformes > Petroicidae > Drymodes > Drymodes brunneopygia. Next base: position 183,054 of record VZTZ01056959.1, read on the forward strand.
TTCTGGTGTTGGACCGACCTGAGGAGAGGATCACAGGCATTAACGACCCCCGGGTAACGACCCCTTGCTTGCTTTCCCCTCCCCTGGGGCACATCACATGGTTTGTGGTTCCCAGAGCCCTGATTTACCGTGGCTGTGATCTGTGCTGGGGGGCCAGACCCAGAGAGCTCTGCCTGGACTGGGACTGATGAGTCTGAGCCCCTGCCCTGGATGGGGATGGACAGACGTGGGTGGGGAACAGCAGGAAAACAGCCTGTCCAGAAATAGCCCGTCTGCAGTCAAAGTGCTGCCAGTTCCTGGAGAGCCTCCTCTCACCAACGAGGAAACGATTCATTATGGATGAGTTATAACTGATGAAAGTGTCCCTGCGGTGCAGTCAATACTCTCCACATGCCTCAAATCCATTTCCTGCTCTGGCAAGGACACAGGCACAGCTCATCAGCCCAGGCACGCAGGAATGTGCCCTGCAGCAGCACTGACTGACAGTGTCCCACGCCCTGCCCTGCCCCATGGCATCCACAGGCCTCCTGTACCCTCAGTGCCACCGTGTCCCTGTCCTACAGCGTCCCCTGCCCCAGCACCGTGGTCCCAGAGCATTCGCTGCCCCATGGCATCCTCTGAGGAGATCAAGGTCTTCTCTAGGGAACCAGGTCCCTGAAGGAGATGAGAAATTAGGAAACAGAGCTTTGGGGTAGGAAAGTTTTGCTGATGAAGGACAGAAAAAAACAGGAGTCCTGCCCTTACCTTTCAGCTGCGCAACCCCTCGGATAAGTTCATCTATGCCACGGTGAAGCAGAGCTCCGTGGACATCTACTTCCGACGGCAGGTGGAGCTGAGCACCATGTACAGGCACATGGAGAAGCACAACTACGAGAGCGCTGCCGAGGCCATCCAGGCAGTGAGGGACAAGTGAGTAGGGCCAGCACCTTGCCTGGCCATGCTGAGAAGGGCTTCAGGGAGCTGCAGCTGGGTGGAGCAAGCAGGGCAAAGCTGGAGGGAGCTGTGGTCAAAGCAGGGCTTGATGGGACCTTCCAGCTGGAGCTGGGTGGGATCTGCCCGGTCCTGGTGTGTCCCAGCTCTCTGGGTGGGGAGCACAAGGTCTGCACGGGGAATGCACAGTGAGAATGGCCCTGTGCCCTGGCCATGGCCTCCCTTTCTGGCCTCTTTTCTTCTTTCAGTGCAAGGCTGGGTAGCTTCAGTGTTTAAATCAGGGCTGAGAGCACCCTCGCTGCTCCCACAGTGGCTGCAGACAAGCTGGGCTGCCCAGCCTGACCTGTTCATCCTCTCTCTGTGTCCAGCAAGCTCCATGCCTTCATCTGGGATTCAGCGGTGCTGGAGTTTGAGGCCTCCCAGAAGTGTGACCTGGTGACAACAGGGGAACTCTTCTTCCGCTCTGGGTTCGGGATCGGGATGCGCAAGGACAGCCCCTGGAAGCAGAATGTCTCCCTGGCCATCCTCAAGTCTGTACACAGCTCTTGGCATGGGGCTTGCCCCAAATGCTGCATGTGCTGGCATGCAAGCAGCCTCGTGCCAGGCACTGCCAGCCACCCTGCAGACCTCTGCAGGGACAGGGGCGCAGGGGGCGGCCGCTCCATCCTGGCAAAGGGGACATTGGGTGGCTGGGGTGGGCACCCACAGCCTCAGCTCTGGCTCACAGGGCTGGGGGGGCAGTAGGGAACTGGTGGGGTGGCAGAGCAGGGCAGGGAGCAGTCCTGGTCAGCCAGGAGTGTCAGCAAAGCTGGCAGAGAGCAGTGGGGACCATCCAGCACGGGTCACTGTGGGCAGGGTGAGGGTGCTGCCATCTCCCCACTGCTCCCTCAGGGCTCAGCCTGTCCAACAGCATTGCCCTGCCCTGGCTTGGTCATCCAGGGGGTTTTCTTTCAACTCTGGCTATTCCTGTTCCACAGGGACGCGTCAGGACCCCCTCTGAGTCCAAGATTTTTACAGCAGCACTTATCTGCAATGTGGGGTGTCACAAGCCAGTCTGATATTATGGTGAAAAGGGATTTCCTTGTATTTCTTTGGAAATGCCACAATCGTTGCAGACAGAGAAATGTCAGGATGGAGGAACAGGCAGCTGGGAAGCAGCAAGTGAAGGGAGGGAGATATGGGAGATTCATTTTAGGAGAGACACAGTGAGGAACCACCAGGGTCCTGCCCAAGATGAGGAGGTGAAAGGCTTGAGAGAGAATGGGCAGGATGTGGAAGACATGAAAGACCCAGGGGGATGTAGGGAGCCATGGACCCTGACTATGGGGTGGTCTGAACATGGGGATGGGTGGCAGCAGGAGAGATGGGATTTGCAACAGCTGTGTGAGAAGCCTGAAGAGGCCACAGGAGTCCTTGGTGTCCTCCTGAGAGAGGATGGGGAAGCCCAGGGCTGCAGATGCCCCAGGAAGGCAGTGAGGATGGACCAGGAACAAGAGGGAGGAAAGTGCAGTGAGCCTGTGGTGGGATGTGTGCTCTGTGCCCACTCCATCCCCAAGAGCTGTTCAGGCAGAAACAGGCACTGTGAGGATATGGTTTGTGTCCTCCAAGCTGTGACACCAAGCTGCTGGGGAGTCCCAGCCCTCACTGTGCACCACAGGGAGCTGCCAGGCAGCAGTGCCCTGACCTAGAGTGTACTGGGGGTCACCAGAAGGAACTGGGGTCCATCGTTGCCTGAGGTCCAAGTGGCCCTGGCAGGTGGAGGAACTGTGCAGGAGGGAACTAGGAGATGCAGCCTTCTCCAAGAGCTCTCTGAGCACTGCCAGCTCCGTCCTCCCTTGGGAACACTCCCTCCCCATGGCAGTGGGTGCCTGCTCACAGCACTGCACTGGGCGTGAACTCTGTGTGTGTGTGAGCCCCTGCCACAGCCCACACATGTTCTGTGCCAAGGCCACACCTGCACAGGTGTGCACACATGAAGCCAGTATGGTTCCTGTGCTTGTAGGCTGCAGGCAAGTGCAGAGTCCTGGGATGGAGGGCATGAAGGCACAAAGAATGTGCCTGTGGCTGGTCCCCAGTGACTACCCTGTCCTGTCTCTTTGTGCTTCCAGGTCCCATGAGAACGGCTTCATGGAGGATTTGGACAAGACTTGGGTGAGGTATCAAGAGTGTGATTCCCGTAGCAATGCCCCAGCAACACTCACCTTTGAAAATATGGCAGGTTTGTTCTGCAAACCTCTTTCTCCCCCTTTTCTGGGTAGCCCGCTTTTGCTCAAGACATTCTCCTCCCTGGGGCTCTCCTCTCAGGCCAAATCTCTGCTGCTTCTGGGTTTGTGCTTTCCTAGTGCTGGGAGGTTGCTGAGATGGGCTTCATTCCCGCCTTGCTCCAAACAGTTCCACGAAGCTTTCCCCACCTTCCCTGGGTGCCCTTCTTGCCAGTGGGGCTGCCCTGGTGTGAGCATGGCCCCCTCCCTTCCGCCCTGGCCAAACTGTGGCTGTCACAGGGCAATCAGAGCAGTCATCAGTGCAGAGAGGGGAGCGGAGCAGCACCTCAGGGGAGCCGAGTGAGAACCCTGCTGCAGGAGGGGGCTGGAGGTGAGGGGCAGCCCCCTAGTCCTGAGGAGCACTGGGCAGGGCCAGGACAAGGATAATTGATACAGAGGGGTTTTCATCTTACAAAGACTGTGAGAACCCCCAGACAGGCTCTCCCTTTGGACTGAGGCAGTGCTGCCAGTCCTACAGCCAGACAGGGCAGCGATGAGGGATGAGGGGTGTTGGGTGGGACCCCGGCCTGACCAGCACTACTGGCCGGGTTATGGGCATGGGGAAAGGGGGCATTTTGCTCCATCTCCTCAGACACCACTCCAGAAATGTCAGCCCCGAGGCTTGCAGGCACCCAAGGAGAGCACAGAGCTCTGTGCACGGCTGTGCTTCCTGATGAGCCAAACTGGAGCACTGGGGCTGGGTTCTGGTGCAAACAGGGATGGGGTCTGCCCTGGAGCTTGCCGTGCCTGTCCCCAGCACTGCTGCAGCTCACTGAGCCCCCCAGAGCTGGCACTGCCATCCCTCAGGTGCCCAGGCTGAGGTGTTCCCCTCCTGGCCCTCCAGAACTGCAGGGGGATGGTGGGGGGACCCCGGGTTGGCAGATGCTCCCATGGCTGAGCATGATGCAGAAGGAATGGGGGCTCATGTTGCAATTTTCACTGCCCCCTGTAACTTTCCTGCTTATTTCAGGTGTGTTTATGCTGGTGGCTGGAGGTATTGTTGCCGGGATATTTTTAATATTCATAGAGATAGCTTACAAAAGGCATAAGGATGCACGGAGGAAGCAGATGCAGCTGGCGTTTGCGGCCGTTAATGTGTGGAGGAAAAACCTGCAGGTAGGACAAACCGTTTTTAGAGCAAATCTCCACCAGGTGCGTTTTCCATTCCTTCACCAAATCAGTGAATGCAGAGCTGTGGATTAGCATGGGGCCCTTTGTCCCCCACCCCATCCCCCAGTAGCTCCAGCTGGGCGTTACTGGGTGCCTGTTAAGCTGTAGGGGAGTGTCCCTGCCTTGTCCTGGGGAGCTGCCCCTGTCCAATGCTGTCTCTCCCAGCACAGCTCCAACAGGGCAGAGGCCTGGCCCAAATGCCCCCAGTGGAGCTCGGGATGGGGACTTTGCTCTGCTGGGGACCACGTGCCAGAGCCACACCTTGCCCTGGCTGAGCAGGCAGTGCCAGCATGGCTCCTTTGCAGGTTCTGCCCTGCTGCCTGGCTCCAGCCATGCTCACCAGCAGATGGGAGGGTCATCCTGCTGCCACTGACTATCCCTTCCCGGTGCTCAGTGGAGTGATGCTCCAGGGATAGTTTCCATCACCTCCCCTTCCCTGCCTGCTGCCCAACAGCGCAGGAGCCCTTGCCATACCCAGGACCGACTCCAAAAGGTGGTGGTGCGTGCTCTTGTCCTTTGGAGACAAGGACATTTCCCCACACAGGAGCCGGCAGTGCCGGTCCCTGTCAGTGCCAAGGCTCCCTTCAGCTCCTTCCTTCCACGGGGCTGTTGCTCTCCCAGGCTTCTCCTGCTCCGGGAACATCTCTGTGCCGCTCAGGCAAGGAAGCCCAGGAGGGTCAGAGGTGCCTGGCAGTGACACTGAGCCATGGGCACATCCATGGGCCACCAGCCTCACACTTCCCTTCCCCTGCTGCTTTTGGGGCTGAGCCCCACGGTGCCTCTGACCCCAGTGTAGGGCAGCTGGAGGTTCTGTCTGAGTTTCCCAGGCTGGTTTTTCCCTTGGGGAAGCACAGCAGTGTTCAAAGAGCAAGAGCTCCTTTAGGTGACTAAAGGACCCTGCTCTGCTTGGAGCAGAGCCAGCAAAGCAAAGAGAGAGAAGGAGGCTCGGGGAGCCCCGGGGAGCAGCACTGGCTGGGGCTGCGGGAGGGCTGCCCGGGTGGAGCAGCAAGGGGAGCACAAGGCCGGGCTGCTGTATCCTGAGAGCTCGCTGGGTTCAGTTCACTGGAAAGAGTCTCGGAAAAGCCATTTCTCAATTTTTTTTCTCCTTTTTTTCCTTTTTTTTTTTCCTTTGCTTCCAAAAAGCAGCAGCACCGAGGGGGTTAAGGCTGCTGGGACAGAGCACACTAGTCGCACTGCCATTTTTCACTTGCCAACCTTCTAGAAAATACTGCACTGGGTCCTTGGGCAGAGTCTGTGGGACTGTGAGCAAAGCATGCTGCCCTGTGGGGGTAAACAGCCTCATGGTAAAGAGCCGTTTGACATTGTAAGACTTTTCCACAGGAGGAAACGTCAGAGCACTAGTATCTGGTACATTGCTAGAAGGTAGGCAAGTGGAAAGATTTATTTGTTAAAACAAACAAACAAAAATAATGGTTTTTGGGATCACAGTTTTGCCATGGCTATTTCCTGAGATGCCATGGAAGAAAAAGACATTTCATTCCATTCATCTTGCTTTCCTTTCCGTTTGTGCATGTCCGCAAAAGAGAGAACTGAGAAGGAGGAGCAAATGTATCCCCGAGCATGCTCTACGCACCAGCGGGATACATTTTGGTTACCCCCGTGCGGTAGCAGAGCCAGACCTGGTCACTCCGTCCCCCGTCGGCAAGGTCACACTCATTGGCACGAAAGCAATTGGGGAGGACTCGTTGCCAGCGCCCGGCGCCGAGCGCGGCCGGGCCCCCCGGCCCGCGGCCCCCGCACCATGGCGGCTGGTGCTCCCAGCCTGCGCCAACCAGGTCCGACTCGCTAACTCCAACGCCTACATTTTTCAGTTCTGTTTCTCTTTGAGTTCATCCCGACCCGACGACATCATGGCACTAACGCTTTGCTTCCTCCCTTTCTTTTCCTTTGTAATTTTTTTTTTTTTTTACTTTTCTTTTTCTTCCAGTTTCCTTTTTGGTTTTTAGCCTGTTTTACTTTGGAAAACAAACCAAACCACCAACAACAACCACGTTCGGCTTTGCACAACTGCATCATTTGAATTTTTGAACACTTTTTTTTTACAGAGTATTCATACAATGACTTCTCTTTCAATGCAGTCCTCTCTCTCTCTTGTGGCACTAGGATTCAGCCTCAGAAAAGGCCCTGAGCACTTTTTTTTTTAGTGGTAGGTGCAGCATCTCACGTCTCGGTCCAGCCAGGCTAGCAGTGGAAGCGAGGGGCAGGGCACCAGGCAGAGCATCCCCAGGAAGCGAGGTCAGCTGTGCCGGCCTGGCTGCAGACACCAGGAGAGCAGGGCTCCCTCCCAGAGCGGTTCCCAGCGCTCCAGATGCGAGGCCGGCCCCTCGTAGCTGTAGCAGTGTGGTGGCTGTGCCGTAGCTCTGGGTCACAGAGGCCCTTGGAGGACTGGGAGTGGCAGAACACCTCCAGTAGCTTTCTCACCTAAATGAAGGCCATGACACGGGGCAGTATTCAAATAGATTTAGAGTTTCCAACAACACACTAGAGATCTAATTACTTATACATATTCATTTTAGGATAGAAAAAGTGGTAGAGCAGAACCTGACCCTAAAAAGAAAGCCACTTTTAGGTCCATCACCTCCACCCTGGCCTCCAGCTTCAAGAGACGTAGGTCCTCCAAGGATACGGTAAGAGGAAGAAGAACAATTCTGCCCTCTCTCTTTCTCTCTCTTTCTCTCTTCTGCCATCCCATCGACTGCCACACACCCATCCCGAGGCTGCCAGTGTACATGCATAGCTCATGTTCGTCACCAGTCAGTCAGTCAGTCAGTGAGTCAGTCATCCCGTGTACCTGAACGGATGCTGGGATCCTGGAGGGCAGGCAGGAGGTGGCTTGGAGTCCTGTGATGAGTTGGGAGATGCAACCAAGTTTTTGTTTTGTTTTTTGTTTTCTTTTTGCCTGAATGATTTCTGATGTTCCTCTCTGTGCTTCGCTCACCTTACTGGTGCTGACCTCTTGAAACTGATGACATTTTTTCTTTTTCTTTTTTTTCTTTTTTTGTTCCTAAGTGTTCCTGTACCTGTTTGTCATTGTATGCCTAAAAACAATCACCCCGATTTAATTTGGGCACCGTGTCACCTCACCAAGAGCCATGCGTGTCACACTCTCTACATGTGATTTTTGTTTGTGACAATTAGCATTCGGAGTAGTCCTCGCACAGGAGTGACAGCTGTCTCTGGTTATCGTCAGCAGTAATGCAGCTCTAGAAAAGAGATGAAAAGGCTCTAAAGAGGAGGTTGTTAAAGACCCAGCCTTGGTTCAAACTTGTGTTTTCCACTGCTCTCACATAACCAGAGAAAATTTCCAAATTGCTGCCTCTGAAGCCAGCTGTTTCCAAACGTGCAAATGTGTCTGCTCATGCTGGAGCTCCAGACACTTCAGCGTCAGGTTGGGCTGTTGGTCTGTCGGACTGAGCCGTGTCCCTCTGCATGTCGCCGTCTGTTGTATGACACTCTGCACTGTGGCTACTCTGTTGTCTCGTGTGGCAGCGCCCGCTGCGTTTTGCTGCCCGACCTCCTGGCGCGATGGGCTTGCCAAAATCCCCTCCCCGGGGCGACCGGCGGGTTTGTGCCCGGGGTTGCTCAGAGCAGATCCCCGCCAGGCTGCCCGAGGCGCGGCGGGGACGGGGGGCCGGTGGCAGCGCAGGGCGATGTGGCCCCCGTGGTGGGGTGGCCCGTCCCCAGCCGCAGGCTTGGGCGCCTCGGGGACAGCATGTGGTATCGCAGGGGGTCTCGGGGCCGCGGCTCTGTATGAGAAATGGAGAAGGCTGCCTTTGACACCAGCGCAGGCTCCGTACCAAGAAGCTCCTGGAGCACCCCTGGGACGTGGCCCTGGGGACAGCTGAGCCCTCGGCCGGGCTCGACTGCCACCATCTCACACAAAGTGCTCCTCTCACTGTCACCTTGAAGCCTGGAAGTCATGGGGGGACACGCACTCATCCTCTACACCCCACGGGAAAGACGGGCATCCCTGTCATCTCCTGTGCTGCCTCCGTGCTCCCTGGGTGGCACCTTGTCCCAGTAATGCCCCCATGTCTGGGGTCCCCTCTCCCCACCGCTGCACCCCCTGAGCGGCTCTGCAGGGAGGTCACAGGCAGTGTCCTGGTGGCCTGAGCCATGACTGGGGCAGAGGAGACAGAAATGGGGTGGGTGGTGCAGGGGGTGGTGCAAGAGTGAGGAGGAGGAGGAGGGACAAGTGGAATGCAGAGAAAAAAGAGGGGAGAAAAATTGGCAGAAAGATCTGCATGTGCTGGGTAGACCCCCATGTTCTGTTGTGTTTGAACTACTCCACGATTAGGAAACCAAGGGGTCCTGTCCTAGGAGAGCAGAATTGTGATGGTGTCCTGGGGGAACCAGTGCCATCGGTGAGCAGAGGAGAGGGGGAGAACCCAGGAAAAATGGGGCAGCTGGTGTGTGGCATCCCTGCTACCTCCCACATTGCTCCTACTTCAGGGAAGCATCCTGGTCCTGATCCTGCTCCATGGTGTGGCATCCGTCCTACACCAAACAGCCCACAGCCGTCCCTGCCCCATGCCAGGAGCACCCCAATGCCCTGAACTGACCAGGTCCAGGGCCCACCTGCACCACAGGTCCCATGGATGGGCAATGGAGCTGTTCTCTCCCCTTTCCACACCCGCTGGGGTCCAGCACAACACAGGGCTCCCCATGTTTGGGTCCTGGTCATGTTCTTCCTGGCACATTGTTCATGGGCAAGTTGTGGAGAGAGATGACCCCACTGATCCCAGAAGATGATCCTCACTTTGGAGGCAGCTGCATGGTCAATGATTCCTGTCACAGTGCTCTGCCTGCCATGGGATGCCATGGCCAGGGTCCCAGGACACGTTCCCCAGGGAACTGGACTAGCTGGGTCAAGAGCAATTGGGTGAACATCCAAGCCAAAGTGGCCAACTTGGAGGCTAGCAGCTATTGCAGGAGGTCCGTGGTGGAGCGAGCTTTGTGGTGATGTTGGGCAGACCTGCTGGTTGCTCTGCGGGGTGAGCAGCCAGCAGGAGGGGGGTGCTGCCACCAGCTCATGTCACAGCCTGTGCTTGGTGACCTCCACTTCCATGCAGCAGCCCTGGCTCAGAGACCCCAACGCCCTCCTGCTGGAAAGCCCCATGAGTCCATAGCATGCTGGGGCACGTTGCCTGGGGTCCTTGTAAAGATGAGAAAGCAGCGAGGTGCTCTGTTTCATGATGCTCAGCAGAGCCACGGGCCCACACCAGGTCTTAGATGGGCAAGGCTGGAGAGCCCCTGGGGCTGGAAGGCCAGGCTGACCCCAGCCCCACAGGCTCTCCTGGCTAACGAGCGAAAGACGCAGATCTGGTGGCCTTGCTTCTTTCCTTTCCGTTGTCGGGAGTTTTAAAAATGGATTCTGCTCTGCAGCCCTGCAGAATGGTCCCTCAGGAGTGCCAGAGAGACAGGCTGGCACCATGGAGCCAAGACAGCCCTGGGAAGCTTCCACCCCACTCTGAACGTCCTAGCGCCCACCATCACCCGAGCTGCACAGCCTCTCCGCGGCACATCATCCCCACCGCCCCAGGAGGAGATGCATGTGTTCCCCATAGGCAGCTCCTGCAACTCGAGTAGCACTGGCAGAGCTGATGTGTCCATCCATCGCAGCCACCCACGATACTGCAACCCCACAGACGCCATGTGAGACGCACAAACCACACTGACACCTCCGAGCCGGCACATTGCGTACAGACACGTATCGAGGTGCACAGGTCCCTTAGCCCCCGCAGAGCCACACTGCCAGCCCTGGGTGCCCCCAGGCACAGCTGACACACGTCCCATGGCACTGCCCCGCGGCTGTGGGGATGGTGCCAGAGCTGGGCGAGAACCGAGGGGCTTCCTGGAAAAGGTCACCTTTTCAGTGAAGGATCAGCTGTCCCAAAGCCAAACACTTCTTGGCTGAGAATGAGCCTAGTTTTTGGCCCAAAAGAACCAAAAGTAGGTCAAAGACAACTCTTTTTTTTTTTTTTTCCCCATAAAGGGAAGTTGATATTTTCTACAGCAAGATTGCATTTAGCTGGAATCCTAATTTTTAATTGAAAAAAAAAAACCACAACAAACCAAAATTCTTCCAGAAAATCTTCCACCAGCCAGGGACTACCATATGAGCCCAGTTAGGTTGAAGTCATTTTTAAAGACATTAAGTTCTTGTCTATATTTTCTTCCTGGTTGTCATTTGAAGTTTTTGGTGCCTTCACTTCACTTCCATACCTTAACATGTTTAAGTCTCTTCTACGGTTAATATTGGTTAATTTCTTGGCTTTATAATGTTTGGTTTGGGGATTATTGCACCATCCCTGTAACATAATTTACCCTAAATTACTGATATGTGCTTCTAGCATTAGTCCTACTTTAACATAGTTTTGATATGACCATTTTCTTGCTTTTTTTTCTTTTCCTTTTTTATTTCCATTTTAATTTTTATTATTAAAAATTGCATGCATGAACTTTACACAAAAAAAAAAAGTAAATGAGAATGTTACCCTGTGATAACTCTGTGATTGGAGGAGATATGCTTTCAAATCAAAAGCCATGCTCTTGTATTTTAATTTTTCTGGCCAGATTGCCCATTTCGCTTGGTTGTTTTACCATTTCCCACCCCCAGAGCTGTGCAGAGAGGCCAGAAGGCCCCAGCCTGCCCTGCCACACCACCAGAGCAGCCACACGCACACGTGCACCAAGGCACTCACACAAGCACACCTCGCTTCTTCCACCCCCCTCACATCAGGCAGGATGTTTAACAAAGGGCCTTTCTTCTACCCATACTCATTTTTGTACCTCCAGCTCCTCCTTCTCCTCCACCAGTTAGTCACCAGCCTCTCCCCTTTCCCGATCACCTCTCCTCCCTGCGGGAGTCCAGCCCCATCCCACAAACACTCACCTCCCTCCCTCCTGGCAGCTCTGCCATGGAAACACTGCATTTAGCTGCAATCCAAATTTTTCACCAGGAGGGGGTGGCTACACCCGATTTTGGGAGAGAGGGGTGTTTTTTGGTGGGCTGACGAATAGCCACAAAAAGCTCCCCCCAGGGAGGCAGAGTGACATCAGGATGGCCTCAGCCGCTCTCTGTGCCCAGGGGTGATGGCCCTGTCGCCCCTTAGCAAAGCAAGGCCACGGCCAGGAATTCCTAGAGGCTCCATTGGAATCTTAGCCAGTGCCCCAAGTGGCAGGGTGATCCCATGAGAGGCTCCTGGGGTGTCAGCGCGTCCCCAGCACGGGACCGGAGTGACGGGAGCGCGCTGGCTCCTGGCCCTGCCCCAGCAGCTCCCACCCAGGGGTCCCAGGGAAGCACCAAGCTGGGCAGGGCAGGGCAGGGCAGCCCCAAGGACCCCACGCCAGGCTCGGGGGGGGTGGCAGGAGGCAGGGTGTGCAGCACACAGGGTAGCCACAGTGCAAGAGCTGCCGGCAGCGCTGCGGAGGCCACGGCCACCATCGACCAAAGCGGGGTGGATGAAATCTGTCGCCAAGGAGCCCCTCAAAACCTCAGCCCTCCTGGGCAGGGTGGTGCAAGGGCTGGGAAAATGTCACTGGAGAGGGTCTGTGCTGCACTACGTGAGACCCACAGAGACTCTTTCCCACCCTGGCACCGGATTAGGATCCCTGAGAGCAGCTCAGGATGCTCCGGGCCACCTGCTCCCACAGCAGGGCTGGACAGGGCTTCCAGGTCAGGGTTTGGAGTTAGGAGAGGGGAGCTGGGAGAGGAAGGGAGTGTGGAAGGAGGAAGGGAGGAAATAACTTCCCAGCTGTAAATTCCTGCCTGGGAAGGAAGGACTTTTTTTCTTGCCCATTGATGGGTATTTTTGCTCTCCCCCACACTTGTTGATGGGACTGCAGCAGGGGAGGACTCTCCCATGGCCTCTCCCATGCCAACCCCCCCCCATCTGAAAGGAGCTCAGAACCCCAAATCCAGGCCACATCCCCAACACAGGCTGTATTTTCACATTAGCAATTAACGCCACACTTTCTCACAAGTCAACCACACCACACATCTCACCTGCATGAAAGGATAGTCACAGCAGGGTCATTCAGGCAAGGAGGTGAAATGCCCTGGCCTCAAAGCACAGCTTGATCTGGCACCAGAGAGGTGCCAAAACCCAGCCAGACCCTCCAAACACAGGTTCAGGCGTGGGCTGGGCTGATGAGTCACAGGCTTTGTTTTGTAGCCCTCCCAGAGCAGCGAGGGCCTGGCTCAGTGGGTGACGTGGCAGCCACGCTCCGCAGAAGCTGCACCACGCTCCTGGGTGTCCCCTCTGCCCAGCTCCAGGGTGCTTGGAGAGCGTCTGCAACGACCTCTGCACAAGCGTGGATGGCCCTGGGAAGGGGACCTCAGCCAGCAGCAGCTCTCAGGGCGTTGCATCACCCCCAAGAGATATCCTGTAGGGACACATGGGATAGAAGGAGCAGCGGGGAGAAGTGGCAGAACTGCCTAACACTTGTTTCTCCTTGTCTGTCTATTTGTGTGTTGCAGCAGTATCACCCCACCGACATCACTGGCCAGCTCAACCTCTCCGACCCCTCAGTCAGCACTGTGGTGTGACCTTCTCCCCGAGGGCCATCAGTCCTTGCCCAACACAGTAGGAAGGCACAGCCAGGACTGCCTTTCGAGGCACACTGATGGGTTCTTCCGGGTGAGATGGGAGGAAAGCATCCTTCATCCATACACAGTGACTCCATTGTATATCTCCCTCCCTTCCTAGGCCTGCTGCCATGCTGTGCCCCAGGAAGCACGGCAGGACCAGGACAAGGTTTGGACTTCACTGTACAGAGATAATCGCTTCCAAACAGTGCCACGATAATCAGAATTGCCACTGACTGGCTCTGTGCAAGGGGAAAGGACTGCAGAAGGCACAAGGTGCCTGCTCTCCCATGGTAGCAGGGAAGAGCTGGTGCCAGACCACAAACACGTGCTTAACCTCACAGGCTGCAGCCTCCTGAGCACACACAGCCCCTCGGACGCGTGCTCCACGTCTCCCACCACCTGCAGGGCTCCAGCGACGTGCCCTGAGCAGCTGGAGCAGCCAGCTTCAGGTCCAGCAGGTTGGGCACATGTTCCTGCTGTGCCGAGTGACCCTCGCGTCTGCCACAGGGGCTGGAAGATGTGTGCTCTGCTCCTTGCAGGGGATGGACCCTCTTCCCTTCCCTCCCATCGGCCAGTGGCTGTGACTCAGCTCCTGTCCGTGGTCCGGCTGCAGCAGGAGAGCTCCCGCCCCGCAGCCCACGACCCTGTGCTAACCGCGGTCCTCCGGAGCCCCTGGAGTGCCGGCAGCCAAGATCCCGGCTCCCACCTCTCCTGCACAGAACACATCCCCAGGACCTGGCCGCGGCCAGCATGTAGCACTCACACAGCAGCTCTCCTGGCCAGGAATTCTCCACGGGAAATGGCTCTGGATGGTTGCACTGACCTCTACCCCAGCTCCACACTGCCTCAGCACCAGCAATGCAAGGAGAGATGCTGCTGGCTGGTCACCCAGCCTGTCTGCACTGTCGGGGCACCGCGGCCAGCACTGGCGGCTTCCCTGCCACCCTCACCTGCAGTTCAAGCTTGCCAGCAGCTCCCGCGGCAGCCCTGAAGCCCCAGCTCACGGCGCTGCATCTGCCTGAACCTGGAGACGTGGAAAGCAGATCCCAGCTCGGGAGAAGGGAACCGAACGAGCCAGGCTGACGCCGTCCCTCCCCGCACCTTCCTCCCCTGAAGCCCGCACGCCCACCCTGAGCCCCCTCCCCGTGGGCGCCGGCAGCGGGGGCGGGGGTCCCGGGCAGCGTCTGGCACAGCCCGGCTGGAGATGAGCAGCACGGCAGCACCACATCCCTTCTCCTGCCGACACGGAACACCCATCCGCACCGCGGTACCCGGCCCCAGCGGCACGAACCGCCTTCCCCCTGCCCCAGGCTGCCCCCGTGGGCAGCAGCCCCGCAGGCAGGATTTTCACATGGCAGCTGAGGTCTGTGAGCATCGTCCCACTGACTGCTGTGGCTCCATCAAGTTCATCTAGCTCCAGCTGAGAAATCAGACCCATTCTACTTTATACGTCAATGTTACATTAATACCAAGTTTTTGCAAGAGCTCAGTAAAGTCTAGACTGGATCATGAAGTGGTTTATTCTAGAGCTGTGTGCCTCTTTCTGTCTCTGATTTCTGGCAAAGCTGGCAGGGAGCCCTGTGGTGAATCAGAGCCTCACCCAACCCTGCGTCAGGGTCTGCAAACAGTGGAGGGATAGGAAGGGGTGGAGAAACCATCAGGGAGAAAGGCCAGGGGCTGTGGAGGAGACTGGGAGGGAAAGGACATCCCCATTCTGGGATACTCAGGTGACAGCCAGCCGGGACAGCCAGGGTGGGGCACTGGCCTTGCAGCGAGGGGATGGGCACAATCTGGAGCTGTTCAAACACCAGCATCATGGCAGCTGGCCCTGTCCCACCTCCGTCATGGGGAAAGCAGTCCCCTGCCACTGCTGGGTTCCCCATCTCCTGGGAGCCAGCGTGTGGCCTGGCCAGTAGAGCCAGCCTTTGGGAACAGAGGAGGGACTGAGGGATGAAGGCATTGGGGAAGTCCCCACACATCAGCCCACCCATAGGAAGGTCCATCAAGTGATCTCCAAAACAGGAAGGTGCCCCAAGGCTGAACTGAAGGAACATCAGCCATCCACAGCATCTTCCCCATGTGCTGAGACCTCCAGCTCAGCTGCCATGGGGGTTCAGCCTCAGAATGGTCTGAGGGAAAGGGCAGGGTTCAGGTGGCCGTGCAGGGTGACAAACCAGCTCCCATTTCCAAATGGGAAGCTCAGACCTTCTTGGGAATAACTGAATGCTCCCTAGAGAGGGTCTGGGAGAACTGGGATTGCTCCTGGGAAAGGCAAGATGACAATGATGGCAGAGGTCCTGCAGCCCTCCCAGGTGCAGGGCTGGCAGCACTGCAGCAGTTGCTGCTTCCAGCAGCTCCCTGCAGCCCCCTGCCACACAACAGAAGAGGAAGTAGGAATCTGGCCATGTGGCAGCACACTGGATTGGCTTCTCTCTTGAAAATAAAAATGGGAGCAAGCCACCACTGAGGTAACACTTGGTTGATTTATGTGTGATTTACTGAACCCTTGCCAAGAGCCCACGGAAGGATGCACTGACTCCTGCCACATCCCTGGTTGGTCCCAGCTCTTCCATGGGCAGGAGTGAACAAGGCTGCTGGTCACAGCATCTCATATTGGCTCTGATCATCTGGCAGTGAGTAAGAGATCAGCCCAAAAAGGGCTGTTATTTCTCCTTGAAAGATGTTTTTGTCACCCCAGCTGCTGGCTTTTTTCCTGGAGCACGGCTCCAAATCCTTCCAGGCCATCTCCCAGCACTCTCACTAAACATTTCCAGCAGCATTTCCACAGGAAAGGGCAGGAGGGAGCAGGGCAGGGAGGTGCAGGGCAGCCCCAGCCCCGTATCACAGGTGATGGGAGGTGAGGTAGCAGCCAGGGCTGCTGTAAAGGGCCCCTGTAAAGGGCTTGTTTGTCCTCACTGCCATCGCTGAGCTAACTGTACACCTTGGCTTGGGATGAGCTGTAGCCTAGGGAAAAGCTATGGAGGGAGAAACCACTGCAGCCTCACCCATCCTTTGGCAGCTTCTCTGCAGAACCACATCAGTGGCAGCTCAAGGCTCTTCCTGGCCCTCAGCCTAAACTTCAGCCTCACCCTAGACCTTGGTTGTTGGCTGAGCCTTCTCAGCACCGGCATTCCTGACTCAATGGAAAAAAAACTATCAAAAGAAGCGTTTTGCAACCAGGCCTGTCCTTGAGCAGCACACTGAAAGGCCTGGGGTGGTCTGACAGCCCCATGAAGGCTTTGGAATGCTCCAAACCACTCAGAGATCTTTAGGTGCACCAAAAGGCACATGGAGAGCTCTGGGGTACACTAAAAGGCAAAACAATGCCTGCCGGGACACAGAAGCCAAACACGACATTTGGGCACAGGAAATGCCAAGCCAAGGAGCTCGGAGGGCACAGAAGAAAGCACTGAGGCTGCTGGGGTCACTGAAGGCAGTCAGAGGGTGCTGGGGGCACCAAAAGGCCCAAGGTACAAACTGAAAGGCACACAGAGGCTCCTGGGCTGCACCAAAAGGCAAATGGTGACTCCTGGCATGGCCTGGAAGCCACCAAGAGGAACATGGTGTGTCCTGGGATGCACACAGGAGCTCCCAGGCTGCACCTGAAGGCACAGTGAGGCATATGGGGCATCCTAAATGCACACTGAGGGGCCTGGGCAGCACAGGGGGCAGGACAAGTGGAGAAGGATCACCCGGATGCCCCCAGAAAGGGGATATGCAGATCTGAGGGTGGCCTTGGGGAGCCTCCCAAAACACTGAGAGCATTTGTGGTCAGCCCGTGCCCTGCAGGGGGCTGAGCTGGAGGCTGCTCCCCCTGGCAGAGGCAGCTTGGCACCGTCCTGCAGGACTGTGAGAAAACCCAAAGCGATTCCAGGAAACAGAACTTCCTCTGGCTGGTCCACAGGGACACGTTTGCAGCAGGTGGGTGCAGGCAGCTGGAAAGTGGCAAGGATGGAGCCAGGGCAGAGCCTGGCTGAGCTCAGTGCACCCTGCAGATGCGGGGTCTCCTGCAGCAGGGGGAGTCCCGGCGCAGGCTGTGGTAGAGCACCATGAGGGAGCCCAGGAAGGTGCAGAAGAAGATGCTGGCAATGAAGGAGAAAGGTCCAATGATGAAGAAGGCGATGTAGTGCTGGGAGGACAGTGAGGTCTCCTGGCATTGCCTGAAGGACTCATCCCCAAAGGCCATGATCGGGTACTTGTTCAGCTGCTCTGGATCTCTGCAGAGGAGCAAACTCTTCTCTGGAAGAGAAAAGCGGTGCTGGAGGGCACTCTGGGCAGCTGAGAAAGGCAGGGGCCAAGGACAGGGGGGATGGCAGGTCTGCACGGGACAGATGGTACCAGGGCAGGAGGACAGGGGCCATGGTCACCAACATCACCTGCGTCAGGCTACAAAGAAGGGGAATGGTGAGGTTCAGGAGTCACCTGTGTGGGATGGGATGGGATGGGATGGCATGGCATGGCATGGGAGGTGGGCACAGTGCTGGAGGGGGCACAGGAAGATGGGATTGAGGCAGGATAGCAGGTGGGGCAGGCAAGGGGGAGGGACTGGCTCCCAGAAGACAGATGTGGGGAGCAGTGAGCAGCCAGCCTGGAGATGCCACAGAAGATCCCAGCCAGCACCAGTGCAGTCACACGTCCAGGCTGGAAGCAAGCAGGAGAGGGCAGCAGTGGTGGGAGAGACCTTGCTGGCAGAGCTGTCTCTCACTGAGGCTCATGGGGGAAGAAATGCAGGGTCAGAACCAGGTTAATGAAGGCTTTGGGGAAGAGACTGAAAGCACTGTATCCTGGGTGGGCCAGTGGTGATGTGCACCCTGACACACAGGCTACACCGACCCCCTCAGATGCCATGTGGCAGGACTGGTGCCACTGCTGGGGACAGCACTGGGTGCCCGTCACTGTGACATTGCCCAGCCCTCCTTTCCAGGCAATCCCTGCGGGTGACCAGAATCAAAATGTGGGCATCAGCCAAGACCCAGGGGTGTATCCACCCAAGCAGCCACAGGAGCTGGCATGACCTAAGGACAGGTTCTGGGGATCCTCGCCCCAAGGTCGCTGACCACCCACACTCTCAGCCAGCTGGCAGCCAGGATGTTGGGTCCTGCCTCAACTCTGGCAGGGTGACCAGCCAGTCTGGAGCAGGTGGGGGGCTCGGGGACACGGCCCTCTGGGCACTCACCTCGCACTTTCTGCCTGTTGTGGCTGAGCCAGCGCCAGAGGGGCAGGATGCCGCAGCTGCACACCCAGGGGTTGTCCTGCAGGAGAAGTGCTTGGAGCTGGGGCAAGGCACCCAGCACTCCAGGCTCCAGCTGCCCTAGCCTGTTGCTGCCCAGGTTGAGCATGGCCAGGCTGGTGAGGGGCAGGAAGGTCTCAGGGGTCAGCAGCGCGAGGTGGTTGTGGCTGAGGTCCAGCTCCTGCAGCGCCCCGAGCCCCAGCAGCGCCTGGCTGTGGATCAGCTCCAGGCGGTTGTGGACCAGGCTGAGCAGCAGCAGCCCCGGCAGCGGAGGGAAGGAGCGTGGTGCCAGCACGGTGATGAAGTTGTAGCCGAGCCAAAGGGTGCTGGTGTTGGTCGGGAGGCTCCAGGGCACCTCGAGGAGGCCCCGCTCGCTGCAGTCCACCTCTCCTGGGGAGCAGCGGCAGGCGGCCGGGCAGGCAGGCGAGGGCGGTGGGCACAGGAGCAGCAGCAAGGCCAGCACGGGGCCGGGGACCCTCCAGCAGCCCATGGCTGCCCCCCGAGGCACAGAGGGCTCCCCGAACTGCTGTGCTGGGATTCCTTCACGGACGGGTTCCCTGGAGCCTGATGCCTTGCCCAGCCCCCGGCCCTGCCCGGTGCCCTTGGCCGAGCCCAGCGGTGCTGGCTGGAGGTGCTGGGCAGTGCTGGGCTCCCTGCAGCCACTCGCATTCATTCCCCTGCTCACCCGGCTGCAAACCTGGACAGGGCTCTGCTCCCGGACCCGGTTTTCCTCGGGGTGGAGCTGCACTTTTTTCAGCAAATATTTTTGCAATTATGCTTGCCCTGCAAGGTGTGGAACCGTGCCCACGTCCCTCCCTCCACCAGGCACCGCTCCAGCCAGGTAAGCAGCCAGCTCAGTGTGGCCTGGGATTAACTGCTTGTGTGTGCTGCTGGCTGGAGAGCTGGAAATCAGCAAATCCAGATCCATCTCTAAGCCTTCATCCTCCCCAGCCAGGGGCATCCCCCATGGGCATGCTGCCTCAACAGCTAGGTACAGCGGGGTGAATGGGTCCAGGACCCCCATAAGTGGCTGGGTTACGTACCCCATCTTATGTGGTGCCCCATCATGCCCAGGGGTCCTCAGTGAGCAGCTGTGCTGGGAACCATGGCCCACTCCGTTGAGCCCAGCCCTTGCCCGAGCCCTGTCTGCCCCTGGCAGGAAACCACCAGCCATGCCAAAATGAGGAGGGCTGGCATTAGATCCCAGTCACCCTCCTCTGCCCCAGAGGGGGGACACATCTGTGTGGACAGGGTGACACAGCAGCCCCCCAAGGAGAAGCATGGCAAAGGTGAGCTTGCTGGGCTGCAGCCACCCAGAACTGGTTTGCCCTCACCCCAGCATGGCAGTGCCAGTTCCATAGGGCTCAAAGTCTGCCTCCACCCTGTTCACACCCACTCTGCTTCAAAGCCACCCAAAGCCCGGCTGCTGAAGGTTGGGAAGGAGAGATGTCACCTCCCAGTGCCACTCTCCCTGGCAGAGCTCAGTGGGGACTGGGGGACCAGGGGACATGGCTGGCAGCACCTCATCCCACTTACAGCCAGAGTGGGGGCCCGGAGCAGG
Organism: Drymodes brunneopygia; assembly: GCA_013400955.1. Classification (NCBI taxonomy): domain Eukaryota; kingdom Metazoa; phylum Chordata; class Aves; order Passeriformes; family Petroicidae; genus Drymodes; species Drymodes brunneopygia. Next base: position 202,820 of record VZTZ01056959.1, read on the forward strand.
AACACTGTCCCCACTCACAATCCCTGTCCCATCAGGACCCCAGTGGCCAAGGGGCTGGATGGGCAGCAAGGCACGGCACAGTTGCACCCCAGGCCAAGGCCAGGATGTTCCCAAATCTGGGACAGAAGCAGCAGGCAGAGGGTTTATTAATAGCATCCCGAGGAGCTTTGGTTTGTTTATCTATCCTGCAGCAAACTCGCTTTGCTGCATTAATCCCCATCTGGAAATAATTCAGAGGAATCCTCCAGCCCAGCCCAGCCCCAGGGCAAGGGCACAAAACTGCTGTCATGTGGAGCTGCAGCCCCAGCTCATCCCATCTGCACCACGGGTTATATGGAGACCTGGATTTTTAGGGAGCCCTGTCCCAAAATGCTCATCCTCCCCAGGACCTGCATTGCCCACTCCCTGCATCCATCTGGGATCAGGTGAGAAGTGCATTAGGACTCAGTGAGAGCGCTCATCCATTCCTTGAAGGCTTTAATTTCTTGCATGCTCCCAGGTAATTAAAGATCCAAGGCAGGACTCACATCAAATTTCTGAACCACGCCATACTTCTGTCTGCCCTGGGGCACCCCAGGTTTATTCTTCTGGGAACATCTCAGCTGGGACTTCCTTATGGCAGGTGACACCAAGTGGCAGAATTGTGCATGAGCACTGTGCAGGGGTGGATGCTGTCCAGCCCTGGCCCCCAGCACAGGGACCATCCGAGCACCAGGACTGCCCAGGAGCCACCAGGTCCCTGCCAGCCCCCGGGAGGCACAGGCTGGGGTCCCCTGCTGAGCCCTGAGGGGGTTCCTGATGTTGGGGTACTGCAAGAGCTCATAAACCACATGGGAAACAGATGCAGAAAATGGGCCCTGAGGAAGAACCAGGAGCTGCCCAGGCAACACTAAGCCCTGCCCAGGAGCTGTTTCAGTATCACCCTGTGCACCCCAGTGCTCCCAGTTTGGCCACTGTTAACCCAGGCCATCTGCCTGGACTCTTGTCCTTGCACCCTGGTGTGGTGTCAGGCAGGGAAAGGAGGGAAAGCCATGCAGGCAGCAGGGCACAACTGGAAAAACAGCAGCAGGGTTTGTGTGTGCCTGTGGGTGAGGAAAGGGTCAGGCAGGAAAAGCCAAACCTGGCATGAGCCACAGAGCACGAGGCCAAGCAGGAGCTTCCTTAAACTCAGCTCTCCTCCCACACAGGAGCAATGTAGCTGGAGCAACACTGGAGGTTTCCTAACAACTGTGTCATCCTCAATTTCAACCATCCTGCTATCCCAATGCCAAAATTTCTCATGCAAACGGCCAGCAGAGCAAACACTCCCAGCACAGCAATCCGGCAGGGCAGGTCACTTCTCCCCTCACCTGCCACAGGCAGGGCTTGCCCCAGGCCAGCCCCAGGAGTGCCAACAAATATGACCAGGATGTGCAGCCCAGCAGGGCCAAGAGTGTCTTTAATAGACGTGGAGCTCTCAGGGTGCTGGACACTCCCCACGGCACCACTGGGCCAGGCCCCTGTCCCCTGCCCAGGGGATGCTCAGTGCCACTGTCCTTGCTGCAGAGTCGCATGCACGGGGGAATGCAGCATGAGCCAGCCCGTGCTCAGGGACCTGGAAACCTCTGTGATGCCCAGACCAGGTTTCTGAGTAGCCAGCAGGGCAGATGGGCAGGACTAGGGGGTGGGAGCATCCTCATCCCCCTCCTCCTGCACCCCAAATCCCGACAGGATGGACAGCAAGCCCTGCCCAGGCTGAAGCCCTTCCTAGGCTGCCAGCACAGCCCCTCCACTGCAGTCCACACGTCGGTCTGAGGCATGGCATAGGTCCCCAAACGCGGTGCCAGGCAGCCCGCGGGAGCTCAGCTGCCCCGGCAGCCCAGCCCAGCTCAGCTCAGCTCAGCTCAGCTCTCGAAGGCCGCGGTCACCCCGCAGCACAGGCACAGGCGGCAGCAGCCGCGCCGGGGGAACAGCGCCGGGGGCAGCGGCTCTTGGCACAGCCCCGCCGGCTGCTGGGTCACCGCCTGTTCCTTGCACGAGCCCTTGGCTGGCAGCGCGGCCGGGGACCTGCCGGCCACCCGCGGCTGCTCCTTGTCCGCCTTGACGGCGAGGAAGGTGGCCAGGTCGAGGTCGAGCATGGTGACCCCGCCGCGCGGCGTGGGCGTGTTCTGGCGACACTGCGGGCATGGGATCCAGCGCTGCTCGTTGCTGACGGCGTCCAGGCGCTTCAGGCACGCCTGGCAGAAGGTGTGGCCACAGTAGAGGCGCCGCGGCAGCCGCACGCCCAGGTCGTACGAGGAGTAGCAGATGATGCACTCGACGCGCTGGCTGCCCCGGCTCGGGGTGCGCGAGTGCGCCCCGACACACGGCCCCAAATCCTCTGCCCGGGGGCTGCCACCGGCCTGGGACATGCTGGGGACGGGGTGAGAGGAGGTGTCAGGAGGGGGCACAGGGGTGGGATGTCACCTCCGAGTGTACCTGATGTGTGGGAGAGATGGGGACCAGCCCGTGTGGGGGTTCCCAGGAGCAGCGGGGATCCCTGCCCAACCTCCCTGCCCGCTGCCTGCCTGCCCCGTGACCAGCCCTGCCTGCAAGAGCAGGAAGCTGCCACTGCAGTGGGCTGTCTCTGCATCCATGTGGGATGTGTTTGTCCCAGTGCCACGCTGGGAGCTCTGCAGGGAACACCGGTTGGGCAGATCTCAGCAGCCTGCTCAGGGCGTGGCCGGGGTCTGGGAGGAGCACTGGGTGAGCAGGAGTGAGGTGGCTGGGTGGGCTGGGGAGCAGCACTCGGAGACCCGGCAGTGGCACAGCCCCGCTCCTCCCCAGCCCCAGGCTGTGCTGGCCCAGCTGTTGGCAGCAGGGGATGGGCACAAACCCTCGTGGGGAGGGGTCTTAGGGGTTCCAGCCTCCTCTCAGGTGGGGTCTGGTACCCACCAACGTATTTGCAAACTTCTGGAGGCCATGAGGACTCTATTCCCTCTCCTTAGGTGACCTCAAGTGTTTTGGTGCATACGGGTACCCCTCGCCTCCCCTCCTCCCAATTCCTCCATCCCTACCTGTCCTGAGATGCTTCCCAGGGCCTCAGGGTTGGTGGCAGAAAGGATGTGCTGTCCCGGGGGGCTGTGGCAGTCCTGTGGGGAGCATTGGGGGCCTGAGCTGCCAGCAGCTCCCCAGCCAGGTCCCTGTGGCTGCCAGTGGCTGTGGTAGTGGGCAGGGGCTCACCTTTCAGGGACAGGTGCTATTGGATCTGCTGCAGGGAAGCCAAGCCCGGGAGATTGGGTTACAAGCACCTGGGTAACAAAGACCTCTGAAATCGAAGCCCAGGAATGGTCCTTAACCATCAGCCTGTGCTTCACTAACAGAAGGAACTGTCCCTGTGAGGCCAAGGAGCTCTGGGCTTCACCATGGGCAGAGGACTTGGATGTTGTCTGGACCTGGGCAGCAGCAAGAAAGCCTTCCATGTCCTGGGCAGCAGCAAGAGAGCCTTCCATGTCCTGGGCCACCCTTCACAGCCAGGAACATCCAGGCAGACGTCAGCCAGCGGAGATCCCATTGCACTCCAGCCCACACTTCCCCAGGTGGTCCGGGCTGTGGGGACGGCTGTGACAGGACTGGGAGGGCACAGTGGGGTGGCAGGGCTGGGACTGGTGCAGGGTCACCGGGGGTGGGCCTGGGCTGGGCTGGCAGTGCCCGTGCGTGGGGTGGTGCTCTCACCTGGAGCCTGGGGGTGACATGTCCATGACCTGCCTTCCCCGTTGGACTGCGGGCTCTGGCGCTGGGGGCTGTGTTACCAATGCCCAGCGTCAGGCTGGGGACACCCCAGCACCCCACGGGGACACCTGCAAGACCCAGGGGAGGCGACAGCGCCAGGGAAGTACCAGACTCTGTCCCCGCAGCTGCCCTTGGTCCAGGACCAATGTCCCAGCCTGGCATGGAGGGTGCTGCAGACTGAAGAGGGGAGCATGGTAGTGGGACAGACCCTGGGCTCAAGATCCTGAAAGAGAAAAGCCCATCCTGGAGGCAGGGCATGACAGCCAGGATACCTGGCAGCATTCCTGCATGGAGCAGGAGAAGGCAGCAGCTCCCACTGCAGGCAGGAGCAGGCAGCAGTGCAGGCAGCAGTGCAGGCAGTGCTCTCCCGTGCTGTCTCCTCACCAGCAGCCCTCAGGTCACGTTTCCAGCACTCCTCAGAGAAAGAATTGGGAGTTTTAGAAACTAAAATCCCCACAGGGTCACTGGTCTCTGCAGAAAGGCTCACCCCTGACACTGGTGCCTGGGAATGAGGAAGCAGCAGCACAGCACCTCTGGGGCACATATCCCAACACAGGATCCTGATTTAGCCTGTGCCAAGGCTTTACAATCCTTTCAGTGGAAAATTTTTTCTTATACCCAGCCTATCCCCTGGCACAAATTGAGGCCGTTTCCTCTTGTCCTATCACTTGTTACTTGGGGAAAGAGATCAACCTTCATCTCACTACAGCTCCTTTCAGGGAGTTGTGTTGGGCAATAAGGTCTCCCCTCAGGGAAGGCAGATCTGCAATCCAGCAGCCACACACATGGATGAGAAACGTGTTTTCCTGTTCCCAGGACTCATCCCCGGGCACTGCAGGGACCTTCGGCACTGCGGGGTAGGGAGCGGCATCCTCAGGGAGAGCAAAGGTCTGATGGGGATGAGCCGGAGCCTTGCACCGCCACCCACGCTCCGGAGGCAGGAGGTGGCAGTCACCCAGCACAGCCGCCTGCACCCCTGGGCGCCTCGGGAACGTGAACACACCCGGGGAGCAGCCGTGGGACTCCGCACGCAGCTGCCCGGCTCATCAGAGGCCGGCTGAGGTCTGGGGCCGCAGCCTGCACCCTGCCCTACTCACCCCCCCCTTTCCTGCTGCTCCAGCTTAATCATTGCCCGGCAGTCTGGCAGGCTGTGCCGGCCGCTCCCGCCCTGCTTTCCATCGCGCCGGGGCCAGGCCGAGCGAAGGGCAGCGGTGACAGCCGGCAGATGCGGCGCCCTGCCCTGCCCTGCCTTGTCCGAGCCCCCTGCTCGTAGCTGCTCCTGTCGCCCCGGGCTCTGCCGAGGCACCGCACACCCCTGGGGACACTTTCCCGTCCCCAAACCGTGCGTGTCCCCCAGAGCCCCGGGGCAGCCCCCGCCCTGCGGACTCCGTGACCTGTCCCCTGCCCCGCCACACCGCGGGGGCTCCGCGCAGGGCAGGGCTGGCAGCGGGGACACGAAAGCAAACAAGGGGTGGATCTGCCCGTCCCCAGTGCCGCGGTCTGGGCAGGGAGAACAAGAGCGCTCCTTGTGCAGGGCGGGCAGCGTGCGGCTGTGTCCCTGCCAGCTCCCCTGCCAGCCGCACACCCCCGGCCATCCCCGCCGTGGGACCTGGGCCAGGCAGGGGCATCGCGACTGGCAGGATGGGGGCCAAACTGAGAGGGCCAAACCCCTGCCAAGCCACTGCCACCCCAGCCCAGAATATCCCGAGGGGGTGGGATTTCAAGAGTGATGGGCTTCGAGACAGTGGTGGGCCCCTGGTGGTGGGCTCCCAGCAACGGTGGGCTCCCAGGGGCTGCAGGCTTCCAATGGGATCTGTGTGGTGGCACCCAAGCAGTGCTGGGCACCCAGTGCTCATGGAGCCTCAGTGCAGGTGGGCCCCAAGCAGTGGCAAATTCCAAGCCATGGTGGGCTCCCACTTCTGATGGACTCCCGGAGGGTCACAACCAGCCCGGGCAGTGCCCCAAAGCCCAGCCAGGAACTTCCCTTCACCAGGCCCTTCCTCAGCCTCTCCCAAAGACTCACAAAGTCTTTCCAGACAGGACAGTCATCCAGCTTGGCAGGGCTGGGCTGAGCACCAGCCAGTGTCCCCAGACAGGCAGGAGCAGCCTGTACTGGGAACGCCTGGGCACCGCTGGGTGCAGGCTGGCACTGTTGGACCCAGGCTGGCACTGTTGGACCCAGGCTGGCAGCAGGGCACCAGGCAGCAGCCAAAGAGCTCCGCGTGAGCTGCTGCTGCTGTGAGTCAGCAGGGCAACAGTTAAGCCTGGTTTGGAGGCTTTAGCACTGCCCTTACACACCCACCAGGGAAAGCAAGAAGTGACACGGGAATCCCAGAAAAGCCAGGGTGGAGGGAAGAGGCACACCTTGGCAGGGCAGGAGAGAGCTGTAATTTTATTTGCAGCACCCTGAAGTCATCTGCAAACACAGGCACTCCTCCCAAGGCCCTGCTCCACAGAGCAGGCAGTTCTGCAGCAGTCACGGAGCAGCTGCCACCTGGCAGAGCGGCTGTCCCTGGGACGCCAGCACCAGGGAGGGCTGCCAGCACCACGGAGGGACGTCAACACCAAGGTGGGACATCAGCACAACAGCGGGCTTGTTCCAGGTCGATGGCAGCAGCCCCAGCCAAAAGCCCAGCCTGGAGGCACCCCAGCACACTGGGAAGAGCCAGCAGACTCCTCCTGCCTTCCTCCAAGCCCAGGGAGTTGCAAAAGGTGAATGCTGGGGCTCTGCATCCCCAGCAAGGTGCCCCAGTGCTGCCCCACTGCTGGAGCTCGGCCAGCCCTCTGCGTTGGACCCATCTCTGGGATGCAGATGGGATGAGAGGTTGTGCACAGCACCCCTCAAGCCTGGCAGGAGGAACAGAATGGGGCTTAGGGGTTTCCTGGCACCGAGATATTAATGCCCACATCCATGCTGCGCCATCAGGTGCTGCCCTGGAGCACAGCCCAGCACCCTGCCATGCTTTGGCTGTCTGTCCTTCCTGTCCCAGTCCCTTCATCCCATGGGCAGGGCGGTGAGGAGGAGCAGCACCCAGATGGAGCTTGGTGCACGGTGCCAGCAGCATCCTCATCACACTGTGGGAGGGGGGACAGCTCACTTCTGGGGAGGTGGGTCCCTGTTCCAGCTGGAGGCTTGTCCCTGGCTCCTCTCCACTGCTCCAAGATAGTGACAATGGTGTCCTCCTCTGCCACGCACACAGGGCAGCCAGCACCCAAACCTACCCACGGGCAGGCGGGCACTGCCCTTATGTCCCAGGGTGGAGGTTTCCCAGCACAGGGACACTGGCAGGGGCTCTGTGCAGGACTGCAGGCTCACAGTGCTGCCCCATCCCCAGTGTACTCACTTCTCAGTGACATCTGTCCTGGCACACATCATCCTCAGGGCTCCCGGGCCCCATGGCACACCTGGCAGGTGCCCATCACCACACACCTGGCTGCAGAGTTCACAGGTGAAGAGCAATGTCAGTCCAGCCAGTGCCAGCTCTGCCAGCTGCCAGCTCTGCCAGGTGCCAGGGCAGCAGCCATGTCCCTGTGGGGTCACCTGGCCCCATCCCATGGTCAGCACGTCCCGTGTGTGCAGGGAGGACCCTTAGGAGATGACACAGCAGCACTTTGGGCAGCAGGAGCAGCACCTGCAGCAGCCACATCGCCTGCCAGCCCCCTGCTCTTGGCCCTTGGGTGTCTTGTCCAGGGTCACGGTGTAGAAGGAGGCGGATGATTCCCCATTGGGCATCCTCAGGCTGGCATAGGGGTTGTAGGGACGGGACCAGGACTTGTCTGTGGAGGTGGTTGGGCTGTTCCAGCCATTAGCAAGGTC
>VZTZ01056959.1:210517-226644 GCA_013400955.1 Drymodes brunneopygia
GGGGCTCAGAGGAAGAAGGGGGCAGGCAGGGTAAGGGGCGCAGGGGGAAGCAGGCAGAGAGCAGGCAGGACACGGGCAGGGTGGGGGCAGCGATCCCCCCGGTACTCACCGAGCGCGGCTCCGGCCGCTGCGGGACCGCTCTGCCCCGACTGCGCTTCCTCCTGCACGGACCGCCCCGAGCGGCGCCGCCCCGACAGACAGACGGACCGGCCCCGACCGACAGACGGCCCCGTGCGACACACACACAGACGGACCGGCCCCGACCGACAGACCGGCCCCGAGAGACCGCGGCAAGAACACCCCACACCCACCGCCCAACCCCAACACCAACCGACCAGCCCAGCCCACTGGACACTGGCACAAGGCAGGGGCCACAGGGAACTGGGCACCAATACCAGGCACTGGACAATGGACACTTGGCACTGGACAGGGACACTGGTCAGGAGGCACTGAGGCCAGAACTGGACAGGGACACTTGTCACTGGACAGGGGCAGGGGGCAATGGAAGATGGGCACTGGACAGAGGCATTGGGAGGACGTGGCTGTGCCAGGGCAAGGAGAGGAATGCTGGCACCTGTGCCATTCCCTGGCACTAGAAGTGCTGCACTAGAAAAGATGCAAATATTCAGCAGCCTCCACCCTGCCCCATCCATGTCCCTGCCGTGTAACCCTGCTGTGATGTCCTCAGCCACTGTCACTCTTCCCATCCCCAAGGGCCCCAAAGTAGCTTGTGCAGAGCCTCAACGCCTTCCCACAAGCAGTTTCGTGCGGAACCTGTCCCTCCCCCAAGCCTCAGGGATGATGGGACAGCATCCTCCTGGACAGGCTGGGGATAGGTGCCCCAAATTGCAGCTGAATCCTCCTGGGAGCGAATTACATTTCCCACACACTTTGCAAAGGGAAAAGCCACTTCTTCTGGCCGTCTTTCTGACAACAGAAAATATTTCTCACCTGCCCTGAGGAGCAGAGGCTGCCCAGGCCGGCCCCTAGGCACTCATGGAACCAGCAGGAGAGCTCCAGAGGGCGATGGGAGCCGGCGTGCCCCAGGCAGCACTGCCTCGGGGATGAAGCTGCCAGCACATGCCTGCAGATCCCCAGCTCCCCTGCCTTCCCTCTGTCCCGGAGCCTACTGGGCTGGCACCTCCTACAGTGTGGTTTCCGTGTAAAGAGACTCAGCGACCTTCCAGGTGGCGGAGGGAAAGGAAGATGGAAGCCTGGGATTTTTTGGGGGGAAAAGCAGACCCTCCTCTGACGAGTTCTATCATTGAGAGAGGGGCCTCATGCACTTCTGTGCCTCGGTTTCCCCTCCGACGAGTGAAAGTGGGGGTGCAGCAGAGCATGTGTCAAATAAGCATCACAGCACACAGCTCTCGAGTTTGAAAGCCGCAGAACTCCTGCAAAGACCCCTCAGGGCTTTTTCTGCCACCGCAGGGTAACCTGGAGAAGAGCCAGCAGCAGCCCCTTTCCCTTCAGTGGGCCTCGCTGCTGCCGAGTTTTCCCATCTCGAGCTGTTCCTCCGGAGAAAAACTCATCTATTTGGCTAAGAAGGAATAGAAAAAGAGGCATCCCCCGGCCAGGTGTCCTGCGGTAACCCCAGCCCTGCCTGGCCGCGCCTGGCGTGTCCCTGCTCGCACAGGGGATGTCGCTGTGGCTCTCTCCAGCAGCGCTTTCCCCTTCGCTGCAGTGCCTCAGGACTGGCTGCATTTGTCTTTTAGCCTCGGATTTCCATGCTCAGCCCTGTTCCTGAACAGCTCTGCTTGCACGGAGCTGCACGTCAGGCGCAGCTCGGCTCTGAGGGACCCTGAGACCCTGCAGCCCCCGTGTCCTCAGCGCCTTCCCTCTCCCAAAGGGGCTCCCACGTGAAGGTCATCTCACAGAACCTCGGCCATTTTCGGGTGGGGACATCGCACACGCTGCTGCCCGGGGCTGCAGAGCGCACGCAGCTGCTCGGAGCAGAGTGTCAGCTGGGATCTGAGGTGTCTCCTTTCCGGGGATGTCTCTCAGCTCTCTCAGCATCCAGCCGTGGCAGCACCCATCTCGCAGGCACCTCCTGGATACGCTCATTCCCTGCAGGCAGGAGCAGCAACCCCTAATCTGGAGCTTGAAGTTCAAACATTTCATTTCTTGCCAAGAAATTCTCCAAATTGAGCTCCAAGGGCATCATCCAGCNAGCAGGGCACCAGGCAGCAGCCAAAGAGCTCCGCGTGAGCTGCTGCTGCTGTGAGTCAGCAGGGCAACAGTTAAGCCTGGTTTGGAGGCTTTAGCACTGCCCTTACACACCCACCAGGGAAAGCAAGAAGTGACACGGGAATCCCAGAAAAGCCAGGGTGGAGGGAAGAGGCACACCTTGGCAGGGCAGGAGAGAGCTGTAATTTTATTTGCAGCACCCTGAAGTCATCTGCAAACACAGGCACTCCTCCCAAGGCCCTGCTCCACAGAGCAGGCAGTTCTGCAGCAGTCACGGAGCAGCTGCCACCTGGCAGAGCGGCTGTCCCTGGGACGCCAGCACCAGGGAGGGCTGCCAGCACCACGGAGGGACGTCAACACCAAGGTGGGACATCAGCACAACAGCGGGCTTGTTCCAGGTCGATGGCAGCAGCCCCAGCCAAAAGCCCAGCCTGGAGGCACCCCAGCACACTGGGAAGAGCCAGCAGACTCCTCCTGCCTTCCTCCAAGCCCAGGGAGTTGCAAAAGGTGAATGCTGGGGCTCTGCATCCCCAGCAAGGTGCCCCAGTGCTGCCCCACTGCTGGAGCTCGGCCAGCCCTCTGCGTTGGACCCATCTCTGGGATGCAGATGGGATGAGAGGTTGTGCACAGCACCCCTCAAGCCTGGCAGGAGGAACAGAATGGGGCTTAGGGGTTTCCTGGCACCGAGATATTAATGCCCACATCCATGCTGCGCCATCAGGTGCTGCCCTGGAGCACAGCCCAGCACCCTGCCATGCTTTGGCTGTCTGTCCTTCCTGTCCCAGTCCCTTCATCCCATGGGCAGGGCGGTGAGGAGGAGCAGCACCCAGATGGAGCTTGGTGCACGGTGCCAGCAGCATCCTCATCACACTGTGGGAGGGGGGACAGCTCACTTCTGGGGAGGTGGGTCCCTGTTCCAGCTGGAGGCTTGTCCCTGGCTCCTCTCCACTGCTCCAAGATAGTGACAATGGTGTCCTCCTCTGCCACGCACACAGGGCAGCCAGCACCCAAACCTACCCACGGGCAGGCGGGCACTGCCCTTATGTCCCAGGGTGGAGGTTTCCCAGCACAGGGACACTGGCAGGGGCTCTGTGCAGGACTGCAGGCTCACAGTGCTGCCCCATCCCCAGTGTACTCACTTCTCAGTGACATCTGTCCTGGCACACATCATCCTCAGGGCTCCCGGGCCCCATGGCACACCTGGCAGGTGCCCATCACCACACACCTGGCTGCAGAGTTCACAGGTGAAGAGCAATGTCAGTCCAGCCAGTGCCAGCTCTGCCAGCTGCCAGCTCTGCCAGGTGCCAGGGCAGCAGCCATGTCCCTGTGGGGTCACCTGGCCCCATCCCATGGTCAGCACGTCCCGTGTGTGCAGGGAGGACCCTTAGGAGATGACACAGCAGCACTTTGGGCAGCAGGAGCAGCACCTGCAGCAGCCACATCGCCTGCCAGCCCCCTGCTCTTGGCCCTTGGGTGTCTTGTCCAGGGTCACGGTGTAGAAGGAGGCGGATGATTCCCCATTGGGCATCCTCAGGCTGGCATAGGGGTTGTAGGGACGGGACCAGGACTTGTCTGTGGAGGTGGTTGGGCTGTTCCAGCCATTAGCAAGGTCCGTCTGCTCCTCCTTGCCGTAGGTGGGCATGGCTGCGGGGTTGGTGATGATGGTGGGCTCATCTCTCAGGTAGCGAGTGATGAAGCTTTGCTGGAACTGTTCCCGGGGGATGTTGACGCTGGCATAGGGGTTCTCCACGGTGACTCCACGATCCATCTCCCTGCCCCCTGTCAGCATACCTGGCCTGTCTGGCACTGCCCTCCTCCTGTGGGACAGAGCCCCCATTACCCCAGGGTGTGGGGGGTGTCCGTGCTGAGGCTTTTCTTACGGCAGGGGAAGGGACCCCCGGCAAACCCCCCTGGTTTGGGTGCAGAGCTGTGCTCCCCACTCCCTGCCAGCCCCAAGGGACCCCCACATGGTACACATGGACCCCCCAGAGCCAGGAGGGGAGGAAGGAATGGGGGCGCAGGGGGTGAGCAGGGCACGGGGGGGNCTGGACAGGGACACTTGTCACTGGACAGGGGCAGGGGGCAATGGAAGATGGGCACTGGACAGAGGCATTGGGAGGACGTGGCTGTGCCAGGGCAAGGAGAGGAATGCTGGCACCTGTGCCATTCCCTGGCACTAGAAGTGCTGCACTAGAAAAGATGCAAATATTCAGCAGCCTCCACCCTGCCCCATCCATGTCCCTGCCGTGTAACCCTGCTGTGATGTCCTCAGCCACTGTCACTCTTCCCATCCCCAAGGGCCCCAAAGTAGCTTGTGCAGAGCCTCAACGCCTTCCCACAAGCAGTTTCGTGCGGAACCTGTCCCTCCCCCAAGCCTCAGGGATGATGGGACAGCATCCTCCTGGACAGGCTGGGGATAGGTGCCCCAAATTGCAGCTGAATCCTCCTGGGAGCGAATTACATTTCCCACACACTTTGCAAAGGGAAAAGCCACTTCTTCTGGCCGTCTTTCTGACAACAGAAAATATTTCTCACCTGCCCTGAGGAGCAGAGGCTGCCCAGGCCGGCCCCTAGGCACTCATGGAACCAGCAGGAGAGCTCCAGAGGGCGATGGGAGCCGGCGTGCCCCAGGCAGCACTGCCTCGGGGATGAAGCTGCCAGCACATGCCTGCAGATCCCCAGCTCCCCTGCCTTCCCTCTGTCCCGGAGCCTACTGGGCTGGCACCTCCTACAGTGTGGTTTCCGTGTAAAGAGACTCAGCGACCTTCCAGGTGGCGGAGGGAAAGGAAGATGGAAGCCTGGGATTTTTTGGGGGGAAAAGCAGACCCTCCTCTGACGAGTTCTATCATTGAGAGAGGGGCCTCATGCACTTCTGTGCCTCGGTTTCCCCTCCGACGAGTGAAAGTGGGGGTGCAGCAGAGCATGTGTCAAATAAGCATCACAGCACACAGCTCTCGAGTTTGAAAGCCGCAGAACTCCTGCAAAGACCCCTCAGGGCTTTTTCTGCCACCGCAGGGTAACCTGGAGAAGAGCCAGCAGCAGCCCCTTTCCCTTCAGTGGGCCTCGCTGCTGCCGAGTTTTCCCATCTCGAGCTGTTCCTCCGGAGAAAAACTCATCTATTTGGCTAAGAAGGAATAGAAAAAGAGGCATCCCCCGGCCAGGTGTCCTGCGGTAACCCCAGCCCTGCCTGGCCGCGCCTGGCGTGTCCCTGCTCGCACAGGGGATGTCGCTGTGGCTCTCTCCAGCAGCGCTTTCCCCTTCGCTGCAGTGCCTCAGGACTGGCTGCATTTGTCTTTTAGCCTCGGATTTCCATGCTCAGCCCTGTTCCTGAACAGCTCTGCTTGCACGGAGCTGCACGTCAGGCGCAGCTCGGCTCTGAGGGACCCTGAGACCCTGCAGCCCCCGTGTCCTCAGCGCCTTCCCTCTCCCAAAGGGGCTCCCACGTGAAGGTCATCTCACAGAACCTCGGCCATTTTCGGGTGGGGACATCGCACACGCTGCTGCCCGGGGCTGCAGAGCGCACGCAGCTGCTCGGAGCAGAGTGTCAGCTGGGATCTGAGGTGTCTCCTTTCCGGGGATGTCTCTCAGCTCTCTCAGCATCCAGCCGTGGCAGCACCCATCTCGCAGGCACCTCCTGGATACGCTCATTCCCTGCAGGCAGGAGCAGCAACCCCTAATCTGGAGCTTGAAGTTCAAACATTTCATTTCTTGCCAAGAAATTCTCCAAATTGAGCTCCAAGGGCATCATCCAGCCCTTGTTGATCTTTGGAGTGTTTATAGACGGTGGAGGATCCTCAGGTGGAAAAGTTGCTGCACCGAAGCTCAAGCTGCTGGTTTGGAGTTGTCCCACGTGGGATTCCCCAAGCTGGGAGCCCGTAGGTGCTGCAGAGCTGTGCCCCCCTTGAGTAAATGGAGAAGCTGAACTAATGGGAGACTCTTTGAGCCCAGTTTCCTGCAATTGTTTGCGGGAGGGAAAGAAATAAACAGAAAAAAAACCCAACCAAAAGCTCAATGCCCACCCTGGAGATGTCCCATGCTGGGGGGGTGATGAGGAGGGAAGTCCTCAGAGATGCCACGCTGCTTCCAGAGGAGAGGTGCTTTGAGAAGGAGCCTGGGAAAACCAGGAGAAAGAGGAAAAAAAAAGCCAAAAAAGCCAACCCTTTTTTTTTTTTTTTTTTGACTGGCTCATGGCAGGGCACCCACAGCTCCTGACCCTGTGTGACCCAGCACAAGCTGTTGGGAGATTTTGCAGGATACCAGTAACTGCTGGGACCCCTGGGATGCCTCAGCTCGCTGGTGCTTCACACACAGCAAAAGGGACATTTATTTTGTTAAAAAACAAAACAAAAACAAAAGCAAAAGCAAAAAAAAAAAAACCCAAACAAACAAAAAACTCCCACAAAAACACCAAAAAACAAAACAAAACAAAACCAGAAAGCCACAGGCACATTCTGTTCCTGGGCCTCTTTCTGCTAGGGACAGGTATTTGTGTGGCATCCCAGCGGTGGAGTTTTCCCAGTTCCAGCTCCTCCCAGGGCTCTCGCAGGCACCAGGAATATCAAACTCCTGACCAGGTCCCGTTTGCCAGCTTTTCCTGGGGCTCCCGGGCGGTGCAGTGCCTGGCGCAGGCACAGGAGGGTAGTGATGCTCTTTGCAGCCCGGAGGATGATGAAGGGTGACGCTCCCTAGAGCGAAAGGTTTTGCCACCCGCGGAGGGAGCAGCTCGGTGAGCACCCTCTGCAGGTGGTGGCCGCTCTCCAAACCTCGGGGGGGGCTGAAAGGCTTCGCTGAAGTTCAGGAGAGCCCGTGGGTGGCCGGTGTGTGGAAAGGACACGGGGAGGGGTTGGGCCAGTGCAGGGATGGGAGGGCAACCCCCAAATTCAGGCAGTGTGGGATGATTCCCTTCGGGACATCGCAAATCTCCCACCGTGGAGCACAGCTGTGCGAGATTTTCTGCAAGGCTTTTACCTTCATTCTCAGCTGTCTCCTCGTTAAAATCAGAGCGAGGCCCGGGGCTACGAAAGGAAGGATTCTAGGGAGTGGGAGGCGGCAGTGGGGTGAGCATCCCCTAAGGGGAGCCCCAGGAATCAGTGTCATCAACACCAGGGTTCAGCCAGCATCCAGTGCGGGGAGGCTGGGGGCTCTGGATGTGAGGGTGCCATGGAGGGGACCCCACTGGTGCAGGTCTGAGGGGCAATGCAGGGAGCACAGAGCAGGACCCAGAGATAAGGCTGCCGGAGACAGGGGGTTTCAGGACTTGTAGAAGCTTCAGGATTTGGTGCTCTGTGCCCTCCAGAAGCAAAGCCCTTCATTAACACCCCGGGATGGGACACCTCAGCACAAAATCCAGCCTGTGTCCTCAGGCCTGTACTCAGCATCCCGTGTGCAGAGACCCTGCCCCGCTTGTCTGCCCAGGGCACACGAGGAGTTTCCACAGCTCTCGGGTGCCTCTCAGGGAAAGCGATGCATACCAAAGGATGGCAGCAGATGTTAAAGCCCAAATGGAGCCTGGAAATGACCTGCCAAAGCTGCTCGGTGGGAGGGATTTCCTGTGTGGCCAGAATGTGTCCCATCCCTCGGGTCAGCACCTGAGTGCACACACCGGGCTGCCCTAGCACCCATCCTCCAGCAGGCCAGATCCTGCTCTCCGTGCCAGCTCCTGGCACTCAGCTCTGTGTGGAGGGGCAGCACAGGCTCCTCTGCAGAGCCTCCCGAGGCCCTGCTGCTCCCCCTGCAGCACAGCACGGCCCCGAGACGGCTGGCAGCTCCTCCGATCCGACAGTGTCCCTTGCCTGCGCCATCCTGCTCCCGCTGCGCTGCCCGGTGTGACATCCCAGCCACCCTTCGGGCTCACGAGAGGCGACACGGACACACAGCTGGGGCACACGTGTGGTGCCTGGCGTGCCGGGGCTGCTCGCAGCCTGCGCTCCTGTCAGACACCTGGGCAGGGATGCTGAGCTGCAGAGCCCAAAGCCTTTCCAGCTTAATGCCAGGCTCTTCCCCTGACAGGGGGATGCCGTGTTCCTCAAGTTGGATCCATAACCTAGTGTCCAGGCTGGCGTGGTCGCACCGACATCACAGGAGCTGGCCGGCGCCTGGCCCGCTGCCGGCCTCTCAGCGGGCTGCAGGAACCAGAGAGAAGCCGCTTTCCTTATCGCCCTCCCGCAGCCCCCCTCCGTCCCTCTCCCCTGCGGCTCCCGGCCCGGCCGCCCCCGGGTCACGCCGGGGCTTGGCAGCGGCGCGGGGGAAGCGAGCATTGTGGCTGCCCACCGCGGCCTGGCTGGAGGAGAAAGCAAGGATTTCCTGGCCTGGAGCAAGTCCTTCCCGTCTCCTCCCAGCTGCCTAGAGCTTTGGGGCTGAGGGTGGGCTGTTCCCAACAGGCTTTGGACGAGGAGCCAGGGTCTGGCCCTGCACGGAGCTGCTGCTGAATGTGCGAGGAAGCAGGACTTCTGCTGGCAGTGCCAAAATCTCCCACTCCGCTCCATCCTACCCGTAAACAAAATCCCTGCTCGAGGCAGAACCTTTGGCCAGTACGGAGATGTTCCCCTTGGTGCCCGTGCATTCTCACTCGCAACGTGTCATGGGGACAGTGGCAGCAGGGTGGCCTTGTGCCATCGCACAGGGACTCTAGGAAGGGCAATTCACCTGCTGCCAAGCTCAGCCCAGCCCCATCACAGGTCGATGCTGTGGGACAGGCAGAACCAGGCAGCAGCAAACAGCCCGGGGTGTCTTGCAAGGCGAAACACTCACATGGACACCTGGAAAAGGGGCAGTGAGAGCCCCAGCTGGGACACGGGCTTGGGCAGCTCACATACACAGCCACATTTCTTCCTGCTCAAATGTCACTTCTCCTTCCTGCGGAGGGACCAGCTGAGGCGGGGGCAGCTGCTGTTCCCACCCTCTCGGGCTCCCGAGCAGCCACGTGGGCAATGCCGCAGCTTCCGCTGTGCCACGACCTTGTGCAGTGACTGCACCTGCCGATGGTTTTTTTAGGACAAGGGCTGGTTTCCTGCTGTATTTCCGTGATTGAAAGTTTCCAGTCCTGGGGGTGGCTGTGGCAGAACGGCTGTCACTCATCTCCTGGCCTAGAGCATCCCCAGCGCTTTGCCATACTCTCCCGTGGCCCCTGCCCCGGGGATGGATTAGGGATGGCACCATCCTGCCCCGGTGAAGGCTTGGCCATGGCAATCTGGGGCTGCTCTGCACGGGGGGAGCCGGCAGACCCCGTGCAGCATCCAGCTCCCAGCTAAGCCCTTGGCTCCGGCTCTGTCCCAGTGGAGGTCTGGTTTCTGTCCTGCCGTCTGCTTGTCCTCCCTCGCTCCAAACAGTCCCCGTTTGTTTGGCTCTCGCTGCCGGCTGGAGCCAGGGCCGCGTGCCTGGGCCGCCTGTACACAAGGGCTTCTTGTTCAGCGCCTCCCTCCCGGCTCGCTGCTCGCCTGCTTTACCAATTATCCCAATTAGCTGGGCCCTCTCCTTGCTCCCCAGCTGCACCGCGGACCCTCATCCCTCCTGCTCCGCACCAGTGGCAACAACGCTGCTGTCCGGAAGGGGCCACCCCCGGGCCAGCGGAGTGTGGGCACCGGGGCAATGGCTGACACTTTCCTGGGTGGGAAGCAGGCAGGCTGTGCAGAATCCAGGTGTTTGTGATCCATGTGGAATCCCAGGGCTCTCTTCAATCCTCTTTGGCACTTGAGGAGGATGAGGAGGCTGTGCCTAGACCTGCAGCTCCTGGGGTGCCGCTGGAATCTGCCTCTGCTCCTTCGCACAGCCTGGGTGGGTGCTGCCCGTCCTGCCCCAGCCACACCGGGTGCCCTCCCTGCCTCGCCCCCCGGGCGCGGGAGTGCAGCCAGACGGCTTCCTGCAAGCCACGACCCTCGTGCCACCGCGGCTGCACCATCCTCATCCTCCCACAGCCGCCAGCTCAGCCGGAACCGGGGACGGGCGGGTGAAGGTTGAGGTTTCCACCCGCTGATGAAGGCTGGGGCAGCGGAGGGGCCTTTCCACAGCAGTTCCCGGCAGTTCCCTGCTCCAGGGTCACCTTCTCCTCTGCCCCCCTGAGCCCACGGAGAAGCCGGAGTGCAATCCCTGGGGAGGTGCTGAGCACAGGAGCATCCCTGCCGGCAGAGCCCAGCGACAGGAGCAGGACCAGTTATTTCTGCATGCCGGCAGTGGCTTGTGCATCTCCCAGACTGGAAATCCAGGGCAGGCAAAGCCCTGGATCCTCTGCCCGTGGCTACGCCAGCCCCTGCAATGGTCACAGCAGCATGGCAGAAGCGTGGGCGGCCCCTGCCAGCGTCCCCGTGCTGCAGCCGTGTGGGGACACAGCACTTTGGCAGGGGCATCACCGGGCAGGGCCAGCACCGGGACTGCCACTCCCGGGATGGCTCCGAGCGCCCTGCCCGCGCTGACAGCAGCCCCGGGCTCCCGGGGTTTGATCTTTACCGCTCGAGCCGGGCTGTCTGCTCCCATTTGCGTCTGCCGAGGGAGGGATGCGAGCGCCGGGCTGGCGCAGGCTGGCAGCTCCGTGCTGGCACGCAGGCAGCCGCCGGGCAGGCAGCCCCGGCGCTGCTGCAGAGCCTCCTCCGCAGCCCTGCCAGCCCCAAACCCCGTGTGCGGATCGGGGTCCCGCAGAAGCCAGGGCTGGGTGAGCCCGGGCAGGTGGGGAGCTCCCAGGGACCCCGTGTGCCTTGCTGGGGGACCACCCTCAGCTTTGAACCTGCACCTTCAAAGCAAAAACCTTGAGCCTGCAGACTCAAAACTGCCCCTTCTTCCCCATCCCTGGGACCATGACGGCTCCAGAGTACTTGGAGGGGACTGTGGGTGCTCAGTGCCCTGCAGAACTTCCCGCTCCCTCCCCCCAACACACCCGGCTGTGCATCCACACAGCTCCCCAGGAGGGTTACAGGCACGCAGGGAAAACAAAATCCTCAGCTCAGCTCTCAGTTTCACCCAACTGACCTAGAAATGCAGCCGTGGTGCTCCAGACAGGAGCATGGGTTGCCCAAACTGAGCAGAGGGGCCAGCAGGAGACCCGGGGATGCTGCCAGCTGCTGGGAGCAGGTATGAGGGAGCATATTGTGCCTTCAGATCCTGCTGGGAGCCCCAGGACAGTGACACCGGGACAGCAGGATGCCATCACCTGCAAACACAGCCTCGGACGTGGGGCTGTGTCCAGAGCAAGGGGGCAGGAGCCAGGAGCCAGGCAAGACTCGGTGGGTCCCATCCACTGCCTTCAGGGAAGTTTTCCTGCAAAAGCTGAAATTATACTGCAAAAACAAATCGCTGCTTCAGTCTGGGCTGCTATTCGGAGCTGTGTCCCAGCTGAGGCAGCACCCGGGAGGGAGGAGCAGGACTTTGGGCACCTCGTCTCCTGTGCCAGGACCACCGTGTCCCTCCGGGCACCTCGAGGGCACACGCGGCCACCGCTGCTCCTCCTCCCTGACCCAGTTTGTGCCCGGCCGCGGCATCCAGGCGAGCAGCACTGGCAGGTTCCGGGCGCCGGGCTCTGCCGGATAGCCAGCACAGCAAACGCTAAATGTCACCACAATTACAAGGCGCCTGCCGCAGCCTCGGCGTCGGCACCGGAACCGCTCCACCAGCTTTGCATCCGCCCAACGCGTGAAGGAGGGCTGGGACAGCGCCTGCATCCCAGCTCTGGCACATGCTCTGCTTTCTTCTGAGCCTCGAATCCCTCGGGCTCTGTTAAACCCAGCATCAGCTGGGCTGCACGGGCTGAGGGAAGGCTTCTGCAGAGCTGCCATTCCTATATCTGAGCCAGCCCTGTCCTGTTTTCCTTGGACACAAGATGTTTTCTAAAGGAAATGGGTCTTCCTTGCACCCTCTCATCCCTGAAATGCAGCTCTAGGGCTTTGTGATCACTCCTGCCTGGGCCGGCAGTCCCTGGGGACCTCCCCCCAGCCCATGTGCATCTCTGCTCCTCCACCTCCTCCTCCTCCTCCTCCTCCTCCTTCCTCCTGCTCAGTGCAGCACCAGCAACGTGGGCCCCCTCTTCACACCCAGGGTTCATAGAAGTGGCCATAGTACTAATCACTAATAGTAAAAATAATTATTAAACCCTTTGAAATCTGTTGGGGCTTTAGGAACAACCATAACCTTCAAGCTGATCAAGGTTTGTATGTGGCTTCAGACACTTCCGAGCATCACTTCTCTCATGGTGGGGTCTCTGCAGACAGCTGCAGGCCTAGAAACCAGCCCGTGAAAGCCCCCCCCACGGCATTAGGATTGTGCTGAAAGAGCATCAGTGGTCAGGTCCTGACCACCAGCAACCCACACACTGCTCCAAACAGCGACCAGGGAGCAGCTCTGCAGCAGCTGGGGCATCCTTCATCTCCCAGCTGGCAACAAGGGACTCTGCTGCTTTCCTAGCAGATATTTCAGTAGCATCCCTCCTTCAAAATGGTGTTTGCTCTGCCTGGGCAAGCTGCACAGACAGGCTCCTCTGGTGGTTTTGGTGGAGCATTGTGGCACATGAGAGCTGCCCTGCTTTCCTCTTCTCTTGGGGTCTGTGCTGGGCTTTTGTGGCCACCCTAGCCAGGTCTGGAGGGTCTCAGCCTGGGATGGTGCTGATCGTGGTACTTGGGGCTCCTTCTGCTGGTGCTCTACCCTGGGAAGGAGAGGCAGTCCCTAGGGGATGGAGTGCAGAGGATGAAAACACAGGGTGTGGGCACCAGGTCCATCCCTCCTAGCCAGGCCAGGCCCTGGGGCAGGCAGTGCTGCCCCACACAGACCTGCAGAGAAAGCTGCTCTCTGCAGAGCTGGGGATGAGCTCATGTGTTTGTGGGTGAATTATCTGTGTGATGAGTGATTCACCAGAGCAAAACAAGATTGGTGTGAGAAACAGATGGGATTTTGGAAAGAGCTGTGGACGTGTGCAGGACCCAGACAAGCAAACTTGGTAACAAGAGCAGCAAGGAGCAAAGAAAGGTGGCCTGAGGTGCTGCCACCAGGAGCAGGGACAGCATGGATGGGGGCCCGGATGCGGGACAGGAAGGTTTGGCACACAGGGAGCTGTCATCTTGCCCGGTGGGGTGGAAAGAAAAGCCTCAGGTGCCATCACAGCACAGGGCTGGCACCAAGAGGAAGTGGGGACATCCTCTCAGAACAGGTCCTTCCCACAGGTGTCAGAAAACCAGAAGGGCAATAAAATCCTGAGCAAACAGCTAGATGGCTGAGCAGGTGATGGCTGATGGTGAGGGAGAAATTTAGGGGCAAGTTGTCTTCTGGCTTCACTGTTCATCTCAGCAAAGCCTGGCCAGCAGTGTTACATCTCCCAGCTTATTTACAGAGCAAAGGTTTAGAACTGATCCAGCCAAGACACTGGACAGGAATGAGTTTTGCAGAAAGAAGCTGTGGTTTCACACAAGGCCAACACCAGCTGAATTATGACAATAATCTGATGATTATAAACAGCAAAACCTTGTTCATCTGGGACAAATGAAGGGAATCCACTGACAAAGCTGCTCCTGCATGTCTGTCCAAGGGGAACTCAAAGCAGAAACAAAGGACAGCAGGTGCAACAGAGGTGAGGACCAACCTCTGAACTCAGAGGTATGCTTGGCCTGCTGACAAGGTCTCTGAAAATGGTAAAATACATCAGTGCTCCTTTTAAAACCCAGGAGAGCACCCACATCACATCAGCACAGCTCAGAAGGCGTTCTGAGGATATCCACATGCAGCCAAAATAGGTACATTTATGATAACACCCAATGCAATGGGTTTTTATAAAAGATAACACAACATGTATGCTTATATGCCAAAATTAGGTGTTAAACCCAGGAGTAAGAGACAAGACCCAAAAGCAGAGATCAGAGGTGGCCATGGGGGCTGAGCTTTGGTAGAGTCATCATTTGAGTCTGAGCCACACAGAGCCGGACAGAGATGGAGGGTGTGGGTTTTGAAGGATGAGATTATTTCAGTTTGAGTAGAAAGCAGAGATCTTGGTGGACCAACCCAGCAGAGGAAAGGGAAAGTTCTGCATTGAGCATGCAAAGCAGAGACAGAACCATTGGGGTAACATGAAGATCCCAGCAGCTTGGCACAGACACACTCTTATTCAGCAGAAAAGATGCCCAATGTAATTTATGATTATTTTTAAATAGAGCTGTTGCTTAACTCACGGAATAGCAGCATAATAACACCATGTAGCTGGGTCAGCACGGGGATGCCACATGAATTAATAACACAAAATAGCTTGTGCTCGCTCACTTCCTGCAATTTCCTCTGCTCAGTGAGCTCAAGCAGAAGATCTCGGCTCTTGCTATCTGCACCCAGGCACGTTAGCAGGGAAGGCAGGAGAGCCTGGCACAGGAAAGGTGGGGAGGATTATGGGAATCCCTGTTTGGTGGTGTTAGAGTGCCAGGCAGCAGCAGCAACAGCCTCACACTGATTTCGGCAGGTGAGCACATCAAAGAATGGCACTTAGAGGGACTAGAGGAATTCAAAAATCCCTTATCTGCTAAGAGAAACTCAAAGATTAAAAACTCAGCCATTGTCAAGAAGGGAGCATGGATTTCCAGGTGGGGGTGATACTGCAGGGTCCTCAGGGAGAACCGCACTCTAGGGTCAGCCTGGCCTGGGAATGGAGCCCTTGGGGTAGCAGGGCATCCTTCTGCCCGGGTGGCTTTGGTTATCTCTTCCAGGTCAGAAGGAGATGCACCTGGGTGAGGTGTTTAGCATCATTGCCTGAAGTGTGGGTGAGAAGATCATCTATGGGCTGCATAAGACCTGGCAGAGCTGTGAAATATGTAACCTCCAGCTCCTGTGTCTGTGCCACTGATGGCAGGGCTGGAGGACAGCGATGGCATGAGGACAGTGTGGCTGTGTGGACATGAGACAGCTCCAGGACCACGCAGAGCCCTTGTTACAGGGCCTGGATCTTTGCTGCAGCAGGGCTGGAGGCTCAGCAAGCAGGGCTGGGCAGGGTAACCTTCAGGGAGGGCATAAAACTCCAGGCAAAATCCTGGAGGAATATAAAAACCTAAAACCAGCAATGGGTGACATGAGCAGGGAAACCCCAGCAGCACCCAAAGGAGCCTGGTGAGCCCCCACCAGCATCCTGCCCTGACCAGGGCTGCATGGACTGGTGGAGTGGGTTTGGATTCGGGCATGCACATACTTGGGTCACTGTTCCTGGGGTCGGGGCATGGGAGCTGAAGGGCTCTCTGTGGGGCTGTCTGCTCATTTTGGCCATTTGCCTGTGGGGTCTCCATTCTGGAGGTACCCACAGCAGGGGGAGAAGGCAGCCTGGCCTCTAACATCTGCCAGGGAACATCCATGCCTCTCACATCTGCAGGAGCCAGGAAGCACAAACCAGGAGTCATCTGCTCAGGGCACCTTGTGGGGTGTCCCCAGTCCGTGGGGTCCTGTCTGCCTATGCCACCACGAGGGTCACACCAGCAAGCCCATGGCCATGAGTGATGCTTCCCAGTGCTCTGCAGCGACCTGTCAGCATTGATGGGACCCAGCAGTCGTGTGTCCCCCCCCACCCCCTATGCTGAGCCCACCGTGTCCCCAGGGACCAGTCAGCCCCAGTGCCCAGGTGCCCCAGAGCTCAACAGGGACTGGGGCACTGTCAGGGGACCCCCTCTGCTCCCCCGACAGCAGGTGATCATGGCTCCCAGGGGACACAGCGGGGTGCACGGGTGATTTGGCAGTGGGGAAAAGCAGTGGTGGGGGTATTCCTGGCTGTCCGACCTCTCCCCAGCCCCGGGGGCTGCAGGGGCTGCTGGCAGTGCCCCGCTCTCCGATGCTGCCCCACAACCGCGGCCCCGGAGCGGCACCGCCGCCGCGGAGCCGCTTCCAGCGGCGCTGGATGCTGAGTCACCGCGGGCCCCTCGGAACGACCCGCGGGGGCCTGGCCGGCGGCGGGAGAAGGAGCGGGGCTGCAGGGAGGGCTCGGGAGCGGCTACGGGGAGAGGGGG
>VZTZ01056959.1:240384-251218 GCA_013400955.1 Drymodes brunneopygia
TTTTTTTTTCCAAAAAAATAGACATTTTCAACCTTTTTGCCCCTGAGTGAGACAAGCTAGGAACAGTTATAGAGCAGATGCAGCCCTGGCTCCCCAGAGCCCACCTGGCCCAGGAAGAGAAGTCAGAAGGAAGACAGTCCCATGGCCCAGGGCTGCTGTTCAGGGTCACACAGCTCAGGACTCCCTTCCCCCAGCTTTCTCCCAGTCTGGCTGTAAGTGTGAATTTGGGGGGAAAATAGAACCATTGTCAGGCTCATCCACCTGCACCTTCCTGCCTGGCACCCCACTGACAGCTCAGTCTGTGGGCCAGGGAGGGGCATGGTGATCCTGGGAGTCTTTCTACAGGGTTTGGGCTGTTCAGGAAAGAAGAACAGTGCCCTCTGCAACTGGGACAGTGTCACTTGTACAGGGAGGAGGAGGCTCTCGGATCCCAACTGCCTGATAGTGGCTCAGGGACACCCCACACCAGGGACAAAGCCCCCAACAAGAGGAGTCTCAGAGCAACCCTGATGTCCAAAATACCATGCTCACGGCTACAAAATCTGCCATGGGGACAGCTGTGCAAGCCCTGCTCTCTCCAAGACACTGACATCTCTTTGGGGATCTCCATCAGCACCAAAAAGTAGGAAAGAAAATGGAAGGAGAGAATAAAGCCATGGCCTAACAGCTCAGTAGTCTCAGCATTTGGGCTGCAGATGGAGGCACAACCCCAAGTCCCAAGTGCTCCAAACCCCAAATGCAAGGGGAGGAATGTCCAGTTTGGGGTGAGGCTCCAGGAAGCCCCATGCTGCAGCAGTGCAGGACAGAGTGGGGTGGCCTGGCCTCCTCTGCCCAGGAAGTAAACAGGAATCTCCGTCTCCCAGGAATGCAGCAAGGCCAGTCTGGCCCTGTGAGGTGCCAGGACAGTTCCTGCTCTGTGAAGGACAGGCAGGGAAGAACCTCCTGCAATCGCTGCTCATGTCCACAGCTGAGCCCAAGCCTGCACTGCCCAGGTCATGGGGTGCACGACAAACGCCATGGGCGGGCTGTCCCCAGCTCCAGGAGCCCAGGGCATTTCCCCAGCCTCGCCCTGGGCAGTGGGGAGCAGCCTCTCCCTGCAGTGCAGGCAGCAACGAAGGCAGGCAGGTCAAGGCTGTGCTCAGGCTCTGCCCAGGACATGGACGCAGAGCTCAGAGCAGAGCTGCCAATATTCTGTCCCCAAAGGCCAGGCCCCACCTTCTGGCCAGTAGCTCCAGACGTGCAGCCAGCCCCAGACAAGCACCTGGAGAGGGACTGCACTGTCAAAGGGGACTGGCTGTGGTGCAACAGGGCTCGCCCCTGCCCTGAGAGGCAGCTTTGGGTGCAAAGAGCCAGACAGAATGTGCCAAGGCTCCCAGAGCTGCTCCTGAGCCCCAGCACCACAGGGGATCCTGCCCACACGAGTGGCCACAGGCACCACACAAGCCTTTTCTCCAGTTTCACTGCTGGAGGAGAGGGCTGTGCAGGGGCCAGGGCCCTCCTGTGAGTGGATGTGCTCTGGGTCAGAGGCTGGGCAAGGGGAGGGTTGGGCAGGTGGCACTGGCTGGAGAAGCTTTACCAGTTCCAGCTGTGCCCCTCCTAATGGGAGCATGGGGTTGGTGACAAACGTCCCTCTCAGCC
Source organism: Drymodes brunneopygia (assembly GCA_013400955.1). Lineage (NCBI taxonomy): Eukaryota > Metazoa > Chordata > Aves > Passeriformes > Petroicidae > Drymodes > Drymodes brunneopygia. The sequence goes on from VZTZ01056959.1 coordinate 242,023, forward strand.
TAGAGCTCCTAGAGCAGGACATACAGAGAGGAGGAAGGAGCTGCCCCCCTGCAACAAGGGGCTGAGCTGAGATGCCTCCAGGCGGGTGGAAAAGCAGAAATGTGCAGCCCTGCTCCCCCAAGAACTGCACAGAGACCTCTCACTCACCCAGCCAGGTAGATGTGAGCATTCCCACTGCTCAGCAGCTCCCACACCAGCCTCCCATTCTCCCGGATGCGGTGCTGGACATAAACCTTCTCCTCCTGCAGGGAAATAAGGCACTGAGCCCACCAGCTCTGGAGCAGTCCCAGCTCCTGCTCTCAGGGCTGTTCTCAGGGGCTGTTTGCAGCAGCTCAGGGCAGCAGAGCTCCCCCTGGAACTGGAGGCACTGGGAGAGGCAGTTGGATCAATGACCACACAGGGAAGGGGAACCCCACACCCGATGTCAGTGCACTGGGATGGGCTGGTAGGAGATGAGTGCAGCAGCAGGAGCTTCAGTGGGGAACACTGGGCCCCAAGCAGCCCCCCAAATCCTCTGAGTGTCCACTGGTCAGGGCCATGACCTGGGGAGCCCCTGTGAGGGTTTCCCTCCTGCCCTGTGCTCTTTTCTCCCAGGAAGGGCCGAGGAGGCTCTGTGGCCCCTCTGTGCCAGGTTTGCTAAAGGACAGAGACTCTTCCCCACAGCCCTGACTGCTGGAGACCTGAAACAGCTTGGAAGGGCAGAAAGGTTGGAGGGACAGCCTCAGTCCCAGCCCCTGCCCCTCCACAGCTTAGGGACTACATGAGGACTGGCTTTGGGCACAGTACAGCCCAGTCAAGGAGAGTTCCCAAAGGGTTAATCCACAAGACTTCAAGCATCTGAGCAACTGCCTACAGCTCTGGCTCCTGCCCAAGAGAACACCATTGCCAACGTGCCTGAACTCACTGCTGGCCCAGAGGGCTCCCGTGACAAAGGTGACACTGTGATGAAGGCCAGGCCCTGTGCTGGGCGTCCCCCTATGCCAGATTCTGCACGGTGGTGAGCTGAGCTATGGGCACAGCCTCCTCCCCACGTGCCCCTCCCAAAGGCAGGACAGGGGACAGACACACTGGCAGAGTCTCATCAGTGCTGCCTGAGATGCTTCTGTACCCACCCTCTTTTTGTGGGCACTAACCTGGTCCCTGGAGAAGGCTGTGAAGAGTGTCAGGAAGCCCTTTGTCACCAGCTCTTCCCACTCCGTCTGGCAGTAGAAGTCCTTGGATTTGTTTCGGCAGCCAAAGAAGAGGCAGTTCCCTGCAGGAGCAGAGCAGGGGCTGTGCTGGGAGCACCCAGTGCTAGGAGCACCCAGTGCTGGGCACTGCTGGTGCCACCTGGCTGACAGCCCCAGCCTGCAGAGCCACAAGCCATGTGAGCATGAAGTGACCTGTGGCAACCAGAGTCTGCTGAGAAAACAGGAGGTGGGGGGCCAGTAGGGCAGAAAGTGTCCCCAGGGCTGCCTGTTCCCTAAGCCAGGGGAATGAGGATGGGAAAGGCTGGAGGCACCACTCCTTGTGCAGCAGCAGCTGAGCTCAGTGACCTGTGTTGACTCTCAGAGAGCCAAGAAAGAGCCTCTGCAGAGCCTGGCCTGACCCAAGGAGCTGCCCTGCTGTGAGCATTTCTCTGTGAATAACGACACAGGCTGCACACAGCAGGCTCTGGGCCTCACCTGCCCCAGAGCCCAGCCTGGCTCAACACAACGAAGCCTGACCTGGTGGAACCCTCACAAGCCCCCAGTCCATCCTTCCATCTGCTGACATAGACCTGTCTGCAATGGGCATCTCGAGAGCCTCCCAGGACCATCCCTCACCTCTCCGTCCCAGCGCCACCCGCTCCTGTATTGCTGCTCGGAACGGTGCCACCCCTGTGCCAGGGCCAATCATGATCACGGGGGTGGCAGGGTCAGCTGGGAACTTCATCCCTCCTTTCTTCACCCAAAGAGGCACCCAGATATCACCTGTGAAACAAAGAGATCGACAAGCATCACCCCACCATCAGTGCCCTGTGCCTGCCTGTGGAGGGTGAGCAGACACCCAGCTCTTCCAGGGTGCTCCAAAGACACAGACAGACCTGGCTGATGACCCCCTGGCACCAGGGGCCACAGTGTGTGTGTGAAAAGCAGTTCAGCTGTCTCAGCACTGCCACTGGGGGCAGTGAGGAAGCACAGCTACTGCGAATTCAGCCCATCCTGCCAGGCCAGTGTGCTCCCCATGGAGCTGCCATGGTCAGCACCTACACAGCTCCATCCAAGGCATGAGCACAGTATGCTGTGGGATTCTCACAGAGTCCAATTACTTACCTTGCTCCGGATTGAGAGAAGCCAGCCAGGTGGAGCAGAGCCCACGGCGGGGTTTGCTGAGCCGTGTCTTGTACCTCACCACGGCCACGAGGATCTGCATCCGCTCAGGACGGGCCTGTGTCACACAGAGCCACGGGACATAACCACACACCCAGCACAGCTCCTCAGGGACAGCCCAGCACCTCCTCCAGGGACACCCGTCCTAGTCTGACACAGCCACTTACAATGGAGCTCACCCCTGCTCAAAACCTTTCCAGTGGGGAAGGGGGTTTTCCCGGAGAACCACTGCTACAGGAATGCTCTGCACAGCTGGCAACAGTGACGGTGACTGTCCAACCCGAGAGGCTCCCGTGGAGGACAAATCCAGCCGTGCATAGGCTGAGTCTGCAGGCAGCTGGGCCGGTCCCACTGCCACCTCCCGGCAGAGGCAGGGAGAAGCACTCCCTCTTGCCCAGCTCCCGGGACACTCCTGCAGCACCACATCCCACTGCTCCCAGGGAAAGCGACACCACACCTCTGAGGTGTACTGGGACAGTCCTGGCATTCGCAGGGCTGCAGGAGAGCAAGTGTCCTAATCTGAAGGCTGGCACAGCCCTGAAGTTTGCATCTAGCACATCAGGCTGCTGCAGACTCAGCGCAGAGCAGGGATTTGGGTGGGCTGTGGAGGCTCCAGAGGACATCTGCTGATGCATGCACAGTACTAACAGTCAGCCCAGGCCCTGTCAGGCTCTCTGTTCAGTCTGAAATGGGGCCAGAAGGGCTGAGCTCTTACCAGCATGGAGGAGGCGATGGAGAAGGCGCGGGGTCTGATGCAAGGGATGAGGTCCAGCAGGTAATCGGCTGGGATGGCACACGTGGTGTGAGGGAAATCCCACATGGCCTGCAAAGCCAAGAGGATGAGGCCTGGGGACCCCAGAAGGCACCTGCCTGCCCTCAGGGTGCCAGAGGCTGTCACATCCAGCTGTGCCACGCTGCTCTCAGCCAAAGGCACTACACTGGGCACCTCTGAGCACCAACCACCCTATCCCATTGCCCTCTGCCCCCCAGAGCAGGACAGTACCCACCCAAGAGACCATAAGGATCTAGAGCTGGTCTTAACTGCCAATAGAATTCCATGGACACTTCAGAAAGTGGGTGAAGTAGGTTAAACTCCTCAGCCAAGAAATGATGGCTGATGGCGTCCTGGGTGCTTCCAGCCCCAGCCCAGCCCTCGAGGGGCAGGCGTGCCCTGCTCGCAGCCTCACCTCCAGCGTGGTCCTGCGGGGCCGGTTGCAGTAGCTGTACAGCTCCTCCTGGCCCTGTGCTGAGCTGAACTCCTGCAGCTTCTCCCGCTCCAGCTCGTTCGTTGAGAAGTAGGCCAGGAGCTCGAAGAAGGAGCGCCGTGGCACACACGAGATGTCCAGGTAGTGTGTGGCCAGGTACTGGATGGTGCAGGGCTGTGGCAGGAGGGGAGGGAGGGATGTGCCTGCAGGGCAAGGCAGCGGGGACAGCTCAGGGCCAGCACCTGCCTGCCTGCTGTCCCCAGAGCAGGGCAGTCCCGCTGTCTGCAGCACCACATGCTGCACCCATGCGCTACTGGAGCCAACTCCACCCATCCCTGCTCCCACCATGGGCCTCCACTCCCTCCTGCTCTCCCCAGTTTGCTTTTCAGGCCCACAAATTTGCAACAGCAGAAGTCAGCAGTGTTCACGGTTCCCTTACTTTTGGCAGGTGCTTTGGGATAATGCCTTATCCACATGGCTCCCACCCAGCCTGCACACAATGCAGCGGAAATAACCAGCAGTGTCATGTGTCATGCCTGTCCGTGTCTCCCACGTCTCTCCCAAGGGTGTGAGGAGCAGCCTGAATTTCTCTTGAGTTTGTCTGCCAGGCAAAAATTCCAGCATGGACAGACACAGGGAAGTTGGAGGTGGAATGGGCGCTCAGGGACCAAGAGAAAAACAATTCCATGCAGGCACCAAGAGGTCTGCGGGGCCTCCAAGGGGTTCCTCTGGTTGCTGGTTTGTGGCTGCAGAAAACCCTCAGGAGGTCCCTGGGGCACAGGTAGAGTGGGGAGACATGCACGCCCCACGCAAGGAAGCACAGGATTCCCAGCTTGGGCCTGGGGCTGAGGATGCTGCAGGATCCTCCCCACTCTGTGCTGGGGCTGCCAAGACACAAGGCCCAGGTGGAGCCTGGCACTGCTGGACCCCTCCCAGTCACACTGGCCCTGCACAGGATCCACACACACAGCACTGGAGGGAATGGCAGTCTCCATACTGCCAGACAGGCAGGTGTCCTGTATCCATCCAACACCCCCAACCAGGTCTACAGCAAGGAAGAGTAGAGCTCCAAGCTGGGCTAGAGCTCAGCGGATGCCCTGTCTCAGCAGGAAGGAGAAGAAGCAGCAGGCAGCACCTACCAGGCTCCGTGGGCTGCAGCACAAAGCGTCTGTGTGGCTCCAGGCGCAGGAGCTGGCAGAACAGCTGCACATCCTCGGGGCAGTTCTGGGGCTGGATCATCACCACGTCCCCTGCACTGAACCTGGGGATGCAGGGGGAGCTGCCAAGCACAGCCACAGGCACAGCATGGCCACCCCAACCTGAACCCACACCAGAGGAGGCAAATTCCCAGTGCCACCAACTGCTCTGACAGGCAGAGGGAGCTGATCCACAGGCAGGATCCCCACTCCATACACCCCTGACTCCATGGATGGGGACTTGCTGCAGCAACCATGATCACAAGGCTGCATCCTCAGATATCAGTGAGAAGAGCAGCAGAAGAGGAGGGCAGGCTCCAGGACACCTGGTCCCACACAACAGAGCTTGGGGGAGTCAGGAAAATGCTCACGTGATCCCTGAGTCCGCAATGTCGAACTCAATGAGCCGGACATCCTGGAAATGGGACTGTGCAGTGACCCTCTGGTTGGACACCACGCGGGCAGCGAAGGGATGCAGCTCGCAGGGAGCAGCCCGGGGGGCTGTGGGCTGGAGCAGCTCACTGTCAGGGTGTGGGGAGTCCTCGGGCAGGTAGTGCAGGGTGTATCTGGGGGGCAGGCTGTGGGGAGGAGAGCAATGCACAGGGGTTACCTCCATGCCACAGCTCCTCGCTGCTGCAAGATGAGAGGCAGGAAGAGGCTGTAGTGTCCCACTGTATCCACCACCCATTATCTGTGTCCCCTGGAGCTGGCCTGTGCAGGGGAATGCAATGGAGACTGCCAGGACAAGATACCAAAGGCTCCAGAGCAGGCAGGGGGAGGTTGGCTGGGCACACACGCTTTGCCAGGGCCAGAGGCACATCAGGACAGCAAGAGGGGCAGAACCCGGCTGGGGCAGCTGTCACACCCCGCAGGGGACAAGGGGACACTCATTCAGAGAGAGATGGGCCACGGGTGGCCAAAGCACAAGGGACACTAGGGACAGCACAAGCTGTGTGGGGAGGGTTCCTGATCCAAGCAGAGCATGTCTCCACTCTGGAGAACAGCCAAGGAAGCAATGCATTTCAGCCCAGCCAGCCCCAGCAGCTCCTGCCTACCCTCTGGACTCACCACACATCAGGACTGATGATCTCAAGGCCAGGAGGGAGAGGATACAAGGCAAGGATCTTGTCCCATAAGGTCACAAGCCAGGGATCAACCACTGCATCTGGCCTGCAAGTGGGAAATTCAGGCTGCAGCAACATCATCCCTACAGGGTCAAGCCCTGCAACCCCTGCAAGTGCCCAACAACCACCCCCAGATTCACCCTAGGCCATTCCCTTTCAACTTCAGGTCTGGGAGGAAACAGATTTCAGTCATTCTAAGCACTCACTCACTCTCCAGGGCCCAAGCACTGGCACCTGAACAGGATCTGCAGCCCCTGAGCAGCACCTGTGGGGTCACTGAGTCCTGAGCCATCCACAGCCTTTGCCCCGTGCCAGGTGAGCACAGCTGAGGCTGCAGCAATGTCTGCAGGTACAGGGCTGTGTGATACAGCCATGCCCTGCTCTCAACAGGGCTGGGCCTGGGTCAGGGGTCATGACCATGTTCTGGGGGTCATGGGACCCTCTGGAGAAGCAGGTGGCCCAGGTCCTGGCACAGAGGAGAGCACAGAGCACAGAGGAGAGCTATGAGCAGAGATCAGCATGTTCCCAGAGAGCTGCAAGGAGCAGCCCTGCGATGGGAGCAGCACCCTGCTGTCCCCAGGCTGGGGTAAAGCACACACAGCCCTGCCATCAGCCCCAGGACAGAGCTGCAGAGCACCCTGGGGCCCCCCTGCCACCCCATCCCTCCTCTGGGCTCTTACCCCAGGTCATGCTGGTCATCTCCCAGGGCCACTGGCAGCAGTGGGTTGCCCCCGAGCTGTAGCAGCCGTTTGTGCAGCTTCTTTGCGACGAAATTGAACCTGAGCAGAGAATAACACCAGGCAGGGCTGCTCCAGCAGCACAGCAGGCACTACCACAGCACCAGCACATGCTGCCAGGGCCACCAGAGCAGCACACAGGCAGAGCCACCACCATGACCTGGCCCATGCCCTGCCCAGCCTGGACCTCAGTCTGTGCTGGTTCACAGAACCAGCTGGGTGCCATTTGCTGGCCCCCACAGGCTGTGCCCAGCTCCCAGAGGGGAGAAGGGGAGGTCCAGCTTCCCTTGATGGCAGCTTGTGCCCTGGGCCACAGAACAATGCCTTTCTCCAGGCCCTCACTGCCCCACAGAGCTCAGGCACACCACCCATCCCTCCCACCACAGCTCTCTGAGGCACACAGGAACAATCTTCTGGGGGAGACCTGCGACCAACAGGGCTGGCTGCCACCTCTGTTTGATGTCTCCTGTTGCCTTGGCCCGTGGCTGTGACAAAAGTCTGACGCATGATGTCTAACCCACTGCAGCAAAGCATACTTGGAGAGGCTGGGAGGAAAGAAAAGGGCAGAAGCCTCATTCCTGTGGGTTAGGAGGGACCCAGTACGACAAAGATTTTTAAGGCTGGTGGGAGTTACACTTTATCTGAGCTGCTGCTCCAGAGTCAGACTCTGTCTCCCCTTACCCCCTTTGTTCTCCAGCCACTCTGCTCTCTGCTGCAGTCAGAGTTGTGAGGAGCAGCTGCCCAGGAGATGCAGCGCTGCTTACTTGGGGTAGGAGGAGTCCCCGAGGCCCAGCACAGCGTAGTCCAGCTGGCACAGGGAGCCGGCCGGGAGGTTCTTCCGGAACAGGAACCGCCAGAACATCTACGGGACACAGCGGGCCAGTCCTGCTGCTGCTGCTGCTGCCACGGCTCCTTCCTGCCTGTGTGTCCCTGCCTCCCTGCCCACCCACTCCCTGGGGCCCTCCTGAATCCCAGAAGGGTGGGGAGCATGGCTTTCTGCCCCCTGCTTGTGTTCCCTGGGATGGGACTGGTGCTGCTGCAAAGTTCCCCCAGCAAAAATAACCCCTGCTCCAGCTGCTTCAGGAGAGAAAGCTCTGGAGCAGGAATAAAAAAGCAACAGGACAGCAGCATGTCTTACCTTCATGTTGTCAGGTGGGTCTCCCTGGCCAGTGGTTGCACACACAAACACCACCAAAGGCTCATGGATGAGGTTGGCCTGAGGGTACAAATGTGGCACAGTCAGCTGAGCAGCCTCCCAGCTGCTCTGGAGCCAGGCTGGGAGGGCTGGGCGTGTTCAGCCTGGGGAAGGGAAGGCTCCAGGGAGATCTCAAAGCCCCTTCCAGTGCCTGAATGGGCTCCAGGAGAGCTGGGGAGGGATTCTGGATAATGGCCTGGAGCAACAGGACAAGGGAGAACGTCATAAGCTGAAGGAGGGCAGGTTTAGATCAGATATTACAAAGAAATTGTTCCCTGTGATGGTGGGGAGGCCCTGGCACAGGGTGCCCAGAGCAGCTGTGGCTGCCCCATCCCTAGAAGTGTCCAAAGTCAGGTCAGACGGGGCTTGGAGCAGCCAGCCCCAAGCCTGTCTGAGTTCAACAGTGTTTGGACAACACACTCAGGGACAGAGTGGGACAGCTGGGCTGTCCTGGGCAAGGCCAGGAGCTGACTCGATGATCCTGATGGGTTGTTCTGATTCCGTGGTCCCATGGGAGGGCTGGTGGGGATGGAGCAGGAGCAGCAGTGCCTGGAGCAGCCCCCGTGCCCCCCTCACCACATCACAGCTGTCCAGAGCCTCCACCCGGCAGTGCAAGTGCCGGCGCTTGGCTTCTCTCCCGATCCTCTCCGCCGTGTCCTGAGCTGTGCCAGTCTGGCTGCCAAAAAGCACAAGGAGTGTCCGTTCTGCCATCTGCAAGAGACAACAGCAGAGAAGTCACCGGAGGGAAGGGGGAGCAGGGGAGGCAGAGCTGGGGCTGCCCTGGCTGAGCAGCACTGACCCCCCACAGGGGCTGGCACAGCATCCCACACAGGGATGGAGAACAGCTGCGATTCAGCAGTGGGATTCAAGGCCCCCAGCCTCTCTTCCTGAGGGGGTGATCCCATGTCCCAGCCAATGGGATAAGCAGGGACACTACTGTGCTCCTTGTCCCCACTGCCAGGACAGGGGAGGGACTAAAACCCACATGCTGGCTAGTTGATCTGCCTTCCTCAGCACAGGGTGAGTGCAGCCCTGGGATCGGCTGTTCCCCAGCTCTGGGTGTAACTTTCCTGTGTGCCCTGTGAATCCTCCCTCACCTGAGGGGCCTGGGGCAGAGCCTGGAGGCTCAGGGACAGACAGAGGTGTGAGCACACATGGAGCTCTCAGCCAGGCTCTGACAGAGCAAGGGCCCAGCCTGGATGGGATCTAAGCCAGGGGGCTGTCTGAGCCGCAAAAGTGTGCCCATAGAATAATAATAAATTAAATCATAATAATAAAAAAATAAAATCGCAGAATCACAGACTGATTTGGGCTGGAAGGGATTTTAAAGATCATCTTGTTCCACCACTGCCATGGGCAGGGACACCTCCCACTGTCCCAGGCTGCTC
>VZTZ01056959.1:252127-302164 GCA_013400955.1 Drymodes brunneopygia
TCCCATCCATCCCTGCCCTCTGGCACTGGGAAGCCATTCCCTGTGTCCTGTCCCGCCAGCCCTTGTCCCCAGTCCCTCTCCAACTCCCATGGAGCCCCTTCAGGCCCTGGAAGGGGCTTCAGGGGATTCTCCCGTCCCGGTGAACGCCCCGAGCCCCGGGGCCAAGACCGGCCCGGCCCGGCGGCTCGGTGGGACTCACCATGGACCGGCCCCATCCCGCCGCTGGCGTCACCACTGCGCGACAGCTCTGGGTGACGTCATCGCCCCGGCTGAGGAGCCGTGACTCCCCGGACACCGTCCCCCTCGCCTGATGACGTCATCCTCTCACCGCCTCTNGCTCAAGGTGGACGGCGCGGCCGCCGCGCTCTCCTGGTGGATCGTGTTCGTGCCCTTCTTCGCCGCCGACGGGCTCAGCACCTACTTCACCACCATCGTGTCCGTGCGGCTGTTCCAGGACGGCGAGAAGCGCCTGGCGGTGCTGCGGCTCTTCTGGATCCTCACCATCCTCAGCCTCAAGTTCGTGTTCGAGATGCTGCTGTGCCAGAAGCTGGTGGAGCACACGCGGGAGCTCTGGTACGGGCTCATCATGTCGCCCGTCTTCATCCTGCTGCAGCTGCTCATGATCCGGGCCTGCCGCGTGAACTGAGCCCCGGCCGGGGGGGACGTGCCCGGTGTGCCCGGTGTGCCAGGGGCTGGTCCTGGGGCTGCTGCTGCCGCTGTCCCCGCGCCGAGGCTGGGACAGGGGCAATGCCCCGGCTCGCGGCCGTGGTGCAGAGCATCACGTTTCTCCAAAAGCTGCACATCCCTGTTTGTGCTCCCTCGGCTCCTGCCTTGCCCTGTCCTGCGAGCGCTCCTGGGCGGGACAGTTATTTTATTTTATTTTATTTTAGAATAAAAATGCGTTGAAGGATTTGGTTTATTTATAAAATTCTTTTTGCCTAGAAAGCAGTTGTACCTAAAAGTGCTGCCTGGAGAGTGGGAATTGCCTGGAGGGTGGGCGGTTGCTGTAGATCTCCTGGAGCAGCTCAGACTGTAGCCGTGCCTTGCCCTGCCCAGCAGCTCGTGGATTTCCATCTGTCCCCTCACCTCCCTGCGCACTTCATCCCTTCAGTGTGCTGACAGGGTTTTGTAAGGCTATGTTGAGATCACTGATCACTGTGTATTTTTGAACAGGAATATGATTTTCTTCTTTGTGTTTCACTCCATTTCCTGAATCTGGAGATGGGGGTGTGAGGAGGACAGGAGCATGCATGGCTGATGCTGGTTCTGGAGGGGGGGGTCTCACTGGGCCCCAGCTTCGGGGTGCAACACTCAGACCCCCTAGAGAACAGCAGGAATTCAGGATTCCCTGTGAACGTGCAGAGCAGAGCCAATGTCATGGGGATGCACAGGGTGGGATTGTTGTGGAGGGTCAGGGGTTGGACTCAATGATCCTGGTGGGTCCCTCCCAGCTCAGGAGATTCTGTGATTCTTGCACACCCTGAGGTGGCACTGGACCTGCCTCAGGTGCTCTTCAGCTCCTGTTTCACACTGCGATGTAATCTCCCAGGGCTTGGTGTCACCAGCCCCAGGTGCTCAGGTTGTTCCACTTGGAGCCTCTCACTGGCTCCCCTGGGCCAAGGACACGTCACCTGGGAGGTGGCAGCCACCTGCTCCTCATCACCTGCAGCTCACACCACAGTGAGCTCATCCCCCTCTTGCTGTGCTTGTGCCACACGCCCCCGGTCACTCCGAGTACACAGCCACGGGTGTTCCCTCACTTGCTGTCACAGGAGCTGTGCCAGCAGCAGCCACAGGGTCCCTGGTGTGGGGCTGGCTGCAGGCCTGGGAGCTGTGAGGGGTCAGGGTCTGCTGCAGCACTGAGGAACTGGAGAGGAGCAGGTGAGGAACTGGAGAGGAACAGGTGAGGAACTGGAGAGGAGCAGGACGAACAGCAAAGCCTCTGAGTCAGGAGGGGACACTCACTGAGTGGCCCTGGGGACCCGTGGTGCCTTTGGACACTCCCACAGCTCCCAACCAGCAGCTAATTAATAAACTAAGGAAGGGGCTCATCAGACCCAAAGAAGATCAAACAGATGATCACATCCCTCAGCCTCGCCGTGACGCTGCCCGGGCACGGAGCCCTTTCCTGCTGCCCAGCCCGTGAGTCCCAAACTGACACCAGCCCTGTCACTGGGCTGTGGTATCTGAAACAAGGGGACATCACATCCCCCATGTGCCACATCCTCCGTGTGCCACCCGCCTCACCTGCAAGTGGCTTTGCCAGTGTTTTGCTGCTGCCTTGGGGACAAACCAGTGGCCAGTGTGTCCCAGCTCTGCTCCGCCGAGGTAAGGCAGCTTCCCTGGGCTGTGTGGGGACACAGGGGTGACACAGTGTTGAACAGTGGCACTGGACGTGCTGCCCTGATGGGGGTGCTGGGGTGGGGGGATGGTCTGGCAGCCAGGACCACCCTGTGTCCCTTCCCAGAACTTGTGTCTGGTGCAGAGGAGTTGCCTGCTGTGCCCAGGGCCACCAAGTCCTGGAAAAAACCTTGCTGGGGCATTTGCTCTGGCACCCAGCAGTGTCCAGTGCTGGCACACCAGCCTGTGGCCACACAGAATTCCTTCTGGGAGCGCCCCCCTTGGAGAAATCCTGCTGGACCCTGCCCCCACTGACACAACTTGAGGGGACCCTGACACTCATTCCCTGCCTGGTGCGAGCATCGAGGTCTCTGGTGTAGGGTGGAGACTCCTCAAGTCTCAGGCCAGCACTTCTCTACACTGGAATACACCCTGGCAAAGATGAAAATCTCACCTCTGGGTTTATTTATTGCTGTGGCTGGTGGGTTGGGTATTGCTCCAGCTGGGCCTTTCACAAACCCAACAGCAGGGGAGTGCCCTGCTGGCCTGGCCATGTGCATGCACTGGGAGAGAAGTGTAGCTTCCCAAGGCTGGTGCTGCAGACCCCAGCCCTGAGCCCCTCTGAACCCCTGGGCTGGTGGGGAAGGAGCCTCTGCACTGCACAGCCCAGCCCAGGGGCCAAAGCAGCTTCCCAGTGGCAGAGGGGCAGAGGCAGCCCCAGCTGCACCCTTCTCTGTGTGTCCCAGCTCCTGCAGGGACAGGAGCAGCCCTTGGAGAGCCACCTGAAATTGGGGATGGGCACTCTGCAGGAGAGCAGCCAGTGCTGCCATGTCCATGCACAGAGCACAGCATGCCTGGCACAGCACAGAGGGGCTCCATGCACCAGGACAGGGCTCCAGCATGACCTGGGCTCCAGAGGGGCAAAGGGGCTCCCAAAAGACATCTGGGAATGGGTGGCCCAAGGGACCTCCACCCCTCCCTGCAACTTGACTTTGGCAGCACCTGGGGACAAGGAAGCTTCAAATGGCCCAAACTGCACCAGTCCCACTGGAATCAGAGTGGAAGGGAGGGCTGGAACTGGTCCCAGCTGGGACAGGTCCCAGCAAGACCAGCCAGGGTATGTCTGGCAGAGGAACATGGGGCAGGAGCGCAGGAGCAAGTGGAGCAGCTCATCTGGAGACATGGGACATGCTCAGAGCCACTGTCTGCACCTCCCACCCTGGGACTGGGGTGACCTCATGGAGCAGAAATTGAGTTCTGGGAAATGAGAGACTCCCTTTTTTGACCCTGAGTCAGGGTGGCTTCCTTCTGGAAGGCACCAGGAAGCTGCTGGCAATGGAGGTGATGTCATTTCACAAACAGCAGTCAGCCCAGTGCCTGGCAGTGATGGCTGGGCTGGAGCCCCATCGAGTCCCCACACCAGCCTGGCAACTCCCTGCTGGGTCTCAGAGTCATTTCAAGGGCCACAGGCAAATAAATACATGTCAAAAGCAGATCAAATAGGGGTGTGTGTGTACTCTAGCCACACTTTTCCACAGCAGATTTGTCTAGCAGAAGTCAGAATGAGACATTTGGTCCTCTTCTCAATTAGGAGCAAATAGTACATTCCACTCTCACCAGAGCACAGCCCTGAAGCCAAGCAGGGCTGAGGCTGATGTGCCCAAAGACCTGAGGGGAGCCACGTGAGAGCAGCTGCTCCTGGGGGCCAGGCACCCCATGACCCTTCCAGGTCCTGGGATGCTCGGTCACCACGTAACCCCAAGACCCTGAATTTTAGCAGAGACACCCCTTTGGGTGGGACTGTGTGAATAAAGTTGAGGGCTGCATGTAGCACAGAGCTGGGGTGTTGCTGGGGAAGGTCAGGGCCAAGGAGGGCTCCCCTGCACAGCATTTCCCTGCCAGCACTGCCCCGTTTGACTCAGCTAAGGCAGCTGGAACTGTGTCCTTCCACACTGACCCTTGTGATCCTTGTGATTCACACCCAGAGCCCAGCCAGGGCAGCATCACCTGGCAGAGCTGCAGAGCCAGCGTGGGGTCAGCATGGGCAAGGGGGAACAGCCCCTCAACAAAACCTCTGGGACTATTTCTTTACTACAAAAAGGGACAGGAAAAGTAAAGTGAAGAGTTGCTCATCCTGTGTTTGGGTTTGGAGTTGGAGGTTTTGGTCAGCCCTGGGTGCACAGAGTCACTGGCAGTGCCACAGGCCCCCGAGGGACCAGGGCTGGTTGCTGCCTCTCTGTCCTGCATAGGGACGAGACCCCCGTGCTCAGAACAGCCCTGTGCAGTCAGCAGGGGCTTTCCAGAGCAGGGACACTCATTCACCTCCCACTGAATCCATGTGAATCCAAAGGCTGTGTGTTGTGTGGAGGTGGGAATGCAGGAACCCTCTAGGTTTCAGGAGCCACATTTCCTCTAGGTTTCAGGAGACTGCCATGGCAGTGTTGGAGTGAAGTGCCATGAGCCCACAGAGGCTGTGCTGACACGCCATCATATCACTAAATGAAGGCGTATGTGTTTATTTTGTTCTTTCAGGTAAGAGTCAACTATGTTTTTCCAAAAATAGGGTGAGACTTATGGGAAATGCATTATGGATGTTTCCCTGAGTCTCAGAGAGGGGATTTGTTGAAATGAAGTACCACGAGAAGGTTAAAAATTCACTGCAGAACAGGACAAACAAAAGAACTTACGAAAAACAAGGGAATGACCAATCCTGCAGGAACCGAGAGCCATGACCCGAGAAGTGAAGAGCAGGAGAGCACTATAAATCAAATTACAAAGCCAAAGAACAACTTTGTGTGATTCCTGTGCTCATTAGCATAATAAAATCCCCGCCCACAGGCTGTGATCGCCCCTTACGCACATAAGCCCCTTCCCCACAGAGCATGAACAGCAAAAGAAGTGTGCAGGGTGTCTTTAAATGGGGCAGACACTGCCAAACCAATGGCTGCACTATTTGTGGTTAACTATAGGGAAATGCTGATTTCTGTTGCTTCAAGTGTGTAAAAATGGGCACCTGGCATGCTGAGGGCATGTCAGCTTTGTTCATTCACCACCCAGCACCCACCTCTGTGTAGATGTGAAATAAAATCATCATCTCGACTCAGAGCGTGAATCTGCTTCTTGTACACGGGGTGAAAGATCCCAGATTAGGGACAACAGGAACAGGGAGTGGCCCGGCAGTCTGAGGAGCACGCGGGGACTGCTGCACCTGATGTCACGGCACGGCGACACTGTCAGCGCACCAGCAGGAGCTCTGAAACGCAGGCAGAGGTGCTGGGGAGGGTCAGGGGCAATGCGAGCTCCCCAGCAAAGCATTTCCCTGCCGGCATTGCCCCGTTTGACTCAGCTGGGATAAGGCAGCTGGAACTGGGTCTGTCCACGCAGATCCCTGTGATAGCCCCGGCAGGCTGCTATCAGGGAGCTGCATCAGCAGGAAGCAGCTCGGCTGCACAGCCCAGAGAGAGCAGATTCCTGCTCCCAGCCCTTCCGCTCCCAGGGAAGTCCGGAGTCCTCCCCACGCCCTCATGTCTCCTGGGGGTCTGCAGGAGCAGCACAAAGCTGGATCGAACACAGGGAAGGGCTGACCACAGTCCCAGCTGGGCCGTGCCCGTGACCATGTCCTGGCCTGTCCAATGTCCCCTGGCAAAGCCTAGGCAGCGCTGCTGAGCCCCCCTGGCAGAGCAATCCTCCCCTCTGGCGTGAGTTTCCATCTCACTGTAGTAAAGCTTGGTACCTACCACTCCGTGAGATTCCAGGGCATCGGGTACTGGAGATCGCTCTCACCTCTCTCAGACCTTGTAGAGAATGTGTAATGGGAGTGTTAAGGCTGATGAGAGCAAAGAGAAAACAGAAACGGGGGGTGTGACAGCACAGAGACGTAGAGGGACAAGGGTTAAGCGCAGAGATGTGTCCTTCATATGATTCAATTCAAATGAGGAGGAACTAATTGGCTGGAGATAAGGACATTGCCAAACTGGGCCATGAATATCCACCTGCAAGACAAACAGGAGCATAGATATTGAAGAGTTCCAAGGAAGGCTGATGAGGTCTCAGAGAAGATAATGGGGGAAAGATTTTCCAGAAGTGTTCACTTCCAAAGAATATAAAAGGCAAGTCCCAGCTGGATTTGCTGCACTGGAAGAGCACAGAGCCAGCCCTGAGGAATCCCACGGGGGCACAGCCTGGATGAGCTGGGGCAGGGCTCCGGGAGTGCCGGCAGGTGAGGCTGACCTTCCTCAGAGCCTGTGAGACACAGCCTCCCTCCCCTCCTGCAGTGCCTCACTGCGTCCTGTGCCCTCCTCTGTTCCATGCAGGGCTCCTCTTCCCCTCCTAGACTCGACCCTTCCCAGCAGTGGCACCTGGAAGATTGCTGTGATCCCATCATGGCTCTGCCAGGCTGCAGGGCAACCAGCCCCTCTTTCCCCCAGCTGCCTATATTTTATCCTAATGATGCTTTTCCCAGAAAAGATCTGATTTTTCACCAGGGTTTCTGAGTGGCATGGCTTGAGACAGTGCCAGCTTTCGGGGCAGATCTCCTTGCAGCTCCCATTGACACCCCTGTTCCCAGGTGTCCAACCACCTTTCTCCCATGTTTGGGTTTCCAGGAGCCTTCACCCCAATGCTGGCCAGGAAGAAATCCTTCACCGGTGCCATCGTCGGGGTGCTGGTGGCACTCTCCATCATTGCCCTGGTTCTCAGCCTGGTGAGGGTTGAAGATGTGATGCTGCCACCCACGGTCAAGGTGAGCCCAGAGAAGGTCCCTGAGCACCTGTGGTGAGCCCAGTACCTTGGGCAGGTGCTCCCAGCCAGCAGCTGCTCCTCGGGACTTGGGGGGGAAGTGGGTCAGGACCTGCGTGGCAGGAGCAGGGTGGGTGTTTCATCCCCACCTCGAGGTGCAGGCAGAAGGAAGCCAGAGGGGAAGCCTCCTCTGGAACTCATCCCCACGCTGTGCCAGGCCTGGAGGTTACCTTGGGGCAGATGGGTAGGGCAGAGCCCTGCCCTGCTCCCTCTGCTCTGCCAGGGCATGGCACCTCTGTGTGCCCTTTGTTCCTATCAGCTGTCCCTCCCCTGTCACCATGGCACGAGCATCCTGCCTCCCCCTGGGCATGGCACCCCACCCCAGCTTCTGGAGAGGACTGGCAGGGGTTTGGGAGAGGGGACAGGCAGGTGGCTGAGTGCTCCTGGAGAAGCCCTGCTGTCCCTGCCCAGGCTGGGTGCAGCTGTGGGGTAGCAGGGAGCACAAGAGATGAGAGAGTTGCAGGCCCCAAGGTGGGGCAAGTGTAGACACAGAAGGTATGTGACCATGAAAGAAAATAAAAAGGCATGAGGAAACAATAGGAAATGTTTGTGTGAGTTGGCATTGCAGCACAGACCTCAGGAGGGGGAATGACAAAGTCCCTTAGTCACTGTGGGGGGCTGAGGCACAGCACAGCTGATGGGTTTGGTGCCTCAGACATGGGTTTTGGGGAATCTCCTGGCCCCACTGCCCTGGCAGGGCCACAGTGGGGCCAGGGCCAGGCTGCTGCTCCTCCACCTCGATTATGTCTTGATTTCCCTTGCAGTATGGGATGGTGTTTGATGCAGGCTCATCCCACACCTCCCTTTTTGTCTACGAGTGGGATTCAGACAAGGAGAATGACACTGGCGTGATCAGCCAGACCTTGTCCTGTGATGTCCAGGGTCAGTATCCACCTGCCATGGGCTCTGTTCCAGTGCTGGGTGGGGTGACCTGGCTGGACAGCCCTGTCCCTTGGGCACGGGGGAGCCGTGGCTGTGCCTGGGTGCTCCCTGAGCCCCCAGCCCTGTGTGGTGCCCACGCACTGGGGGGGACTGCAGCACATCGATGGTGAATCAGTTTTTGTTCCTCCACCTTGGAGTGCCCCCAGCTGCTGTCCTGGCTGGAGAAGGTGTCACCTGTAGCTGAAAGCATGGGAGACATGGGAGAGGAAGGGAAGTGTGGGTCAGTCAGGTCTCAGGGGACCAGGGGACCCTGGAAAAGCACGTTTGTTACTAAAAGGTGACAGCGCTCACTGCCCTGTGTTCTCTTGCTCCCACAACCCTGACCCAAGTCATTCCCATCAGCCTGTCCCATCCTGACTCTTTTCCAGGGCAAGGCATATCAAGCTATGCCAACAATCCCTCTGAGGCTGGAAATTCCCTGAGGGAGTGCCTGGAGAAAGCCCTGCAGGCTGTTCCTGCTGAGAAGCAGAGGGATGTCCCAGCTTATCTCGGAGCAACAGCTGGCATGAGGCTGCTGAGGTACTGCTGTGGAGCAGGGAGGGACAGCAGTGACTGAGCCACTGCCAGGACAGTTCCTGCACAGGGCCAGGGCCCCAGGTCCCACACTTGCCATGAGCAAACCAGCGGGAAGGGAGGAGAAGGGGAAAAGGCAGCCTGGTGGGGACACAGGGGTGGCTGAACTGTCCTGAGCAGTGTCTGTTGGGACATCTCAGGATGGTGCTGCGTGCCCAGTTCTCAGGAAGAAATGTTTTTCACAGCTTTGTTTGCTCTTCATTATTCCTTAATAACAAGGGGGTTGGAATGCCACCAGAAGATGTGCCACCTGCCCAGGTGGGTGGGTGCTGGTGGGGCAGAGGTAGGAGGTGACAAAGTGCTGCAGGTTCTGTCTTCACCTTTCACAATCCATATTAGCTCTCTTCAAATGCCAGCCTTCATTTCATGGCTCTTGGTTTTATGGCTGCAGATAGCTCACGTTATTTCTGTGCCCTGGCAATCAGAGCTGGGAGGGAGCTGGGCCATAGCCTGAAGGTTGCTCACTTCAGAGAGCAAGAAGAGCCTTGAGACATCTTCCCCACTGAGAGGTCTGAACCCAGGCTGGAACCTTCCCAAAAAACCCTGCAGGTCAGCAACCAGCCCTGCCAGTGGGGGATGTCCAAACCCCCTCCAGCACTCACAAGGGTGGCCTGGGAAAGCTCTGGGTGACTGGGATCAAGCTGCACTGGAGGGGAGTGGTTGTTGTTGCTCCGAGATTGGCAGTGCCAAGCCAGGACAGCTGGGATTTACCACATATGAGCAGCTCTGACAAGTCACGTGGCAGGAAACACCCTTTAAAACACACTGCTTGTTGCAAAAACTGGGAGTAGGTGGACCTGGGAGAGAACCAGACCCTTTCCTTGTGTTTCCTCTGGTCTAGCTGGGTATGTGTCCTGTCCTTTGCATCCTTCCTAGGGAGCAGAACAGCTCAGCAGCAGAGCAAGTCCTGGCTGAGGTGGCTAGAACCATGCAGGAGTACCCTGTGGCTTTCAAAGGGGCTCGGATCCTTACAGGAGAGGAGGAGGGGGCCTACGGCTGGATCACCATCAACTACCTGCTGGAGTCCTTCACCAAGGTGCCACAGGGGTGCAACACCTGCTCCTTTGCTAATGCAGCTTTGCTGATTTCCCTTGAGCTGTCTCAGTGCAATGGAGGTCAGGGTTAGCAGCTTTTGGGAATGATCCAGGGCAAGGAGACACATCGTCTGCCTTGCCCACAGTGAGTGGGGAGGGAGAATTCAGGATTGCGGGTGTCTGTTGAGAGCTCAGGGCAATCTCCACACCATGGGGACAGAGGGTCTCTCGGGGACAGTGGGGTCAGTGCAGCACAGCTGGGCTTTGTCTCCCTGCCCTGGGAAGCTCCATGTCCCTGTGGTGCTAGGAGACTCCAGTTGGAGGCAGCTCGGATAAAAGCTCTGTCCCAGCCCTGCCACAGCTCAGTGTGGTGCTGGCAGTGTTGGGCTGCTGTGGAAGCTCTTGGAGGATTCTTGGGTAAAAATTCTTCCTCTTGCACCAGGATCCCTGAAACTTTCTTGGGAAGGGCAGGTCCCCAAGCCAGTCCCCAGCAGCACTTTGGCCTGGGGATGGTGACTCAGAGCCAGGTGAGCCCACAGCACGTCAGCACCAATGACCACCAGAGAGTTCTGTCTCTGTCCTGGCTCTGATAAATATCCCAGCCAGCTGGGCAGGGAGCAGGGGGGTCTCACACACCCATTGAATTTAGTAACAAAATCCTATTGTCTTCAATGGGATGGGAATTCTGCTCAGGGTATTCTGTGCTACTCCTCTTCCTCTCCTGGCTCTCCTTGGCAGTACTCCCCCAAAGCACACGCGTGGCTTCGTCCAGAGGCAGCCAACATTTTCGGGGCACTGGATCTTGGAGGAGCATCCACTCAAATCACCTTTATGCCCGAAGGTTCAGCACTGAGCCAGAGTGAGGCCTCTGAGTTCACCCTGTACGGGTACAGCTACAGCATCTACACTCACAGCTACCTCTGCTACGGACAGAACGAGATGCTGAAGCGGCTGGCTAAGGAATTGATTGTGGTGAGAGGCAGCTGAGGGGTAATTGGCCTGATGCCAACCACACACCTGTTAATGCAGAAACTGAGGACAGGCAGGGCTCTTCTGGAGAGGCATCAGCAAGGACTGAGAGCAAGGACAGACTCCTTAGAGCATGTCAGGGAAAATGTGGAGAGGAGCACGGACATCTTGGAATCCCAGACTGGTTTGAGTTGGAAAGGACCTTAAAGCTCGTCTTGTTCCACTCCCCTGCCATGGGCAGGGACCTTCCACTATCCCACATTGTTCCAAGCCCCGTCTAGCCTGGCCTTGGACACTGCCAGGGATGGGGAGAATGTCAAAAGGGGCAGTTTGGGATCTTCTGGCTTTACATGGGGTGTACAGAAATGCAGGACCAGGCTCTTCTCAGAGATGCAGTGCCAGGACAAGAGGCAAGGGGCACAAGCTGGAACATCTGAGTTTCCAACCAGACAAAGGGAAAAAGTTTTGCCTGATGGGAATGATCAGATATTGGAATAAGACCCAGAAATGCTGTAGAGTCATCGTCTTTGGAGATCCTCAGAACCTGATGGGATGAGGCTCTGAGCAAGCTGCTCTAGTTGGTTCTGCCTTAACGAGAGGGTTGGCACAGGGAACCTACAGCTCCCCTCAACCTCAGCTTCTCTGACTTCATGGACCTGAGAAATGTGAGCTGATGGTCAGAGGTGAAGAGCATCTTCATGGAGCTGCACCTTGCCAGCAGAGCAGCCTTGGTGAGCCAGAAGGGTTTGCCCTTGCTGTATGGCCAGGAAAGTCCCACATGGTGACCCTGGATGGGGTTGGAGCTAGAACCAGAGCTAGAGCTGGAGTGTAGAGGGCTTTACATGCCCCCAAAAATGATCCTTCTGGCCAGGGCAGAGACATGCTGGGTCCTTGAAACTGCTCGGCCTCTGTGGGGGAGGGAATGAGATAAAGCAGAGCAGAATTAGTGCTGGGCTCATGCTGGGACAGCCCACAAGACCAGGATTGAAGGGCAGGAGGGTCTTTCTCTGCCGAGGAGTTGGGAACGCCGGCGCCTGGGCTTTGGGGGGATGCTGGCTGTGTCCACGCGCAGCCAGGAGGGGCCGGAGGAGCTGCAGCTGCATTTTGCTGTCCCCAGGAGTCGTTCCCCAGCACACGAGTGCAGCACCCCTGCTACCCAAAGGGCTACAATGAGACCGTGTCGCTGTCCTCCTTCCGCTCCAGCCCCTGCACCGCCGGCAGCGACCCGAGCCTGCCCCTGGGCGATATCAGTGTCACCCTGGAGGGCAGGGGCAACGCCAGCGGCTGCCTGGCAGCCGTCAGGAAGCTCTTCAACTTCTCGGCGTGCGGCCAGAGCCAAGACTGCACCTTCGACGGTGTCTATCAGCCCCCGCTCCGGGGGCAGTTCATTGTAAGGCAGATCCGTCCTCCGCCTCCTCGGAAGGGCGTCCCCGGTGCGGGGCTGTCCCCGCTGCCCCATGGCACTGCCACCTCCCTACAGGGCTGTCCCCGCTGCCCCATGGCACTGCCACCTCCCTGCAGGGCTGTCCCCGCTGCCCCATGGCACTGCCACCCCCCTGCGGGGCTGTCCCCGCTGCCCCATGGCACTGCCATCTCCCTACAGGGAATGAGCCAAGAGGCTTCCCAAGCACCACTGCCTCAGGGCACACCAGGGATTGCTGCTGGATGGTTTTCCAGCCAAATCTCCAATGGGACCATGTAGAGAGTCACCGAATTCCAGACTGGTTTGGGTTGGAGGGGACCTTCAAGGTCATCTCGGGCCACCTCCTGCCATGGGCAGGGACACCCTCCTCCACTATCCCAGGCTGCTCCAAGCCCTGTCCAACCTGAACTTTCCCATGGATTTGTTAATAAACCAGAGGTTTGTCACTACCCAGGAGTTGAGCCAGCAGCTTTCAGCCAAGGCTCTGGCTGTGCTGGCTGTGCTGCTGTTGCCAGCAGTCACCATGGCCCAGCCCATCACCTGCTGGGACAGGGACAACAATGGCCCGGGACTACCTGGGGTGGGACAAACCCTGTGAAGGAAAACCCCACCAGTGCAGCTCACCAGTGTTTCTGTCTCTCGCCTTTCAGGCCTTCTCTGCCTTCTTCTATAACTTCAAGTTCCTGAACCTGACGGAGGGGCAGCCGCTGGCCGAGGTCAGAGAGGCCATCGAGGGGCTCTGCATGAGGAGCTGGGAGGATGTACGTTCCTCAGGATGTGTGCAACATTCACAAGCAAAGGGATCCTGGTGAGGGGGAGGGAGTGGGGACCCCTCCAGGGTGAGGCTCTCTGGTTCTGAGCTGTGCCCTGCACAGCAGAGCACAGCTGAGCCCCTGAGCTCTGTGTGGAGTTGGGACTGCCCTGCATCCCCTCCTTGCTCATACACCCTTGGGAAAAGGGCAGCAAGAGCTCATCTCCAGCACAGGAGCAAGGGAAGATGGTGAGAGCAGAGCCAGCTGCTGGAGACAAGTCAGATCTTGGAATCATAGAATTCCAGACTGGTTTGGTTTGGAAGGCTCATCTTGTTCCATATCCCTGACATGGGCAGGGACACCTTCCACCACACCAGGTTGCTCTAAGCCCATCCAACCTGGCCTTCTACACTTCCAGGGGTGGGGCAGCCACAGCTTCTCTGGGCAATAAACAGGGGTGGATAAGCCCAGAAATGTGCCAGCACCACCATGGGGCAGAGAGCAGGAGCCCCTTGCATGAGGAGGCTGAGATAGGAGAGTCTGGGGCAGGAGGAGCTACAATATGTGCTTCTGTTTCCATGTGGAGTGTAAATCCTCCCCAAAGGAGTTGCCCCATATAGACAGGTCCAAAATCACTGCCTGGCCCAGAAGTCTCTTTCTGGATGACTGTGGAGCCACTGCCACTCATGCATCACATTTGAGGACTTTGCTCTGCACGGAAACTGCCTGTGAATAACTTCCCTTCACCTCCAAATGCTCCCCACCCCAGCTATCTTCCAGCTACCCCAAAGAGAATCCCAAGCGACTGCCTAAATACTGTGCCAACGCCAACTACATCCTCACACTCCTCCTGGATGCCTACAAGTTCAACGAGACCAGCTGGAACAACATCTTCTTCCAGATGAAGGTGGGCAGCTCTCCCAGCCCGTGGGGGGGGAGCAGAGGCAGTCCTAGGGGAGAGCCAGCCCCATGTTTGGGTGCTGGGGGGAGCCAGGCCCATTTTGGGGTCCTGGGGACAGCCAGTCCCTTGTTGGGGTCCTGGGGAGAGCCAGGCCCATGTTGGGGTCCTGGGGAGAGCCAGTCCCTTATTGGGGTCCTGGGGAGAGCCAGTCCCTTGTTGGGGTGCTGGGGACAGCCAGTCCCTTGTTGGGGTGCTGGGGAGCAATCGTCCAGAGACCTCTGCCTGCTCCCCATGCTGGCGTGGCTCTGGTGTGCAGGCAGCTGCTGCAGCCCGTGTGGGCTGAGCAGGAGTGGTGGCCCCGTGGCTGTCCTGCAGGGCTAACCCTGTCCCCTCTCTCCGGGGCAGGCGGGCAGCGCTGACGTGGGCTGGACGCTGGGGTACATGCTGAACCTCACCAACATGGTCCCAGCTGAGGCTCCAGCCAGCCTGAAGGGGCACAGGCCTTCCCTGTGGGCTGCGGCCATCACCTTCATCATCCTCACCCTCGTCTTGGGGCTCGCCGCCCTGCTCCTGCTGCTGTGGGTGTAGGATCCTGGCTGTGTTTGGGAGCCCAGCGGGGATGGAGCAGGGCTGCAGGGCTGTGCTGGAGCCTCTGTGCTCCTGCCTGCAGGACTGGCAGTCTGGGGCTGGGGCTGTGCTGCTGAGCCTTTACAGCTCCAGAGAACTGCAGGCTGCTTTTCCATGGGCATGGCCCTCAGCATGCAGACAGGCACTCTCTGAGGTTTCCAGAGGAGCTCCACTCCCATGGGGACTCAATGGGATCAGGCTGCAGAAGCCTCAGCCATGCCAATGTACCTCCTGTCACTGCTCTGCGTGTCACAGACACGGCTCCATGCCAGCGGCTGGCACGTGGGGCTGTGGGGAGCCAGCCTGGCTGTGGGACAGCCCCCCAGAGCCAACCTGGCCGGGCACAGGGCAGGCACCTGGGGACAAGGTGCTCCATGGAATGCTGGGTGTGGCCGTGGTCACCAAGAGCCAGGCGGGTCCCTGCCGGGTCTGCCAGCCGGAGGATCTCTGTGGGACCCCAGCTGGCCCTTGGAGGGTCTGTGGCTGGGGCTTATGTGGAGATGGTCTTGGAGAGAGAGAAGGAAAACTGAGCACCCAAACTCAGAGGTGTGGTCCATGCCCCTCCAGAGGGTTCATATCTCATCTCATCTCATCTCATCTCATCTCATCTCATCTCATCTCATCTCATCTCATCTCAGTCTTCCTTTTTGCCTGGAACAAAGGCATTGATGTTCCTCAGTGCCTTCCTGGAGACAGCACTGTCCCACTAGCACAAGGCCTAGACCCCGTGGGTGTCAGGATGAGGCTCCAGCAGGCTGTGAGCCCTGCCCTGCATGTGGCTGAGCTGGACCCTGCCCACAGCGTTTGCCTTTGGTTTTGCTTGTTTTTATCTGCCCTGGGGATGATTCATGTGGATGTTTACATTCCCACAGTGAGGAGCAGACCTTTGGTGTCCCTGTGGAATGCTGGGCACCTCACAGCTCTCGTCATCCAAATAAACACTGTAAAAGGCAGCACGTGGGGAAATGCTGCTACTTTGCTCCCAAATCGTTGTGGTTTTATTCCTTCCGTCTCCCAAGGGCTGGTGATGATGGAGACTCAGGGGAGATGCAATGAATCTATGGGAGGTGTTCCTGGAGACACTGAGGAGTCTGCTGGACCTTGGAGCGGGGCCAGCAGGGCACAAGGACAGCCCTTGTCCTTCTGAGAGGAGCCATCTCAACTCACCCATCACTTGGCTGCCAGTGGAGCTCCCCAAAAATATAAGGGGGGCCCTGGAAGCAGCCTCTGCCATGACCCAGCAGTGTTCCCCAATCGCCCTGAGTGCTGGAAAGGGAGGATGAGCTGACAGGCACGGGGCACCAGGTGCAGCAGGACTGGAGAGGAACCTCGTGCAGGAGAGCAGGAGGCTGTGCCATCCCCCCTCACAGGGCTCCCCAGTCCTAGGCAGAGCCCTGTCCCCCAGGCCAGTGCTCCCACATGCCCAAAGCCATTGGGGCCCCTGGGGCAGGCGCTGGCCCTGGGATGGGGCAGGACACGTGTGCCCCACTCAGGGTTTCTGCTGTGGAGGACCGTGACCAGCTGTGTGACAGTCCCACTGCTGCCAGACCCCCCTGATCCCCATCTCCAGCCACCCCACAGCCGGTGGTCCCCAGGCCCCAGTGCTGAGCCCCTGCCCTGCGTGGCCAAGCCCTCCCTCCTGGAGCATCTTCAAGCAGCAGCACAGGGAAAGGAGAACACACAGCTGTGAGGAGGGTGTTTTACAGCTGTGCCAGCTCCAGCTCACTGGGCCAGGATTCAGGGCCCCCAGGACAAGTCCATGGCCCCTGGGCACAGGGGTGATTCCCGGGAAGCAGCTCCTTGCAGAGATGTGGCAGCAGGACTCGTGGCCTCAGCAGCCTCGGGAGTGCTGCTATAGCTGCTCATAGCCCGAGGAGCTCCTCTGGCAGCACGTGGCTGTGAGCAGGCAGGAGGTGAGGATGAGCATGATGGCCAGCAGAACTGTGGCTGCTGTCCAGATGCTTCTCGGGAGCTCTGTGGCTGCTGCAGGAGGCTCTGCGGGGATCATGTTGGTGAGATTGAGCATGTAGCCCAGAGTCCAGCCCACATCTGTGTTAGCAACCTGTGCAGACAGACAGGAAAGAGGGATGGGAAAGGCTACAAAGTGCCAGGCAAGCTAGAGAAGAGCCTGCACCCCCAGGTCCTGCTCCACACCCACCATTTCTGTGCCCACCTTGGGCTGCAGAGGCCCCAGCAGTGACAAACTGGGGCAGAGCATAAAGGGCTGGGCCAGATGTGCCAGCAGCTGTGTGAGTGGAGCTCAAGAGCTGCCCTGGGTATGGGCAGTGGGGCTGTGCTGCCCTGGTATCCACTGTTCCCAGCAGCAGCAGGCTGGGCACAAGGCACTTCATGGCACGAAGTGTGGAAGCTGGGGGCTGCCGGGCACTCTCCTACCTGCCGGACGAAGTGGATGTTGGGCCACGTTGTGTGGTTGAATTTGTAGCCTTGCAGGAGCAGGGTGAGGGTGTACGAGCTGGCTGAGCAGGCGTCACGGAGCTGGGTCCTGCTTGCCCTGGGGAACAACTCCTGCACCTGCAGAGGGGGAGGAACACCGGGAGGCTGGACACGGAGCAGAGCTGGGATGCCCACACTGGGGAGCAGCCCCTCAGTGCACCTGGGAGCAAAGACCAGGAGAGGAAGGAGGCCCCAGGGGGCTGCAGGCTGCTCTCCCATCTCTCTCCAGCTCCAGAGACCTTTGTGCTCCTCCTGGCTCTCCCCAGCTGTGCACAGCACAGGATGGGCTGAGGCTGAGCCTTCAGCCTGCCCTGTGCCCAGGTGAAATGCACTCCTGGGCAGAATCTCACCTGCTCCCAGCTGCTGTTGCAGATCTGCATGATTGTGGCATTGACCGAGCTCAGGGACTGCCCTCCTGTCAGGTTCAGAAAGTGAAGGGTGTGATAAAACCCCGAGAAGGCCTGTGGGTATTGAGATCAAGGTGACAAGTTAGTGAAGCACTCAGGCCTCTGATGCCCCCCACCCCTTTGAGGGGGTCCCTGCAAGGCCCCGCTCAGCACTGCAAGGTGATGGCAGTGACCCCGTGGAGGGGACCTTGGGAATGCTGCCCACACGGAGAGGGGCGGGTCTGGGACAGCAGAGGGCTGGGGCTGCCTGGCACAGGGGTCACCACCCTGCTTGTGTCCCTGTGTCAGGCACATCCCAGCTCCCAGGATTGGCACTGCTCAGACACTCTCCTGGAGCAGTTTCCAGGGGTTGAGCCCCAAACCCCCACTGTTCCCCCTCCCAGGCAGGAGCTGGAGGCTGCTTACAAAGAAGTGTCCCCGCACGGGGGGCTGATACACCCCATTGAACCCGCACGGCCACCGTGTCCCACAGCTGAAGTTGAAGAGCCTCTGCACGGCCGTGCCACACGCGCCTGGGTCCCCTGTCCCCGTCACCGTGAGGACAAGGCCAGGGCTGGCTGAGCTCGGCGCACGCACACAGGGGCTGTCGTAGAGCTCTGCCACCGTGACGTTCTCCTGGTACCCCCAGGGGTAGCAGGGGTGGGAGATCTGGGCACTCAGCTTGGCCTGGAGAGAGACGGAGCCATTAATGAGGCTGCCATGTCCCTGACACCCTTCCCACAGCCCATCCAAAAAAGCACAACCTACACCCCAGGAGGACTGCGTGCATCCCACCTGGGAGCTCCCTGAGCATCCCTGGCTCCCACAGCACTGGGCTCTGGCTCTGTCCCCAGGCACTTGTGCAGGGACTGTGCTGGGAAACCTCTCTGGGCACAAATGGAGCAAGGGCAAGAGAATGGGACAGCAAAAATCCTACAGATACAGCTGGGCTTGGGAAATGACAAAAAATGCCACTGCATGTCAAGATGTGGGGGGAAAGGAGCCCTGGCTCGCAACCACCAACACCTTCCACCCAAATGAGGGAATTTTTTGCCTCCCCAGATCAAATCCAAGCCTCTGCCAATTCCCAACTGCTTGCCCACAGGCAGGCACAGCCAGCATTGCCGGGGGAGATGTGCCACGGCAGTGGGAGGTGGCTGAGCAGCCCCTGTGCCCCTGGCACCTGGTGCAGAGCTGCCAGCAGCATCTTCAGGGCCTGGCTCTGCCCGTAGCACAGGTAGCTCTGGCTGTACAGGGAGTAGTTGGTTCCGTAGAGCCGGAAGAACACGGATGTGTTCCTGTCCTCCACGGGCACCCCGGGCTGGAAGGTGATCTGAGTCGAGGCCCCGCCAAGGTCCAGAGCTCCCAGAACCTCAGTGTCCTGGGGATGTTCCCATTTCTCTGCAAACGAGAACTGGCCCAACACACAGACAGGGTTAAGCTGAACTGCACACACACACACACACTCACTCACACTCACACTCACACTCCCTTCCCTCAAGGAGTTTGGGGCTCACAAGCCCCAGAGGCACCTTCTACGTGCTCCTGGCTCCCTGTTTTACCCCTGCTTGCCCACATGCTCCTCAACCCACAGACACTTCCATGGAGCACTGAGGTGTGGCCTCTTGGCTGCTGCACATCTGCTGGGATCCAGACACTTTGAGCAGGGAAAAAAGGAACTCAGTCACCCAGAGGCTGACGCTGCTGCCCTATCCCTGTGATCCCAAAATCCGCTCGTCTGTCAGCACAGGAGAGCACAGGGCCAGGCTGAGCAGGACACAAAGATCCTGTTCATCACATTCATGGGGTTCAATCTGCAGCCCCCGAGCACAGGGGACATTTGGTTGGGTGCCAGTGCCCCAAAGCTCCGTTCTTCCCTCCTCTGGCCATAAGGAAAGCTGGCTGTAGCTCAGACAGGGACGTTCTCCCCGCTCCCCTGCCCTGCCCTCTCCCCAGGCTGCACCTTGACCAATGTCCCCAGCAGGTAGTTGACAGTGATCCAGCCAAAGGAGCCCTCCTCGCTGCCCGTCAGGATCTGAGCTCCACGGAAATCCACAGGGTACTCCCCGATGGCCTTGGACACCTCGGCAAAGACCCGCTCAGCCTTGGTGCTGTTCTCCTCCCTGCCAGCAAAGGCACAAACACCTCAGGGGCTGCAGGCCCTGCCTGGCAGGTCTGGGAGCCGGGCTGGCAGCGAGGGGCTGCTGTGCCCTGCCAAGGAGCTGCTCCCAGACATCTCCCAGCACGGGGCCGGTACCTGAGCAGCCGCATGCCGGCCGTGGCCCCCAGATATGTGGGGGTGTCCCGCTGCTGCTCGGCCGGGATGATCTGCATGGCCCTGTCCAGGCAAGGCTTCAGGCTGGCGCCAGCCCCTGCGGGGTCGTCGGCGTAGCTGGAGATGCCAGGTCCTGCCAGAGGGAAGCGGTGATGGACAGAGCCCAGTGCCACCCTCGAAGGACAGCACAGCAGGGGATGTGACCACCCATTTCCCAGGGTGCTCTACTGGACCTGACGCACTCAGATGTCCCAGCCAGCCCCAACTCTGCTCTGTTTGGTGCTGTGCAGGTACCCAAATGCAAACTGCTGCCCCCAGGAGCAGTCAGCCACCACCTGAGTGCAGACACCCGATTGCTCAGGGACTTGTGCAGAGCTTTTGGGGGCCCTGTGGACACATAAAGGTACACATTATGAAAGGAGGTGTGAAGACTTGTGGTAAAAAGAGCCAAGGAAGCTGAGGCAGGGGAGAAGGAGCAAATAGCACATGCAGCTCCCCAAGCTGTGAGGTGATGCACATCTGGACAGGACTGGCTGCAGGACCTGAACTAACTAGGGGCCAACTTTTTCAACTCTGCACCCCTAATGACTGCAAACTATCCCTTAACCCTTTCCTGTGGTTCTCACAGGGCAATCTCCCTTCAGCCCAGAGCAGGCTGAAAGACTGGGATCGGTGACGGTGCTGTGAGAGTTTGGGACAGTGATCCAGGAGGCTGGGAAAGGGGGAGGACAGATCCCAGCACACTCACCTGACACAGAGCAGGCCTCCACCTGGGACACAACACCGGTGCCGTTCTCCTTGTCCGCGGGCCACCGGTAAATGTAGAGGGACGTGTGTGTGGAGCCAGCATCAAACACCAGACCATACTGGGGAGGCAGAGGGGACACGGGGTCTCAGCTGGCTTGGGACTGCACCAAGTGCCACGGGGGTTTCTGAGAGCTCCTGCTCCGGCTTCCCCTGTGTGACCATAAGCAGCGGAGGTCTGCACGTCCACCCTCCCTTCAGCAGCCCTGCTCCACCTCTAACAGCCCCAGTTTCGCCACTCCAGCGAGTCACAGCTCAGGAAGGGCACGCAGGTCAGCGGGGTCAGTCGCAGAGCAGGGAGGCATCCAGGCATGGCCCAAAGGGCTCAGCCTGCTCCCAGGCCTTTGGCAAATCTCACAATCTTCTGACATTTTTTAGCAAACCGGCAGCAGAAAGCAGCAGGGGAGAGAGGTGTAAACCCAACAAGTGACCTGGATCTCTGAAAACAGGGAGGAGAGTGCCTGTGGTGGCAGATGGAGCAGCCGTGGGGACAAGGCTGCACTTCTCTCTCCCATCCTTAGCAAGTAGCCAGGACCGTGGTTTGGGGGAGGTTGATCTGCCCAGTGCCACCCTGATGATGTTAAGTCTTGAAAAGCTGGGCTGGTTATGGGGAAACTTGCAAGCTGAGAGGAAAGAAGGGCTGATGGAAGAATTAGAGGTGAGAAAGGGCTGGTGGCATTCCCAGGCTCCCCCAGGTCTCACTGGACACCTACTTTGATCCTGGTAGGAAGAACAGCATCCTTTGCGGGGATCAGGACCAGGACGAAGACGGCCACCGTCAGCACTCCCAGCACGGCCGCCGAGCCCCAGCCCACCGCCCTGAGCAGGCGCGCCGACATCGACGGGCTTTGGGGAGGTCTGTAAGAAGGGATGGGTTTGGGAGGGGTCACTGGGAAGGGATGGCCTTTGGGAGGTTTGCGGGGAGGCGTGGTCATGAGGAGGAGGGTCTGCAGAGAGGGACTGTAGGGAGGGGCGGCTTTTGGGAGGAGGGTCTGCGGGGAGGGAGGATCTTTAGGAGGAGGGTTTGGGGGCAGGGATGGTCTTTGGGAGGCGGGTCTGTCGGGCGGGATGGTCTTTGGGAGGAGGATGTGCGTAAGGGATGGTCTTTGGGAGGATCTACGGGACGGGGTCTCTTTGGGAGGGTCTGTGGGAAGGGATGGTTTTGGGAGGGTCTGCGAGGAGGGAGGGGGCCCCCACACGCCTGCGTCTGCCCCAGCCTCCAGCCCCTCCGGGGATCTCCTTGTCCCTGCAGCCCGAGGTCCCCCACCCCCTAAGTGACCCCTTGGGACACGAGGCGGGCGGGTGGGGACACCATGAACTCGTCTGGCCCTGAGCGGCCGGGAACGGGCAGGGGCGAAGCTCCCGCCTGCCGCGGTCCGGCCGTCCCGTACCTGTGCCCGGAGCCCTCTCCGTCCCTCCGTGGGGCGGCGATCGGGGCACAGCCCGTTCCTCGCCAGCACCGGGCCCGGTGCGTCCCGGCCGAGCAGAGCGAAGCGAAAGCGAAGCTGAGCCGCTCTCGGACGTCCGGGTCCGGCCCCGGCCGGGGCGGGCTCTGGGCGCTGCCGCGGGCGGAGAGAGCGGGGAGCTCCTCGGGGCTGGTGCTGCCCACTCCGGACACCGGCCCCGGCCTGCCTGGACCCCTGCCTGGACACCGCCTGGTCCCTGCCTGTATCTCTGCCTGGACACTGCCCGGTCCCTGCCTACACCCTCCCTGTACCTCTGCCTGCACCACACTCGTGCACTCTGCGTGCTCTCTTCCTGCATCTCTGTCTGGACCTCTGCCCTGCTCTGCCGGTGTGTCTGCCTGCACCTCTGCCTGCTCCCTGCCTGCTCCCTGTCTGCACCGTCCCAAGGCACGGGATTCTGGCCATGGACAGGTCCTGGCCATGGGGACCGACAGGACCCTGGCAATGGGGATGGCTCCCTAGCCGTGGGGACAGTTCGGTCCCTGACTGTGGGGATGGATCCCACGTGGATGGCTGTGGGGATGGCTCTTCACCTGCCAGGTCCTTCCTGTTTCTGTTCCGCGCCCCGCTGCCAGCCTGGCTCTGCCTGCAGCAGGACACTGGGGGTCCGGCAGAGCCGGGTAACAGCGGGTGACAGCGCAGGCTCGGCCTCTCTCGGTGTTTGTGCCGCACGTCTGGCAGGGGTGTCTGGGGCTCCCGGAGCTCAGCTGCTGCCTCGTCCCGGCACCAGGGGCTCGCAGGCTCCGGGGGCTCCCTGGGGTGTGTCCCCTCGCTGGTCCCCGCGGGCAGCGCAGCGCCCCCGCTCCCGGGCTGAGCGCGCCGGGCTGTGCCGCTCCTCCAGCAGCCAAGTGGTTAATCCCGGACGCTCTTTCCACCCCGGCTCTCCAGCCTCAGCCCCGCTGGCTCCCGGAGCAGCGCTCTCCTGGGCAGGTTGCTGGTCCGGGGCCAAGGGGAGGGCCAGGCCGGCGGGGCAGCCTTTGTCCCAGGAGCGGGCTCCCGGCTCCAGGTACGCGCTGACTGCGGGGCGAGCGCGGCGTGGCCGGAGCGGCGGCCGGAGCCAGCGGGGTGAGCCGGGGCCGGGGCTGGTGCCCCTCGATGGAGCTGGGCTGGGAGCGGGCCCTGGGCAGCAGCGGGGGCGGTGCTGAAAGGAAAGGCGCTCCGCGGGCTGGTGGAGCAGGACGAGAGGGCTGGGGCGGCCACTCGCTGCACGAGGAGCCCAGGTGCAGGGGGCAGAGGGGCACGGCGGGGACAGGGACCGGGCATGGAGGGCACTGCCAAGCCCCAGCGCTGGTGAGAGGTGGGATGCAGGGAACTGCTCTGCCTGGCAAGGATGCTCCTCGCATCCACAGTCACCCTCCTAGAACCTTCAGAGCCCTTTTGGCTTTCAAATCCCAAAGGTGCCCAGTGGAAAGGCAGCCCCCCATTGTCCTGAGCAACAGGCAGTTTAGATCCAGCAGTCGCTCTGAGCCTTTTGTCCCAATTTTTGAGGCCCTGCTCCCTGTGCCTGAGGGATGCTGCAAGTGAGGGATGTCCCACATGTGTTTGTCTAGTCCTTCATCATACCCAGTCCTGCACAAAAAGATGCAGCCCTGGTCCAGGTGCTGGGCACAGCTGGAAACTTTCCACACCTGGAAATGGGCAGGCACTGTGCAGCATCGTGCCTCCTCTGCAGCTCTGGAGGCATCAGCACCACCCTCCTGTCCTGCTGCTCCCTGCTCCTGCACAGATGGTAGCAGCTATTGGAGCTGGCCAGCCCTGGGATGCCACAGCAAGCCTGGACAGATTGATCAGCTTCTCACATTGTTTTCCATCCGCTGGGCTCCCTGCCTGTGCCCTGCTCTTCTCCTTGGGAGAGCTGGCTCTATGCTGCCTTTGGGTGTCTCCTGTCCAGGCAAAATAGGAATTAGTCCCTACCAGAGCAGGAGGAGTCCATTTCCCACCATCTCCTGTATGCAGGACAGTGCAATTTATCACCAATTCATGTCCTTCCATTTCACAGTGCCTGGGACAGAATTTTCCAGGATGTAGGCTGGGCTGGGGACTTTTGCCATTGCTTTGTTTGTTACCTGGAACAGATGAATCACATCCCAACGGTACAGTTATATCTGAGCACACTCCAGCAGGGCTGGTAGGGCTGGAGATATGGCAGCTGGGGACATGGTTGAGTGTTTATCATGATGGTGCTTGGGTTAATGATTGAGACCACTGAATTGATGACCACTTTAATGTCTCAAAGAGGTCCTTAATGATTCCCTGTTTCTGTGACAGGGATTTATCAGCTGTTTCCATATGATTTCTTCTGGCCACAGCCACTGCAGAGGGAAGGCTCCTGGCTGTAGGACAAGGTCTGATAAGGGTTTTCAGTAGCCCCATGTCCCATGACACAGGCCCGAAGAACAGCTGCTGTTCATTGTTGTGCATCTCATGCCATGCAGGAGATTCGTCATCCTTGTTCATTGCCAGAGATGCTGACTCCAAAACACAGATCAGCATCTCCTTTGACCTTCCCAAAGGTCTTTCCTCTCCACTGACATGGAAAAAGGGCAGGGGAATTTCTCAGGGGTTTTATGCACTCACAGAAGAATTGTGTAGCCAAGTGACAGCTCCACGTTCCACCCAAAGCACTGGTGGGGTTAAACCACATCTCTGGGCTGTTCCCACGGCTCCCAGGCCATCCACAGTTTTCAGCTGGAGTGTGAAGTGAGGCCAGCCTGGCTCCTGCCGGGCATCCTGCCTGTGTGGCTCATGGCACCAAGCAGGGCAGTGCAGGAGGAGGAGGGAGAGCTGGGCATTTCAAAAAGCACATCTGGACCAGCTGTGGGGTGCTGAGCGTGTGGAGAGCTCAGCTGCCCTGTGCTGAGGCTGTCACAGAGAACCAGACCCTTTGCTTTGCTACAGTTTCTTGGGGGTGTCTGGGGGCTGTTTCTTCTGGGAGCTGAGCTCTGGCTGGACAAGTGGGAAGTGCTCCAGTCCCCAAGGGCAATGGCTGTGGGCATTCCAGCCTGGCTATGTGGCTATGGGCTGTGTGCCCAGATCAGCAGGAGCTTCCTGCCTCTGCCCTCCTGCCTGCCCTTGGGGCTGCAGGAGAGGCGTGGGGATCACAGCAGGCATGGACGCTGTCCCTGTGTGTCTCTTACCTGCTGTGGCATCAGCAAGAGCTGTGCCAGCCAGGAGACACACAGCTGGAGATGCTGTTTCCCTGCCCGGAGCAGAGGAGCCTCTCAGGGACAGTCTGGGCCTGCTGGGCAATAGATGTGACCTGGTCTCAAGTGTTGTGGGACAGGTTTTGTGGTGGCAGCGTGTGGGTGCTGGAGGGATGTGGCTCTGCACCACAGAGGGATGGTGACACTGGGAGCCTGCCAGGCCATGATACTGCTCCCAGCTTAGAACTCCAGCTAGCCATGGCCAGGCTTCCCCCAGTGATGCTGCTGTGAAGGAAGATGCTGCCTTGCTAGCCAGGCAGCAGCTTGAGCAGGGCAGAGGGCTGGTCCCAGGCACAGAGAGACCTGAGGGGCTGCAGGTGAGAAGGCAGGGCTGAAAA
The DNA here is from genome assembly GCA_013400955.1 of Drymodes brunneopygia. NCBI lineage: Eukaryota > Metazoa > Chordata > Aves > Passeriformes > Petroicidae > Drymodes > Drymodes brunneopygia. The sequence goes on from VZTZ01056959.1 coordinate 277,412, forward strand.
AGCTGTGCTGAAAATCCTCCAAGGAGGGAGTACTCAGATTTGCAGGGTGTCCCAACCCTGAGGCTGCCAACAGCCCTACTGGAATGGGTCCAGAGAAGCCCGTGGATCTTGTCCTCTTCCATGCTAAGAGCAGCCATGCACCAGAGAATGGCTGCATTGTCGGGGAAGGGGAAAGTCCCACATTCATCCATGAGGTGTGAGCTGGGGGCTGGGGCTGTCCTTGCAGGTCGGAGGAGGAATGGGCTCCAAAGCCAAGGCCATTGCAGGTCTCCTGGCAGCCACCTGTGTCTGCAGCATCATTGCCCTCATTCTGAGCATCGTGAATGTGAAGGATGTGTTTCTTCCCCCCAGCACCAAGGTAGGGTCCTTGGGAGGAGCACAGCTCTCACTTGGCTGCTGGCTACCTGTTGGGTGTTGGATTTTGCCCAAGTTTCAGGCAGGCTGGGCTGATTGTCACCAACATGGGGACAAAGCCTTGCACAGACTGGGGTGGGTCTGGCCGAGTTTGGTCACTGTGCCTGGCCCCATAGCATATACAGCTTTTTCATCCCAAAGCACTGCCAGCTCCAGGGGCTTGGGATGAATCCTTGTCCCCAAAACAGCTGGTGGCTGCAATGCCACCAGACTTGTTCTCTCCTGGTGACCATCAGTGTGTTTGGCCACTCGAGGCTCCCCTGCCCACCAGGAGCTTCTCTCACTCTGCAGTGGGTGATGCTGGTCTGCACCCCTGACACCCTGTGTCCCCTGTGCCTCCCCAGTATGGTCTGGTGTTTGATGCTGGCTCCACACACACGTCCCTCTACATTTACCGGTGGCCCGCGGACAAGGAGAACGGCACCGGGATCGTGTCCCAGGTGGAGGCCTGCTCTGTGTCAGGTGAGTGTGCTGGGATCTGTCCTCCCTCTCCATGCCCAGCTCACCTGGGGCTGGCCAGCCTTGATGCTGTCCAGTTTGGCTGTTCCACACACCAAAGCTGATTCATGCCAGGTATGGTAAATGCTAATTTGTTTACTGGGCATTTTTAATACCCACAGGAGCATTTATTCCTATTGCAAAAGTGCAGTCAGGCTTTGGCACAAGGACAAGAATCTCTGGAGGAAAGGCCCAGACTAGAGAGCAGATCTAGGATCAGATAAATGGTACTTGGAGCCAAACTGGGAATGGTAAAGGCTACCAGGCCAGGGCAGAGCTGCTTGGGCACGGGGTTCAGGGCTCACCTTGTCCCTGTGTCCCGCTCAGCAGCAGCAGGGTGGCAGTTACTGGTTAACTGCAAAGGTCTGGCCGAGGGCAAAGTGTAATGCAAGAGGTGTCTGGGCTCATGGCAGGCATTGAGTGCAAAGCGCCCAGAAGACAAAGAGTGAGATTTCCACCCCAGAGTTTGTCCCTACCCATTGCAGGACCATGCCAGGTTCTCAGATCAAGTGCCAGCCTCTAAAAACAGGGAGGCTGTGCAAGGACGCTGTTGTGTGCCTTATCAGTTCCACATGCCCTTGCAGGAGTGCAGGAGACCCTACCCCTTCCTCAGGGAAACAGGGAACAGCTCTGTTTGTCCCCGAATCCTGCAGGACTGGCTGGCCATGCCCAGCAGCTCAGCATCTCCAGGATGCAGCGTGTGCTCGACATCCCCAGCCACCCACTCTGTACGGGGCAGGAGCTCCTGCAGCTCCCAGGGCGTGGGGCTGAGGCACGGCTGCTGCCTCCTGGCAGGACAGCTTCGACCACGTGTGCCAAGATCAGACATGGCAAGGTTGGGACTACCCGGGGTATGCAACAAAAAAGCTGTGGGGGATTTCTGGGTGGCCACATCCCCTGCTGTGCTGTCCTTCGAGGGTGGCACTGGGCTCTGTCCATCACCGCTTCCCTCTGGCAGGACCTGGCATCTCCAGCTACGCCGACGACCCCGCAGGGGCTGGCGCCAGCCTGAAGCCTTGCCTGGACAGGGCCATGCAGATCATCCCGGCCGAGCAGCAGCGGGACACCCCCACATATCTGGGGGCCACGGCCGGCATGCGGCTGCTCAGGTACCGGCCCCGTGCTGGGAGATGTCTGGGAGCAGCTCCTTGGCAGGGCACAGCAGCCCCTCGCTGCCAGCCCGGCTCCCAGACCTGCCAGGCAGGGCCTGCAGCCCCTGAGGTGTTTGTGCCTTTGCTGGCAGGGAGGAGAACAGCACCAAGGCTGAGCGGGTCTTTGCCGAGGTGTCCAAGGCCATCGGGGAGTACCCTGTGGATTTCCGTGGAGCTCAGATCCTGACGGGCAGCGAGGAGGGCTCCTTTGGCTGGATCACTGTCAACTACCTGCTGGGGACATTGGTCAAGGTGCAGCCTGGGGAGAGGGCAGGGCAGGGGAGCGGGGAGAACGTCCCTGTCTGAGCTACAGCCAGCTTTCCTTATGGCCAGAGGAGGGAAGAACGGAGCTTTGGGGCACTGGCACCCAACCAAATGTCCCCTGTGCTCGGGGGCTGCAGATTGAACCCCATGAATGTGATGAACAGGATCTTTGTGTCCTGCTCAGCCTGGCCCTGTGCTCTCCTGTGCTGACAGACGAGCGGATTTTGGGATCACAGGGATAGGGCAGCAGCGTCAGCCTCTGGGTGACTGAGTTCCTTTTTTCCCTGCTCAAAGTGTCTGGATCCCAGCAGATGTGCAGCAGCCAAGAGGCCACACCTCAGTGCTCCATGGAAGTGTCTGTGGGTTGAGGAGCATGTGGGCAAGCAGGGGTAAAACAGGGAGCCAGGAGCACGTAGAAGGTGCCTCTGGGGCTTGTGAGCCCCAAACTCCTTGAGGGAAGGGAGTGTGAGTGTGAGTGTGAGTGAGTGTGTGTGTGTGTGTGCAGTTCAGCTTAACCCTGTCTGTGTGTTGGGCCAGTTCTCGTTTGCAGAGAAATGGGAACATCCCCAGGACACTGAGGTTCTGGGAGCTCTGGACCTTGGCGGGGCCTCGACTCAGATCACCTTCCAGCCCGGGGTGCCCGTGGAGGACAGGAACACATCCGTGTTCTTCCGGCTCTACGGAACCAACTACTCCCTGTACAGCCAGAGCTACCTGTGCTACGGGCAGAGCCAGGCCCTGAAGATGCTGCTGGCAGCTCTGCACCAGGTGCCAGGGGCACAGGGGCTGCTCAGCCACCTCCCACTGCCGTGGCACATCTCCCCCGGCAATGCTGGCTGTGCCTGCCTGTGGGCAAGCAGTTGGGAATTGGCAGAGGCTTGGATTTGATCTGGGGAGGCAAAAAATTCCCTCATTTGGGTGGAAGGTGTTGGTGGTTGCGAGCCAGGGCTCCTTTCCCCCCACATCTTGACATGCAGTGGCATTTTTTGTCATTTCCCAAGCCCAGCTGTATCTGTAGGATTTTTGCTGTCCCATTCTCTTGCCCTTGCTCCATTTGTGCCCAGAGAGGTTTCCCAGCACAGTCCCTGCACAAGTGCCTGGGGACAGAGCCAGAGCCCAGTGCTGTGGGAGCCAGGGATGCTCAGGGAGCTCCCAGGTGGGATGCACGCAGTCCTCCTGGGGTGTAGGTTGTGCTTTTTTGGATGGGCTGTGGGAAGGGTGTCAGGGACATGGCAGCCTCATTAATGGCTCCGTCTCTCTCCAGGCCAAGCTGAGTGCCCAGATCTCCCACCCCTGCTACCCCTGGGGGTACCAGGAGAACGTCACGGTGGCAGAGCTCTACGACAGCCCCTGTGTGCGTGCGCCGAGCTCAGCCAGCCCTGGCCTTGTCCTCACGGTGACGGGGACAGGGGACCCAGGCGCGTGTGGCACGGCCGTGCAGAGGCTCTTCAACTTCAGCTGTGTGACACGGTGGCCGTGCGGGTTCAATGGGGTGTATCAGCCCCCCGTGCGGGGACACTTCTTTGTAAGCAGCCTCCAGCTCCTGCCTGGGGGAGGGCGAAGGCAGGGACTGGGAGTCTCCTCTGCCACCGATTGTGGAAAGAGGTGGGGAGAGAGGGATCCTCAGAGCTGGTTCTCTCTGCAAACCTCTTCTATGCTGGGAGGTGTTTTCTGCCTCCTTCCTTCCATGTCCCAGCCTTCCCTGAGGGAAACGGGAAGACCCTTTCTGTGGGAGTGTGTCTGAGGTAGCCCAGAGTGCAAGAGCAGTTCCAGGGTTGGCAGCCAGCTCTGGGATTTTCTGGTAGGCCATCAAGGGGGTGCCAGATGCAGAACCCTGGGAATTACTTGGGACTCTCTCCTCAGGCAAGAGGGGCCCCTGGGTCTTTTCTCAGGTGAGGGAGGAATTGTGGTTTTCACCATGTCCCCTTGTTCCCCAGGCCTTTGCTGGGTTCTACTACACCTTCCACTTCCTGAACCTGACACGCCAGCAGTCTCTGAGTGAAGTGAATACCACAGTCCTGTCCTTCTGCAGGAGGAACTGGACAGAGGTGAGAGCCCTGGGAAGGGCAGCTGGGAGCCTTGTGCTTATCCTGTCCAAAATCTCTGCCCTTGGAGCACAGGCGCTGCTGTTCCCTGGGCTAGGGCGGGTTCTGAGCATCTCTTTCATTCCCTGCTGCACTGATGGCCCCACAGCTGGTGCAGAGCTTCCCACAGGATCTGAAGTACCTGCACACCTACTGCTCTGTGGCCATTTACATCCTGACACTGCTGCTCGATGGCTACAAGTTCAACGAGCACACCTGGAGCAACATCCACTTCAGCAGGCAGGTAAACACCTGTGGGCAGTGGAAGAGGGTGGACATGGTCAGGAGCAGCATCTCTGGAGTCCTCTGTGCCAGAAATGTGTCCCTGTTTCATGGCTGCTCCCCAGGGATCTCAGCAGAGCTTCGTGCTTGCTCACCCAGCCCCAAACCTCTGACCCAGCTCATATCTTATATTTCCCTGCTATGAATGTCACTGATTTTAAGGGGGTCAGGGAAAAGCAGAGCAGGATTTGGCCACTTTGGTCTCTGATGTTGTTACCAGACAGGTGATGGTGGCTCCATGACCACTTTGAACCAGAGTATGGCCTGGCCAGAATATTTCCAGGATGAGAGAAGACAGCCTCAAGTTGTGCCAGGAGAAGCTTAGTTAGGTACTAGGAAGTTTTTTCATGGAAAGGGTCAGGCTTTGGAACAGTCTGCCAAGGGCAGTGATGGAGTCACCATCCCAGGAAGTGTTCAAACAACATGTGGATGTGGCACTTGAGGACAGCTTAGTGGTGAACATGCTGGGCTGATGGTTGGACTCGATGATCTGAAAGGTCTTTTCTGACCTTACTGATTCTGCAGCCAAATTAGGAGGATTATGGGGATGGAGGAAAGCCCAGATCTGAAATTACGTGCAGGGCACAGAGGCACACCTGGATCAGAGCAGTCATCCATGTACAGCTGTCCCTTAGCCCTGGGGAAGGGGGAACAGGAAGGCTCTGTGCAGCTGCTGCTGGCAAGATCAGGTTCACCACAGCCTGGTCCCCGTGTGAAACAGCAGCTGGGACAGCTCACAGGAGAGGTGCCCCTGAGCCCCTCATACCAAGCTGCTGGTGCCTGGGAGAGGTACTTTTGGGTGATGCCCTGTGCTGTCTTCCCCTCAGGCAGCAAACACAGATATCGGGTGGACACTGGGCTTCATGCTGAACTTCACCAACACGATCCCTGCTGAGGCTCTGCGCCGTGTCAAGGGCCACGAGCCTGGCCTGTGGGCAGGGGCTGTCTCCTTCCTCGTGCTGGCCATCGTGGCAGGCCTGCTGGCTGTTTTCCTACACTGCTTCTGGAAAACAAAGTAGCTCCCAGCCTCCTGACCAGAGGCATCCTGCCCACTAAACCAGGCAGGGAAGTGGTGCAGAAGAGGTGGAAAGCAGAGAAGAATGAGGGCATTAGACCCATCTCCATTGCTCAGGAGATCTGACGGGGTCATCTCTGTGAATGTTGAAGATGACAAAGGTGTCTTGATCTCTCTCCAAGAGGAAGACTCCTTTAATCTGACTGCCAAAAGCTGACTGAGACTTGCTGGCTGGAAGAAGCCAGAAAAATTCAAACTAGAAATAAAATCAGTTTTGTTTTTCAAATACAAGTGTCACTGCTCAGCCTAGTACAGTTTCCTTGGCATCCCCAGTCCTGTTGTTGCCCTGGGAGGCAACAGGCAATGGAGAGCCATGGTGGGCACCTAACTCTGAGCAGAGGGATGACACCATCTCTATCCTGCCCTGTGCAAGATGTGCAATATTTTTGTAGTATGTGACAGAATCTCTTCCCAAAGACACTGTCAGCTGTCTTTAAAAACACTTACTGCTATATCTCAGCAGAAAAACACAAGTGGAAGTTGATTAAAGAGTTGCCAACTCTGGCTCAGGGTTTATTTTATATTCCAGTTACATAGCCAAGTTTTGTCAAGACACCAAAACCAGAACAGGTTCCATCTCCAGGCACTTGAGTGTTTTACTTAGATCAGCAGAGCCCAGCCCAGCCTAGCTGCAGGAACTGGACAGGGCTTTCAGTCCTTGCAGCACCAGCCCAGCCCAGCACTGCACTTCACAGCCAGCCCTTTCCCCAGGGCCTCCAGGGCTCTCCCACACCCAGAGATGCTCCGAGCAGTGGGCATTTCCACAACTGCCTCTTCTCTGTGCTCCAAGATCCCACCTTGGACTTAGGGCTCAAGAAAAGTGCCCAAGCCATCTGACCAAGGAATGCTCAGGTCCATAGGGTGTTTGCCAGGGAAGATGGTGGTCCTAACTCAGGGTGTTACCCCATTAATCCCACTGCAAACTGATTGCAAAAGCCTTTTGAAAGAGAGCATCTCTGGCTGGTGGAGATAAGGTTATGTGACCTGAGAGCCTGGGGAACAGGGCTCTGCCACCCTTGGCTTTGGGAGTGAGGCTCAGCCTTCCCAGCCTCAACATGAGCAACAAGGGAGAGGGGACGAAGACTTTCAGTCAGGGGAACCTCTTCCCACCCAGAGGAACATCTTCCTGTCTAGCAGCCTGAGCTGCCCCATGGACAATTCCCACGGCCAAATCCCAGACCCCTCTCCCTCCTCTGCACAGACACATCTTTGGCAGTGTAAGCACGAGGTAAAAATGCCAGGTCAGGGAACAGGAAATGCCATCACTGCTGAAACTGACCCCATGGATCTGAGTGGGAGATATCCCCTGTCCAGCAGAGCACCTGGCTGTGCTGGCTGGGGCCCAGATGAGCTGGGACCAGTGTCTCCCACCCCTGGGGGTGCAGACAGGAAGAGGCTCCTGTTTGCTACAGGAAGGCAGCACCACAGCTGGTCTGGGTGGCAAAGCATTTGGGGAAGATGCCAGTCTTGCCATTGCAGTGTCCTTCCAGCCAGTCCTCGTTCACTGGAAAACATAAAGGAGCAGGAGTGAGCCCTGGCCCATATGAGAAGGGTTAGTGACAGTTCATGATTGGAATTTAACTATGAGCAAAACCCAGTGCAAGCCTGTAACTCCTGAGAGTATGAACCTCAGACAGCATTGGAGGGGCCATGTTTTCCCCAGTGCCTCCCCACAGCAGACTCCAAAAGCCTGGCCCAGCAGCAGGACTGGAGAGCTACCTTCAGAGAGGATATCCAGCACATCTCCCTTGCTGAACTCCAGGTCTCCAGGTCCCTGTGCCAGGTAAGAGTGCTGAGCCAGCATCTGGTAGAGAACAGGTCTGCCCAAGTGGGAGTCCGAGTCCTGCAGGGAAGAGCCAGCATGGAGGTTGCAAAGCAAAGCAGAGACTGCAGCCCAGCCCAGTAGAGACGTTGTCCCAGCCCACGTACCTGGCAGCAGAGTGTCAGCCTGCCGTCCGTCAGCTCGTGCCACACCTTCCCCAGGTCCTCCTGTCCCAACACTGTCCCCAGCTCTGTGCCATCCAGGAGCCTATAGCTGCAAGGCTTCATTAATGCTGAGCAAATCATCTCCTTTAAAGCCAAACTTGGAGGCAAGCCCAGCACTCTGCCACCGTCAGTCTTCACAGTTCCCTTTGCAGGCCAGCCCTGAGCTTGTCCCCTTGCACAGTGACATAGGGCCACCCCACATGCTCAGCAGGCAGGAATGGCACTGTGGGCAGTGACTGCCACCTCCTCACAGACTAACTTGAGGGAAAGACCCTAAACTCTCCTGATGCCACTGTGTGTGCTAAGGGATGTCACACTCAGGGAGACCTCACCCCAGGATCTGCCTGACTCCCAGATTGCTCTGCATTGATCCTTGTTCCTGCAAAGGCTGCGCTGAGTGGGAGAAGATCCAGCACACAGCACCTGCATCTACACAGAGATTTTTCTTCTGTTCCCCTTTTTTCTTGACCATGGTAAAGTTTCCTGGGGAAGATCCTTTAGGCTTCTGAGGCCTGTAGAATCACAGAGTCGTAGAATGGTTTAGCTTGGAACTGCCTTAAAGATAATTTAGTTTCAATTCCCTGCCACAGGCAGGGAATCTTTCACTACACCAGGTTGCTACAAGCCCCATCCAATCTGGCCTTGAACAGCTCTAGGGATGAGGAGTCCACAATCTCTGTCAGCAACCTGTTCCAGGGCCTCACCACTCTTATATTAAAGAATTTCTTCCTAATATCCCATCCAACCCTGCCCTCTGTCAATTCGAAGCCATTCCCCCTTGTCCTGTCACTCCATGCCTTTGTCACAAGTCCCTCTCCAGCCCTCCTTGAGCCCTTTATGTACTGGGAGGGGGATTACAAGGGGAACAGCATGTGCTTCCCCATGGGGATCATGCTGCTGTCCAAGACAAAGGCCATGGTGAGGTTTGTCCTTAAGGCAGGCTCTGTGCTCACACCTTTGCTGGGTCGGGGGATTTGGCCCCAGGAGCCCAGAGGCAGTGAGATACCCATGTCCTGAGGGGAATGGCCGCTGCCCCACCACACCCCCCGAGCCCGTACCTGAGCGTGCCCTGCTGTGCCTGCTGAGCCAGCCTGTCCCGCAGCAGGGCCCGCAGGGCTGCCAGGGCTGGGGCCTTGCCTGCCTGCAGCACCAGTGAGCACTCGCAGCGCACCCGCAGCACCGCCGGCCTGTCCGAGCCCGGAGAGGCCTCCCCACACCTCGGCGGCACCTGGGGGAGACAGGGTCAGTCAGAGCACAGAGTCAGAGTATCCTGAGCTGGAGGGACCCATCAGGATCATCCAGTCCCACTCCTGTCCCTGCCCAGACCCCCAACAATCCCACCCTGGGCATCCCTGGCAGCGCTGCCCAAACGTTCCAGGAGCTCTGGCAGTCTCGGGGCCGTGCCCATTCCCTGGGGAGCCTGGGCAGTGCCCAGCACCCTCTGGGGGAAGAACACAGACTAACCATGAAGTTCATGGACTGACTTTAACAAACCCAACTGACAATATCTGCTCTCATACCAAGGGAGGTGACACAGACACAATCCCTCATCTGTGTGCTGCTGTGTCATGGTAGAACATCATCAAAATGCAGACCTGAATTTCAAAGGGGGAACTCTGGATTTAAAGCCTGGGATCAAGTGTTCCTCCTGTGACCCAGGAATCCTGGTTTTCGTTCTGATTTTACAGGTAACTCCTAAACCCAAAACTATATGAGCACAGCCCCAGTTAATCCAGCCAGCTGGAGAGGAGCAGCCACATTCCTCTGTTATGTTGCCTTCTGGCTGACCTACACCTGAAAAAATTACCCCAAAAGCCCTACAAATAGGGGTGGCAGAGCTGACTTGCAGCTGGGGGACAGAGGTGGTGTCCCCAGAGGGCCACAGGAGTCATTCCAGAGCCATCACACGCAGGGGCTGGCAATGGCATGGAAGTGCCACAGAGGACATTATCCAACAGGGCAAATTTGAATGAACTGTGCTGTCCAGACTGATAGGGACAGAAAATGGGACACAGGAAGAGGGGAAAAGGGACAGCAGGGTGTTCAAAGATAACTGTCTCTTGCAAAGTGGGCTGTAAAGCATGTGTACAAGAACTCTGATGTGTTTCGTGCTCCTGGTGCCTTAGAGGGTGGCAACAGGTCATCTTTGGGCTGTCTCACAAAGTGGGATAGTCACAAACTGGGAGGAAAGACCACACGGGAGCCTCTCTTTAGAATGAAAAAGTGGTCAGAGGAAGGAGGTTTTTTCCCAGTGATTTGGGAGCAGCTCAGGAATTTTGGGCAAGAATCTTGCACTTTTCACAGCCCTGGTCTCCCGAGGCTGTGCCAGTTTCAGCCTGTGGAACGTCTCACCTTGGAGTCCATGTGGGCGCTGGCATCATTGGCAGAGGCATTTTCTTCCCCAGGAGGATCTGCAGAACAGAGCAAAGGCAGGGGAACAGCCCTGCAGTCAGCAAAGACTGCAGTGGGGCCACCACCTCCCCACATCCTCTAAAGAGCAGGGTTTGGGGACAGCTCCATCCACTGAGGTCCCTGCCCAGGGATTACCTGGCTTCTGCTGCACGTGGAGGAGGCTGGGAGGCACCTGGGCAGGAGGAAGGGGAATCCCAGTGCTGATCTTCTGCAACAGAACAGCATCAGAAAAGAGAGTGCAGAAAACATGAGAGCCTGGACAAGGCTAGTGTGTGACAGGCTGCAGCCAGCTACAGATTTGTGGGTGTAACCCCAGGAAGAGCAGCTCATTGAATGGTTGGATGAGGTGGGGCACTCAGGCTCTTGTGGACAGAGGTTTGGGGACACTTCCTTGGCCCCCTGCTCCCTTCTGGGTTGGTGCTGGAACAGGAGGCTGCTCCAACTGTGCTGAGGGCTCTCCCCACTTGGGCTGGCTCATGGTGACACATCCATGGAGCAAACGCCCAAGTGTGTGCCAGGGATTCATTTAGAGGGGGAAAAATAACAATTAAAAAAATTATAGCAACAACAGAACAACCATGTGCTCGAAACATCCCTCAGAAGAAATGAGGAGCTGAGCTGCATCTTTCCACACTGGGTTCAGATGGAAAATGACTGGTGTAATGTGTACCTGTGCCTGTAGTGGAGATGGGAGATGAAGTTCTCCACAGTCAAAGGTGAGGCACAGGGCAGGAAGCAGGGCCTGTTCAAGGCACTTCTGTCCCACTGCAGGAGATCCACCTGCTCTCCCTGTGCTGGTGAACCAGAACCTGTGAGCTCCCACCACCCACTCCCCGCTGCACCTGGTGGCTGTAGCCACCATGGGAGCAGGCTGGACAAGCTTGCGCCTCAGGCCCTCAAATTCCTCAGCAAGTTTCAGTGGCTCAACAAGTTCCAGTGGGGCAAGAGAGCCAGGGCAGCTGCTCCTTTTGTCTTTTCCATCAGCCCATGGCAAGTAAGGCATAACAACACCTAGACCAGAATGAGATGTAAACCATTGTGACAGAAGCTTGGCTTGTGCCCAAGCCCACAGATTTTGTTGTAAAGAGATCCAATGTACATATATATACATATACATAGGGGCATTTATCCTACTCCTAACTCTTCTGTTGTTGCCATTCAAGAGCACTTGGTCTGCTGTCAATAGTCTCAGGGTTTCATACTCTACATTTCTCTAACAGAGTTGTCCTACCCTGTGATAATCTTATAGATAAATGTATGTCTTGGTCCCTCTGTCCCCCTGGTTGCAAGGTTGCCAGCTCACCCATTTATCCATCCTCGAGACAGGCTCCAGGAGAGAGCTCGGGATGTGCAGCTTCTGCAGAGGGACACAGAGCAGAGCAGGGTGAGAGAGGAGCCCAGTGACCCCAGCCCCAACACTGCCTGTCACCCTACAGCCACAAGAATGTGAGCTCCCAGGGGACAAATCCTGCTCTAAATGGTGGCACTTGGTGAGGTCTGGTATCCTACAACTCCACAGTAGAATTCCATATGGTGGAGAGCCCAAAAGCCATCCCTGTGGAATTACAGAGGTGAATGGCAGAGGCTGGTGAGAGCCCAGTGTCAGGAAATCTGGGGGGTGTGGAAAGGAGCTCCTGAGGACTGTGCTCAGGGGGCTGGGGCCAAGCCCTGCCCACGGGGCCGTGTCCCTCACCTGCCCACGGGGCCGTGTCCCTCACCTGCCCGTCGTGGATGGCCGTAGCCCAGCCGTCCGCTGCTCTGCTCAGCACAAACACCAGGCTCCCGGCCGCCAGCTCCGGCCCCGCCGGCTCCTCGGGGCGGTACCGGGACACCACCCGGTGGTAGCCGGACTCGGCATCCCTGCGGGAAGAGGAGAGCACTGCACCGGCCTGGGGCGCGGGTGCTGATGGCTCTGAGCCACTACACTGCACCAACCCCAGCTGACACGGGCTGTGAGTTCAGGGTATTGGGAAATTGTGGTTTCCATTGCTGCTCTTTGGTCCAACTGGGAACAAAAAGTGGGTTGGAAAACACTGATTTGCCAAATGCAGCAGCATTTTCATTTTACTGATAAACACTGCCAAGATCAAAACAATTATTCAACACAGCCCTGAAGTACTGCTGGTACAGTATCACCAAAACAAATTACTTTCTTGGGGTTTGAACATGATTTTGGCTCAGGACATTAGCGCTGGCAGTGAGTATTTGGAATTGTCCTGGGAATTAAGATGGGAAAGCTGAGCATCCTCTGCCCCAGAACTGGGCAGGTCCCACAACCTCTCTCTGCTTCTGTTCCCCAGCCGTGCCACAAACCGTGCCTCTCTGCCAAGACTATTGAATCAAGTCCTGCAAACTGCTCAGAGGCTCTTGCAGAGATGCCAGGGACCTGCAGTGTCCTTTGCAGCCACAGAAGCCTTTGTGTGTTTGCCATTCACTCCACCCCTGGTGAGAAGTGGGTGTGGATCCCTCGGAGTCGTCACACAAAGACGCCGGAGAACAAAAGACTTTCTGAACAGAGGTGAGAGAAGGGTCAGACCAAGGTGGGACTGAACACTCACCGCACAGCATCCGCAATGGGTTCATAAAAGCCCTGTTTCTGTAGGAGAAACGACAGGATCTGTTTATAACAGTGCCTCCTACCGCAGCAGAGCCACCTTATCACCTGACTGTGGTATTTCGTCTTTACTCTTGACCCCATTTGTCACTCCACACTACCCAGAAAAAGTCTGCTGCTCCACACCTTACCAGGATGTACCTTCTCTTCCTTCCCCTCCCTCTTTATCTCATCAGGAAGCAGTAAAATCTCTTCCCCCTCCCCTGGTTCCAAGGAACTCCCAGCACAGTGTGAGGCAGCTGTGCTCACACTGACACATTTAGTGAAGTGATGAGCAGAGACAGGCTGAGCACAGCAAAGCAAAGCACTGCTGTTTTGACACGGTGAAGAGTCAAAAATGCATCTTTAAAGGGCTGGAGATTCCCATCACTGAGTCCCTTACAGTCAGTGCTGAGCCTGGCTCTGAACATCCCCATGGATCCAGGCTAGTATTGCACTGTTTTTTCCAAGAGTCCACTCTTCCCCGATGGTGTTTGGATCTGAGCCCTTTTCTGAAGCTCCACAACAGCTCCATTCCTCCTTTCACAGCCCTGTGCTGCTCACCTGAGGCCTGAGAGGCTCGAAGCCAATGTACTCATCGTTTGGAATGATGGATGAGATCACCTGTTGGGGAACAAAGCAATGAGGGAATCTAGGCTGGACAAAGAGACCCCCAAACTTCATCCAAGGTTATCTGCTCAGACCCATTTCCTTCTGGCATCACAAGGTCAGGCAAAATGTGGAGCTATGCACACAGTAGGAGAGGCAGAGCTGGATTCCCAAGACAGCTTCAACCATTTGTGTCCCAGTTTTTTAGTCTTTCCAGGGTTTCTTTGAATTAAATGAATTAATTACTTTCTTTTTCCTTTATTTGTTTTGGAGCTCTATGTCCTGACTGCACTGGTCACAGAAGGGGTCAGAGAAATTATCTGCTGCCTTGTATGAAGTGATGTGACAAAGTATTTGTCCCACAAGTGCCCACCTGTCCCCCTGGGAATGCAGGGCTGAGCAGCAGCATGCTGGGACAATGTGCCCCTCTTAAAAATGTCATTGTCAGCAAAAGGGCAACCACGAGTTCCCAGGGTACTGCTCAGCCCCTTCAGACTGCAAAGTGACCAAGATTGGGAAGGTATTTTAGTGCCAAGGTGCATTTTTTAGTAGAAAGGGTGGCAATTCTAACAAAGTTTGGCTTCTGTGTCCTGGCTGCCTGGACTGGCTGCAAGCTCTGCCCATTCTGCTCTGGGTCCCCTCATAGCACTGCTCTCTGGAGATGGCACAGATAGGACTTTTTCTGCTACTGTTAATCGTGACAGTTACGTGCCTGTTACCTTGGGTTTCCCCAGGAAATCTTTTGAATCCAGCTGCTCAACTTCCTTCTTTCGTGGTCTGAAAAGTTCCCCGAGAGGAACCAGCATGGGCTCTAAAAACAGGTGGTCCTGGGGAGGGGAAAGCAGGTAAAGGAAAAGCCATCAATTTATATTGAATGAAACATCAGCAAATACAGTGCAAGAGCAGCTCCAGGAAGACATTGGGGCAAATATTTTGACTGTGAACTCGACAAAGGCCACTCAGGCTCCACAAAAGCATGAACAAAGTGAGAGCTCTCAGCAGCCCCTCCCCAGTGTGGAGGCAAGGACTGACACTGCTGGCATGGGGTGGGTGGGAAGGGGGGCAGTATGGGAAGGTTTATCAAACAAATCTTCTAAACAGCTTTTCTGTCTGACTTCAAATGTTTTCTGTACAGCCACTGAGTAGCGTGCCAATAGCAAATATAAATAATACACTGGGAAAGCACAAATGTGGTGCCAGAAGAGATGATCAGATTAAAAAGAAAGGAGGAATCTCTTATAAAGTATGAAGGTAGCAAATTAATGAATCCTTCAGGAAGACTAAATCAAAGATCTGCAAATGTTTCCAGATCATAAAGGAGTCTAACAGGAAACTTTCACTTAGAAGCAGCCCTAGAAACTCTTTCACACCCAACTTAACTCTAAAAGTGATTGACATTAATATCTGAGCTGCCACCAATTGTTCCTGAGGCCAAAGGGACTCAAAAAAAGCCAGCCAGTGCCATGAAAAGGGAGACTCTCCAGACCTGCACTTGTAGGGGTTCTGCACTTGAAACACTGCACAAAGCAATGGATTTTGCAGGACAAGTACAAATGGAACTGAGCTGCTGAACATTAGGGACCAGGAAGCAATGTCCCCAGCCTCAGAGATCATCCCAAAATTCTCCACTATGGTGTTTCTAGGCACTGAAGCACCCGTGGGTGATGGAGTTCCTCAATCACCTGAAGCACTGGCTTGGCAGAGCATGGTATGCAAATGGCTTAGAGTGTGTTAGCAGCTGGCCAAGCAGGTGGGTGGATGGCAGGAACATTCAGGGGTCAGGAACACTCAAACAGACAACTTTCAGCACACATCCCTGAGCTGAAGCCCAATGCACACAGCCAGGAACTCACAGAGGTGGCCTTACCTGCACCCGCTCTAGGGCTAGCTCCAGGATTGCTGTTCTTCTTTCAGGTCTCCACACAACAGCCTTCTCTAGAGTGACTCTGGCCTCCTGCCACTGCTGCAGGTGGCACTGCACTGCTGCAGTGCTATACAGCACCTGGAGTGGGCATAGGGAAGGAACTCAGGGGGCTGGGACCAAGTGACACCCAGCGCATCCTCCTGAACTCAGCCCAGAAACAGGGACAGGCACTAAAACACCACAAATTCAGCAACAGTAGGGGCACTCTGAGCAGCAGAGCTGGGAACATTTCACAATCAGAAAGGAAAACTAAAAGCTTGGGTGTGCTGGAGCTGCTGGTCAAGGTGAGGAGAGACATGGGGACAGCAGGTGAAGACTCTGGCACCATACAGTTTCGATCTGATCCTTCCTGCATCTGAAAGGCCTGGAAGCTTATCTTGGGTTTCTTTCTGCATGCAACTAGGTAATGATTTTTGTAATTCTGACTCCCTGTCACGGCAAAATAACTTAACTGATTTCATGTTGTAGTGGGCTGTGAATGTGCAAACTGTCAGCTGTAGCTTGTCACCCTTCAGCAGCATGTCAGTCTGTTCCTGGGAAGTGCAGGCTGTGGGAGTGCTGCAGACAGGGTGTTGGGGAGCTGGGGTCTATATTGAGAGAGGGAGATCTCTCCCTGTCACTGGCCAGCACTCGCTGTGTGGCTGAGCACTGTCAGGCAGCTCCTTATCTCCTGGGATAGGGTTACCAGCTGGGACTTGAGGTGTGTACCTGGCTGCATGCCCTGCTTAGGATAAGGCTGGAGCTTATGGGATGCTTTTCCTTTACTCCTTAATCATGGCAGTAGAAGACTCAGTTTGGGAGTGTGGGGAATGGCAGCCCTGAACATCTACAGGAACCGTAGGGATGGGCCCTCTCGCAAGGCAAGGCAGCAGTTCTCACTCAGACAGAAGTGTCACAGCCTTGCAGGAAGCAAATATTTCTGGGATTTCAAACCACGCATGTATCCCCCAAGAGAAGATCAGCTACAGCACGTGAGAGGCCATGCACAGCGAAAGCTGCTGGCACAATTCTGCTGGAAGTTGATGTTTGTGTATTTTGAAAAATGAGCTCCAGATAAGAACAAGACATAGCTGAATCAGGATGCTGATCCCAAGTCTGGAGGGCCAGCATGGTGCCAGCACATGTCCTGGTGATGCCTAGAGTGAGGGGCCTTGTGTTCGCACCAGGAAGGGCCTCAGCCTCCTCAGGACACTCCTGAGCCCCGCCCCTTTCCCAGGGAACTGCTCACTTCCAAGAGAAGGCAGCACTGTGGCACCGAAGTTGTTAAAGCCAGGGAGGTTTGGGTAATACCACAGATGCCAAGGATAGCTTCCTCCTGCCAGGTATAAGGTGCATGAAAATTGCCCGAGATGCTTGACTGGAGTTACACAATGACTCCTCACAATCATGAAAGTAAGGAGTTAAATCCTCTTTCCTGTATCTGCTTTTCAATCTGTGTGTGTGGACTCAGAGAAAACAAAATTAACCCTTCCAGTAAAGGACAATCCTTTACATATGTCCAAATATGACAAAAATTTACCATCAGTTCAGACTTTGAGCTTCCTTGAACAGGATGTGGCAGGTTGACTCTGTGAGACAGTAAGAGGTGCAGGATGAAGCACTACTTACACAGGGTGTAAGTGCAGGCACAGAGGGAATAAGATCAGTTGCTGCAGTTGGAAAGAGGCTTTCATGCACCTGATTTTCCTGGAGCCTGCATTATGCATCAGCTCTGTTCTCATCTGTCAGTGTTTTAGCTCTTAGACCTGAGGAGCTCACATGTGTATTTACATGCAAGTGTAAATATTACATGGAATCCCAGACTGGTTTGGGTTGGGAAGGACCTTAAAACTCCCAGTCCCACCCCCAGCCATGGGCAGGGACACCTTCCACTATCCCAGGTTGCTCCAAACCCGATCCAACTTGGCCTTGGACGCTTCCAGGGATCCAGGGGCAGCCACCACTTTGTCTACATACAGAGAAGATAAAAACCCCTCAATACACAAATTCCTGTGCACCTGCTCTGAACAATTTAACTTTTCAAACTGCCTCATTTTCTAAACTTTCCAGAGAAGATGTTGGTTCACAACTTTTACGATTCAGTTACTTTAAAAAAAAGTGCAAGCAGAATATTTTTGCAGGTCTAAGATACTTTTTTGGAAAAGTCTTGGGTCACTAATGCCTGCTACTGACTGAAGAATTGCTGAGCCAGGTTGGCTCTTACCTCCCAGGCATAAAGGATGTGCCTCAGCCCCAGCTGCTTGTAATCGATGAAGGGATTTTGTCTCAGGTGACTGAAGGCCATGTGATAGTCAGAGAGAGCTTCTTCATACCTGCAACGAAGAGGTGACACAGGAAACTGAGCCTAGAAAAGCTGCAGACTGTTTAAGAAGCTCAAAAATCCCACTAGCAAAAAACATGTATTCTGCTCTGCAGCCTGTGCAAGGCGAGCTGCACCAGAGATGTGTGTCACCTTTGTACAGAACAAGGATTACCCAGTGCTGGGAGCTCCCTGCTGTCCCAGCACATGCCTCAAGGGCTGATGGGGAGCAGGGAGGGCACACACGTGGCCAGAGCATCACAATGGAGAAACTCAAAATTAAGAATCTCAACATTTAGAAATTTAGAGAAGCTCTGATGATAAGGAGGGAATTAGTCTGAATTTACATCAGCTATGCAACTGAAATCCAAGCAGGTGCCCACTGAGGCTGCAGGTGGTGAAAGGAAGGGCCCAGGAAGGGCTGTGCAGTGGGCATCTGACCAAGAGAGCGTGCCCAGGTGGGTGTGGGTGGGTGGCAGCAGCTTCTGATGAAGGAAGGAGCCCTGGGGGGGCCAGAGGCCATCAGCTCTTTGTGCAGGAGGCAGCTGTCAGCCGTGCTGCCCCTGCAGTGGCTGTGCTTGGGGCACATTTGCTTCTGCTGCTGGTGGAGCAGCTCCTGAGAGCCCCGCCTGGGGCTCCACCAGCCCCAGGCACAGTCCCTCCACTTGAGAAGCCAGAACTGCTCACTTTAACTCCCTCCCAGAAATAAAGACAGGCGTTTTGTGGGATTAAGGTCTGAAAAATGTGGGAAAAAGAACAGGAGAGAAAATAACTGAATTCAAAGGTAAGACAAAATCTGTAAAATACTTCACCCAGCTCCCTGAGGAAGATGTCACTGTGATTTAACTGTGGAAACAATAAGTAATCAATCCCATGCCACTTCTGGAGCAATCTCAATATTTTGCCAGTGAGACTGAGATCAGGCCCCCCAAGTCTGCTGGCAGGAGAGTGTGCAGGCTGCATTTTTAGGAAGGCCAGATTCATGTGTGTCATGTGAAGACACACCAAGCAGCACAATTATATTTTTTTAATTCCCAAATAAAATCTGAATGGCAACATAACATTGTGGCAGCCTTGCACCCAAGAGTCTCTGTGTGCACAGGACAGCAATGCCATGGGCCAGCCCTGGGGCCGCAGAGCTGTGCAGCTCCTATCAGAGATAAGACTTGCTGACCTGTGGCAGGGTTTCCAAGGCCAAGCAGACCCTGTGAACCCTGTAGGGTTGCTGGAAGAAGGGAATTTTTGAATCAATGGATCATTTAGGTTTAGGAACGAAGCAGGACTGAAAGGAGAGAACAAAGACTGCACTGGCTGTGCGCCTCACTCACATTTCCAGCTGCAGGTGGACAAACCCCCTCTGGAAGTAGCCCACAGCCAGGGAATTGTCCTTCTCAATGGTTTTATCGAATGCCTGAGGAGGAAAACACAGGCACATTGCAGGGATCAGCTAGGATCTGCCCTGTCAGTGCCAGGCACACACACCCAGCCAGCCCTGTCCTCACCACTGAACCCTGTCCTCAACAGCCACATTCGCGTTTTTAACTTCAACCTTTTACACTTTTCTGTGATTCCCTCTTTTCCTCAAACCATTCACCCTCCACCATCCCCGCTCGCATTCCCGCTGGACGCGCAGCACACGAAACGCTGCATTTCAAACCCGGTTTCAGCATCGTCCCCTTGGAGCCGGGCCCGGCGGAGCCGAGCCGCCCATCCCCGGCATCCCCTCGTCCGCTCACCCTCAGGGCCGCCTCGGGCCGCCCGGCCAGCAGCTGCACGCAGCCCATGTTAAAGCAGATCCTGGCCGGAGGCTCCGCGATGCCGCCGAACGTGTCCAGGGCAGCGTCCCAGTGCCCGCGGTCCGCCGCCCTCACGGCTTCGTGCCAGCGCCGCACCAGCTCCCGGTACGCCATGGCCGGGCAGGGCCTGAGGGGCTGCGGGCAACGGGGAACAGAGCCGCACCTGCCCGCGCCTCACCTGCGCCTCACCTGCCGGGGCGGGGCCGGCAAGCGCGGCCACCTCTGCCCGTTTCGCTCCTCCCCTGGGCGGTGGCAGGAGACACGGAGCCCGTAATGGGACACGGACCGCGGGAACGGGGGACACACACGGAGCCCGGAGCGGGACAGGGGCCCCGCGGGGCATATCGGTGAGGGCGGCGGGCACTGCGGGGATGCTGCTCGCTGAGGGCACCACGGGGCACCTGACCTGCCGTCAGCGGCGAGCCCGCGGCTGGCGCTGCCGCAGCCAAAATGCCGCTTTGGGAGCTTCTCTGAATAAAATGTTTAATGTAATTTTAATATGAATAAAATAGCAAATATTCTCGCGGCCGTGTGTGGTGCGAGTTAACTACAGTAAGTGCGGTAGGCGTAGACAGTGCTGCGCTCGGGTAAATACGGTAGAGCCCCGCCCCGTCCCGCGGGCTCGGGCCCTGCCGCGAGCGACACCGCCCCCTGGCGTCGCTGCGCGTCAGTGCCCCGGAACAGGAGACCGGTGGGGGCGCCGCGGCATGCGTGAGACGTTCCGGGGTCACTGGGGTTCCCCGCACGGAGCGCCGGGGAAGTCTTTGAGCGGCGGACCGGTGGTGCAGGCGGTTCCGGGCGGTGCCAGGTGAGGCCGGCGGGAGCGGGGCCGGGCACGGGCACGGCGGGACACGGGCACGGCGGGACACGGCCGGGACACAGGCGGGACACGGGCACAGCGGGACAAGGCCGGGACACGGCCGGGGCACAGCCGGGACACAGCCGGCCAGATCCCGGCCTGACCCCGGCCCAACCTAAACCAGTCCTGGCCCAGCTCCAGCCGTTCTCTGGGTCCTGTCCCTGTCATAGGGAGCAGAGGTCAGAGCTGCCCCTCCACTGCCCCCCGGGAGGAGCTGCAGATTCCTCTGAGGTCTCCCCTTATAGCACCCCATTATCTTAACATTACTGTAAAGATGCTTTAGCAAGAAGTGAATAAATTGGCGAGTATGTGAGAGAGATTGAAGGAAGGATGTGGTGCCTGCCAGTGTCTCTCTCCCAGGCTGCACTAGCCAGGTGCCTGCTGGAGGTCGTGGGGCTGAGGTGTTGAGGTGCCAGGTGTGCAAGTGCTCACAGCCCCTTTTGTTTCCTCGCAGCTCCTGGTGGCAGCGGGATCCCCCTGACATCGCCCAGCAGCTGATGCCTTCACCGTCCTCCCTCGGGGTGAGTTTGCCTCTTGGGCTGTTTGCCAGCTCTGTTCAGCGGCTTCTGACACACTTCTGGCAGGATGGGGGCACTGCAGCTTCAGGAACTTCTGCCCCTTTCCATTCGGTCTTGCAGGAGCTTGGGGAAGGCTCATCTGCACCTTCTGCTCCCAGCTAGGGTGCTGAGGGACAGCTGAGTGGGAGGCCTTGGTGCAGGACATGGGACAGGGAGGGGACAGGAGCTGCACGGGAGCTGCTCTGGCTGGCATGAGCCTGCACTGAGCAGCTGTGCTCTCCTGGCATAGCTGTGAGTACAGCTCTAAGGGCAAGGAACAGCCCCATTCTGACAATGTGATGCTGAGATTATTGAAGTGAATTTCTGTTCTGAGAATCAGCGTGGGGTTTGTGTCCCAAAAAGAACTTTGGTTTGTCACTTGACGTAGGTGGGTGAAAGGGAACTGGGCAACAAACCATGTGTCTGCTGTATGAATCTGAACAGTCCTATTTCACCACTGTAGCTTGTGTGTCCACTCTTGTGTGCAGACCAAATAGTCAGCATTTTATGGTACACTAGTGTATAAAGAATATATTCAAGCAGATTCCATTTTGATTTGTGAACTTCATTGATGATATTCACTTATTTTGGTAAAGTTTGATTTAACTACACCATATGTTGAAAAGTTACCCAGCAATTTCTTACGGATTATGTAAAACTCAGTTTATCTTGAGAAGTTGTACTGGGTTTACTGTCATCTGACTCAGTATCCTTTCTTCTCGTGGAATGGGAGAACTGTGGATTTTCCCATCTTTCTCTACAGTCCTGCTGCCTACTTGGATATCTACCAACGAGTGCTTGCACAGTGCAGGGCAGTGTAAAATGTCTGTGCAGGAGCAGTCACCAGTTAGTGTCTGTCATCTGCTTTCCCCTTTTCTAATGGAACCAAGGCTCGGTTGGGGTTTTCCTGGTGTCCCTGCCTGTGTGAAATGCAGCTGCAGCCCCGTTAGAGGGCACTCTGCAATCACCCAGGGAGCCCGGGCCGGCTGCGTTCCCTCCAGCGCTCCGGAACAATCTCAGTGCAGTGGGAATGTGGAGCTGGATTACCCTGGGTACTGCTGATCCAAGGCAAGGCTGCTGTGCTGTGGGCTCATTTCATGTTTGCCCTTTATAAGGAACATAGCAACAATTTATTAGAGAATTCACTGCAGTCTTCCAAATGGGAAGTAATGAACTTGCTTTTCTCATGGCCTTTACCCCATAAACTGCCCTGATCCTAAATATATATCTATTTTGGAATTTTTTTTTTTGGTTGCTATTGTCTTTAAAAAAGTAAATCCTTGATAAAAATATAAGGTGCTTCAGAAGCTCCTGGGTTTTAGTAACAGCCCTTCCAACAGTTCTGTCTGTGCCTTTGACAAATAGTTTGTTGTGTCTCCTTTCACTTTCCTTGTGTCAAAAAGAGGATAATGATTTTTACCTTGGGAGAATTAATCAATGTATATAAATGTGCTTTGAAATCTGAAGTGGTTTAGAATTTTTTGAAAATATAATTAAAATATTGAACAAAGCAGGAGTCAGAGAACTCAAATTTAAGACCATGATTATTGTTCAACTGCTTTGGTGGTGCTTCTGTTCTGGCAAGATTATAGAGCCAGATCATTTGCATTACTTTTGATTTCCTGATGTTTTTAGTTTTTTGTCCAAGGAACAGCATTCTTTATATGCAGGAGTCATATTGTCTGTAAACACAAACACAATCTCACCTTTGTCCAAACATACCTTGTTTTGCTTTTACGAAACCAAACCAAACGGTGGGACCCAGGAGCTTTGTGAGCAATTAGCACTGACTCATCCCCAGCCTGGGGAGGCTTGGCAGAGCCCAGGCCGTGCTTTCTGGCTGGAGCCATCCCTGCAGGGCACAAAGCTCAGCTTTAAGGTATGGCCTCACTCAGCCTTGGAGCTCCTGGTGCTGTGGGAGCAGTGCAGGTGGTTCCTGGGCTCTGTCACTGCTCCCTGGGTGCTCCTGTGTCTCTCCAGGGTGGGAGAGGAGGCTCTGCATTGGGATGGGTGATGTGACAGGTCCCAGAGCAGAGACAGCTGTGAACAGAACAGAGCCAGCTCTCTGGCCAACTGAGCAGCTCCTTCCTCACTGCCATGTGTGTCCTGCCAGGGAGCTGTGCCCCAAGGGGCAGCTTTACTCTGTGTGGGGAAAGGACAGTAAACACTGACCCCAGGAGTGTTTATCAAAGCAGCTTCTGTGCTTCAGCCAGGGAACAACCCTTTCTTTGGAGTCCTGAATTACTATGCAGGGCTTCCACAAACTCTGCTGGTTACGGGACTTCATTCTCCACAATCAAAGCAGAATGATAAGAAAAAGTCCTGGTCAGGCCTTCTTTTTTCTCTCCTAGTTTTTAATCTGTTCTTGCACTTTCCCATTCTGTGTCCCCAGAACTTTCCATTGCCTTGGTAGCTTTTTGGCAAAGAGAGATTGCCTGGACAGAAGAAAAGCAGTGCTGTTCCTGCTCAGGGGTTCTCCAGAGTCCCTCTATGGGAGAGCTCAGGAAGAGGCAGCAGGAGCTGATCTGACCCCTCGTGGGTGGCTGCAGGTGTGGGAAGGGGGCTGTGGGGAGATCCTGCAGCCTGTGAGGCAGCTGATGGCACAGGCTGAGAGCCCCTGCAGGCAGCTCTGGGCTGGGCTGGGCATCCTGGCTCAGCAGCCCTGGGACCAGGGCAGGCACTCTGCCCTTGCAGCTCCCTCTGCTCTCCTGGAGGGTACCACAGCTGCTCTGGGCACAGGGAGTGCATGGGGGACAAAGCAGCCCAGGCTTGATCAGGGCTGATGTGTGGCCCCTGGATTCTTTCAGGGAGCTGGGAACACAGCAGCAGATGAGGCAGGCTGTGATGGCTTCCCAGTGACTGCATCAGCTGGAATTTGTGAGGAACCTTTTATTTGTCTGGCTGGCAGGTGGATTTTAAGGTGGAATGGAACACACAGGGACTCCTCTGGTGGAGATAAAAACAGTTGCTGAGCTTAAAGCATTTCATCTGTGGGACTGGGAATTGATTGAATGGGTTTGAAGAGTGTTTCTTGTGATGTACTCTTGTGATTTCTGTAAGTGACTTTAGGACTGACACTGTGCATGGCAGAGGCTTCAGCCAAAATCTTCACCCCCTTAGCGTTATCCTCCATCCCATATCCAGATCCCTCGCATGTTTTACCACAGTTTGGGTATTCTGAAAAATGATGGTAACCCAGGAGCCAGGGACATTAGAGAACATACTTAAGAGGAATTCCAGCCTGCTTGTAGGAAACACTTTCTTCCAGTTTTGAGTAATATCTCCTAGAAATTTTCTCACAGAAGATTTCTGTGGAACTGAAAGTTTCGTTTTGTGGTGATGATGTTTTGGGTTTTGTCATTGTTTGAAGACCAGCTGTGTTCTGGTGACGTGTTTACCCGAGTTGGCCAATGCCATCCCCACAGCACGATGCCTTAAGGGGAATTGGTAGGTGCTTTAGCTCTGAAATCAGCTCCAGGTATAAATCAGATTTTTATCAACAAACAGGGTTGTAGTTCTTAGTCCCATCTGTAGTTACAGTTCAGTGCTGTACTCAAGCAATTCTGATTTTTGCCCAGCAGCACAGGGGGCTCTGGAGGCTCAATGCTGATTCTGGGCAGTGTCTTGAGGCTGCTGGTGTGACTGGGGCTTCTGGAGCCCCTCCCTGCTGTTCACCTGCCCTCAGAGTGATGCTCTGGCAGGGCACGTTCTTGTGCTGGGCTCAGAAGGCACTGTGGGACAAATTGTGTGTGATAGGGGAAGGCAGCAATAGTGCAGAGTGTCTCCTGCTTTAAAAAGAGTGAAAAAGCCCTGCTAATAGAGGTTATGGGAACAAATACAACTGTAAAAACACACGAGAGGAGCATAATGGGGAAAGCTTGAATTTTGGGCAGTTTTCTGCCTCATGTAATGATGTAATGGAGCAAGAACCACTTTCCACTTTTTTTTTT
>VZTZ01056959.1:302201-332654 GCA_013400955.1 Drymodes brunneopygia
CTTGTTTCTGTAGAAGCTCAATGGTGCTGTCTGGATGACTTGTCAGAGGTTTAAGCAACAACAAATAACCATCTTTAAGTAAAGCAAATGCAAAACTTTGGGTATATGCAACAGAAAATGAACAAACAAAAAAGAACAATAATGAAGAAAGTCTTTTGTGTACAATGTCCAGAGCAATTTTAAAATACTCTTGTTCCATGCCTAAATAAATGGTTTCAGCCAAAGAAAAATCTTTCCTCATGATTTATTACACTAATCTGGATATAAGGCCTCTGAGCAGGATTGTCAGTTTATTAGAACAGCTTTCTTACTCCTTTCAGATTTAATCCACATGTTGTATCAACAGAGCCTTTGTCTCTGCTCAGTTATGAGTTATCATTTTTTAATAATAATAATAATAAGTGAAAACACGTGTTTTTTAACAGCCTTATTACAAAGAAACCTAGGATGACATAGGGAGAGGTGATCATCAAATGGTGACTGATTTGTAACTTCAAAGTGGTGGTGCTTATAAAAGGGTGAAAAATGGCCTTTTCCCCTGTGTCTGGGGCAGTGATTGTGGCAGAGACAGGAGGAGGCAGCATTATCTTTAGCCAGGATTTCCGAGGTTTTTCCCCAGCTTGTGCAGTGATGCTAAACATGCTCTTTTTAGTTAACTCTAATTTCCTTCCTTTTTGTAAAAGGGGAACTAATCTAGAGGTGTATGTAATTCACATTTCCTTCCTTCCTGCCAGAGCTAGACCAGGCAGAGCTGGCAGAGCCAGACCAGGCAGAGCTGCCAGAGCCAGGCAGAGCTGCCAGAGCCAGGCAGTGCTGGCAGAGCCAGGCCAGGCAGTGCTGGCAGAGCCAGGCCAGGCAGTGCTGGCAGAGCCAGGCCAGGCAGTGCTGGCAGAGCCAGGCCAGGCAGTGCTGGCAGAGCCAGGGCAGGCAGAGCTGGCAGAGCCAGGCCAGGCAGTGCTGGCAGAGCCAGGCAGAACTGCCAGAGCCAGGCCAGGCAGTGCTGGCAGAGCCAGGCCAGGCAGTGCTGGCAGAGCCAGGGCAGGCAGTGCTGGCAGAGCCAGGGCAGGCAGAGCTGGCAGAGCCAGGCCAGGCAGTGCTGGCAGAGCCAGGCCAGGCAGTGCTGGCAGAGCCAGGGCAGGCAGTGCTGGCAGAGCCAGGCCAGGCAGAGCTGGCAGAGCCAGGCCAGGCAGTGCTGGCAGAGCCAGGCCAGGCAGTGCTGGCAGAGCCAGGCCAGGCAGTGCTGGCAGAGCCAGGCCAGGCAGTGCTGGCAGAGCCAGGCCAGGCAGTGCTGGCAGAGCCAGGCCAGGCAGTGCTGGCAGAGCCAGGCCAGGCAGTGCTGGCAGAGCCAGGCCAGGCAGTGCTGGCAGAGCCAGGCCAGGCAGTGCTGGCAGAGCCAGGCCAGGCAGTGCTGGCAGAGCCAGGCCAGGCAGTGCTGGCAGAGCCAGGCCAGGCAGTGCTGGCAGAGCCAGGCCAGGCAGAGCTGGCAGAGCCAGGCCAGGCAGTGCTGGCAGAGCCAGGCCAGGCAGTGCTGGCAGAGCCAGGCCAGGCAGTGCTGGCAGAGCCAGGCCAGGCAGAGCTGGCAGAGCCAGGCCAGGCAGTGCTGGCAGAGCCAGGCCAGGCAGTGTTGGCAGAGCCAGGGCAGGCAGTGCTGGCAGAGCCAGGCAGTGCTGGCAGAGCCAGGCCAGGCAGTGCTGACAGAGTCAGGCCAGGCAGTGCTGGCAGAGCCAGGCAGTGCTGGCAGAGCCAGGGCAGGCAGTGCTGGCAGAGCCAGGCCAGGCAGTGCTGGCAGAGCCAGGCCAGGCAGAGCTGCCAGAGCCAGGCCAGGCAGTGCTGGCAGAGCCAGGCCAGGCTGAGCTGACAGAGTCAGGCCAGGCAGTGCTGGCAGAGCCAGGGCAGGCAGAGCTGGCAGAGCCAGGCCAGGCTGAGCTGGCAGAGCCAGGCCAGGCAGTGCTGGCAGAGCCAGGCCAGGCAGTGCTGTCCCTGTCAGGCAGTGCTGGCAGAGCTGTGCCAAACTGCAGGCTGTTCCTGTATGAGGCAGCTGGGAGACAATGAACCCCCCTGGCTCTAAACTGTTCCTTGCACAAGAAGGAAAACCCCCTCCTCTGAGTGTGGCTGTGGAATGCAGACTGGGGGTTGGGTTTGTTTTCATGCACACTGCTGCCTTTTTCTCACAGGCTGAGCATACCTCTCCAATGTAAGAAAACACACAGATCTTGGGAGAACTGGACTTTCCAAGTTCTCTGAGTCTCCTGGCATCAAGTCTGCATTCTAGCAGCTGAAGTTCTCCATCCCTTGGTCTTACTGGGTGCTCATATTGGATTTGTTTCCTTTGCAGTGTATCCCTGTTCCTGATAGCTGCTGGCCCTATTGCTTCTCAGCAAAGCTTAGAATGGAATCCTTTCCAGAGCAGTGGTAAATGAAGAGGAGATTGGGCTTGCAAGAAAAATTTCTTTATAGGTGGGTTCTGCAGGGCACTGTGATGTGTTGTGCTTTCATCTAAAATATCTTAGGGCAACCTCACCCCACTTTGAAGTTGGCCATTCTTTGAGCAGCTGATTGGATTGGGAAACTCGAGAGGTCCCTCCCAAACTGACTCTGATTCTCTTTTCATGTAGAGTTCTGGCAAAGATGCTTCTTTTGGCTTCATTTCCATCTTCCTTCATGCTCAACAGCTTTCATCATGTTCCCATCATAAGCAGTTCTTTAAACTGAAGTGATGTGTAAACATCAGGAACAGTTTCTAAACTGTAACATGAGTTTCCTTCCCTCATAGTTTAGACTTTTTTTACGCTGCCATATTCAGATGATATGAAAAATCATATTTCCTTTATTACTATGCATTAAGAGCTAACAACTTTTTTTTTGTCCTCAGAGAGAAATGTTTTCCCGTGGGGCAACAAAAAGAATCATTCTCTAAAAGTTAATGGGTCTTGTTTTGAAATCAGCTTTGGTCCTGTGCAGTCTTTGTTGGAAAGCAGCAGAAGAGTGAAAGACAAAAAAAAAAGAGCCTCGTTATTTGGGATCTATAAGATTATATTATTACTGCCTTTTTAGTGAGTGTTTAGTGAGCATTTTTGGGTTAAAAACCAGAGTTGGAGGAAAGATACTGTTTTTGTGGCTATTGGTAACTATTATCCAAACACTTTAGCTCATACTTGACTTTATGCTGTACAGCATTTTGTTTAAAATGTAAACAGTTGTTTAAGTTGCTTTGACTGGTAATGGACCTAATAATCTGTGTTCCTACTGCAGGAGCTGTGTGCTGGACAAGGCATTGCTGACAGTTCCCTGGCTTGCCTGGATTTACAATTTTATTCTGACGGCAGACCAGGATGGCGGGGCAATTAAATGGAGTTCCATTACCAAAAGTATAATTTATCACATGTGTCCTCCAAACTGGAGCTGCCTGATCTCGGAGTTGCTGCCTGCTGTGTGCTCAGACCTTAACCTCTGTGTTTAGATTGCCAATGTGGTGCCAATTAGTGGGACTGGGATGTGGACACTGAGGGATATAACTCACTTCACATGGGCTGCCAAACAACTAGCAGATGTTGAGCTAATGGCTCTTGGCTACTACCAGCCTGACTTGGATTTCAACCCAGAGGTGAAGGAATTTATTTCTCTCTCATTACCAGTTCCCTTGTCCCGAGTCTCGGGAATTCCATCGGCTTGCTCTGGGAGATGATGTAAAACATCAAACCTGTTCCCAGGGTGTCCTGTACATTGCTTTATTTCGATGTTAATTTGCCACCTTTGGTATGTGTTATCCTACAGGGTAGGCTTGATGATCCATGGGAAATGAGGGTGTGAGCTCCAACAGGCAGCTGGAATCCTGATCAGGAGAGCTCTGTGTGAGTGTGGGATGGGTCAGGCACTGTCCCTGCAGCCTGCTCAGAGCTGTGGTGGAAACCCTATCCCAGGATTACTGTCACTCCTTCGAGTAACAGAGGCTGTAGAGAGTGGTGGGGTCTGGCTTGCTGGGATCTTGCCATTCTGTATTCTCATGACTGGGTATTGTACTCTCAAACCCTGGAAAATGTGTGACTGCAGGCTTGGAGTTTTTCTTCTGGTGCTGAGTCAGTGCTGGAGAATGGCCTGGCAGGTTCTGTGGCTTCTCTGGTGTGATTTGGAGGATCAGGCAGTAGTTCTTACTCAAGTCACTTGGTTTGTTCAGCCTGGAGGAGACTGAGGGGAGACTCATCACAGTTACAGCTTACTTGTGAGTGGAAGCAGAGGGACAGCTCTGAGCTCTGCTCTGGGCCAGGGACAGGAGCCAGGGAAGGGCTGGAGCTGGGCCAGGGCAGGCTCAGGCTGCAGATCAGGGCAAGGTTGTTCCCCCAGAGGGTGCTGGGCACTGCCCAGGCTCCCCAGGGAATGGGCACGGCCCCGAGGCTGCCAGAGCTCCAGGAGCGTTTGGGCAGCGCTGCCAGGGATGGCCAGGGGGGATTGTTGGGGGGTCTGGGCAGGGACAGGAGCTGCACTGGATGATCCTGGTGGGTCCCTTCAGCTCGGGGGATTCTGTGAAAGTACAAGTACAATAAGGGGTTCTTTGCCTCTGTAAACTCAGCAGCTTCAGGAACAGAGGCAGAGAAATGTGGGGCTCACCTGAAGGAACAGACTGGTACCTAAATCCCATTTCATACCTCTCTGTACCAACAGCTGAGATGTTTGATCAGTATTAGGGCTGATGCTTTTTGTTCTCTCTGCAGTAACTGTCTTTTGTTCTCTGAGGATTTAGCCTTTGACCTAAAAATGCCATCTGTACCATTCTGTCCAGCATTCAGGTCTTCAGCTGGTTCTTTACCTTGCTCATTTCCTGCTGCAGTTAAAGGCAGTGTTATTCCCATAACAGGTGTTTAAAAAATAAAATCATACTTAATGAGAAGTTTTCAGTTATAGCTTATTTTCTTACTGACATGCTGGTTTGAGGTGTCAAACATGATCAGCATCAACATCAACAGGGAGAGTTGAGTGAGGTTAAATAACTGTCACAGTTATTTTTCAGTGAGCAATGAAAATAAACTGCTTGCAAGGTCCTGTCATTTCTTGCTTTTCTTTGAGGTTCTAAAGAAAATGTTTCATTCAGTGATGTATTTCATTCTGAAATTCCAAAGAGAGCAATTATTTTTAATTCCTTGGTATAAGCAGAACTGGATCTGTCCAGTGGATTCATCTTTCTGGATGTTTATGTATTTATTAAGGACAACGAAATAGAAGCAATGCAAACAATTATTTTGTACTTACATGATGAATAATAGTTAAATGCTAATTACCTTTCTTGAAGCATAATTAATTTTCACATTTTCTGTAGAACAAACAAAGAAAACTCAGCATGATAAACCAAGCAATAAGCTGAAATACCTGCTTTTCAAGATAGGAAAAGTATAGAATAATGAGTATGGAGCTTTAAAACAGGAAAAACAATGGGAGAAAACTGGCACCCCAGTCCAAGAATGACATCCTTGGGAAACATCTGGTGAAGGAATCTAGTGAGGGGAAGATAATTTGGATTGTCTTGTGGGAATTGTGCAGGACGTGGTGCAGAATTTTACTTCCAGTGAACACAAGTGCACTTACAGATCCTGCAGATGTAACCCAAGCCAAAAACTTCAGTGAACTGAAATCCCTTGATTTGCTAAAGGGAAAATATATCAGAATGAGGCAGCAGGTTAAAAAGAAACTGAAAGGGGCAGTGACAAGGGTGAAACCTTCGTAGGGAGCTGGAGCTGATTTAAAGGCTCTGTGCTGCAGAGGAAATGCCTCGACTCTATCAATGCTGTGAGAGAGAGAAGTTCTGATGTGAAGCAGCAGGGAAGGAAGGCTGGAGAGGCTGGGGCATACTTCCAAAAGCTGAAGTCATGACTAAGTGCGGAAGATAGAAAAGAATAAACACTTTCAAAGGCTCTCAGAAAGTATAAAAAATAACAGTTCTTTCCCAAATGTGTTGGGAATAAGAAGCTTGTCTAAAAGCTTGAAAAAACCCATGGAGACCAGGGTGTGAAAAATCAGGAGGTGGAGCAGAAAGAAACACTGAGTTTCCGAGGCATCTACATCGTGCTCGGTTTCCTTACCAGAACCTATCTCAAACCCAACTGTTAATTTAAGAATTTAAGCACGCAGTGCACAATACCTGCCTGCAGGGACCAGGATGCCAGAGCCTAGGAAGGAGTCAGGAGAGGAACTATTCAATAATTAACACTTGGATGCAACCTTTCAATTAAAACCTCCTCACTCCTATTAGAAAACAGACAGCGCTGATGTGATGCCAGCTTGCAAGAGAGTTCCAGGGAGCTTGGGGAGCAGCAGACAGAAATCTGGCTTTGTATTGTGCAGTGTTGTCAGAAGAATAATCTAGATTAGAATGAGTTGGCACTTGATTTTATATGGATGTGGAGGAGTCAGCATGGCTCTTGTAAAAGGAAGTTACACTTGAGGAATCTTCAAGGACAAACATCTGGATGAGTGTCCCAGTGTGTGGGGTATCCTCTGATTTTCTAACAGCTCCTAACGAGGTCCTTTGTCACAGAACCTAAGAGCAGCTGATCTTCCTGGGCATAAGAGAATGTTCTTTAGCAAACCAGTGACTGGTTAAATGGTGTAGCAGTGATGGTTGTTACACCCAAGAGCAGTTACCATGAAAGTGCCAGGGGAGTCTTAGGAGACCTAAGGGGCAATGGATGGAGAAATAACAAAGTGAGGGAATCCGAAGCTTTGGCACAACCAGATCTTAAGCTGCAGAAGTACCTACGGTCTGGACCTGTGGGACTGGAAAACAAACCAGCAGGTTAAACTTTGTGCCAGTAAATGAGGAGAAGCATGAGAAAGCTGCAGCTAAAGGAGGTACTGCCTCCCCCAGGAACACATCCCGGGACAGTTTGCAAATGCAGAACATCTGGGCCTGAACAAAGGAGTGGGACAAAGATAAGCACTTGTTCCCCATTTCTCCTTAATTCCCTAACCAAAAGTATGGACATCAAATGGAAGTTCAGGAAAAAGAAAAGGAAGCACTGCTCTGCCTGCTGAGTACAATGTGGCACCTGGTGCAACATGACTCAGGTGCCGAAGGTTTGCAAAGAAGTGCTTGGATCCATTCTTGGAAGAAAGTTCAACGAAGTTAATGTTGTACCAGTACAGAAGACCTGGCATGTGGAAATCTTAAACTGTAGGGGTTTAGCTGGGGACACAGCTCCCAGTTCTCTCCCTTAGGCCCCTGTCTGACACATGGCAGTGACCAGGTGAAGGTGTGGTCTGACTTGGGAAGGCTCCTCTTCAGTGCCTTATTCTCCTGAACTGTATTTTACTATTTCTGTGCTTGCCTGTCTCAAGCTACTACCTCCTCTCTCAGATGCTCCTCTTACAAAAAAAAAAAAGTTTGTTTTTTATGAAAACATACTTTTTTGTCTTTTTTTTCATGTAGTACGTTGAGTTTTCATGTGTGTAACTTCAGTTTATTGTGTTTGTCTACAGACTGCTTGGACAGAAAATAGAGCTGCTGCTTAAGCATTTCCATATGTGTTTAGCCATATTGCTCAGCTATATTCTTCACCTAATGTAACTTGTAAAAATACACATCTTTAGAGTGTTGTTTTTGTGTGTTGGTGAAGAGTTAATGGGACTAGAAAATATTCCAGAGCAGTGTCTGTGCCCACTGTGGGTTGTGAGGAGGCCATGTCATGTCCTGCTAGTTTTTAAGCGACCTACAGCTTCATGTCTAGGAATCTGAAGGCAAATTAGTTGATCCCTCCAGGGGACTTTGCTGAACACAGTCCTCCAGACATTTGAACACAGCACAAGACTTGAACGTTCACAAGTTTTCCATTTATGAGGGAGTTGTTTGCTAAAAGTGGAGAGAACAATCCAGCCCCTGCCAAGTACATGCTAGGCTTACACAGCCCCGCTGGCCTCAGACAGAATGTGTTGTCAGTTCTGGTTTATTTAGGGCAGATTTGCAAAGCTGCTGTGTTGATACGACACGAGGGAGTGTGTGATAAGTCCCATCTGTGCAAGCTCCATTTCCTATAGGCTGCCTTGCACAGATGGCCTGCTCGAGGATGGTTTTAATTTCACACTTGAAGCTGAGAAAGCCAGGTTTGAAGAGATGTGCTGTATGTTGATTTAGGCACTTGTAAACTCGACATAGAGAATAGTTGTTCTTCACTGAGCAGTTACAAATGAAGGTTTTTCTGGGACTCTCAATTTGGCCTGATTTTCAGAGATTTTAATGAGAATGGCAAAGCCTGGGTATGGAAAACATAGGTGTTTCAGAAATAGAGGAAATGTTTATGAAGAAATTTTCTCCAGTAATTCAGTCTGCAATTTCCATCAAGGAAATATGCACTGAGATAAAGCTTTGTGAAGTTATGAGCAATTTCAGATCACAAGGGCATTACCGTCCTGCTGCTGGGGTTCTGTAAGCCTGGTTTATAATGATTTGTGCCTTTTCTAAAATGGAAAGTAGCTTGGAATCAACTCGTTTTGTGCCTAGTCAATGTTCACATGTTTCAGTATTGGCCTTCTGCTGCTGCGCTGTGTGTGTGGTGTTTCATTAGGTTTTTTGGTCTCTTTTGGGTCCTGTTTTAAATGCCACCCCTCCCCTTGGTGTTCCAGTCCAGGAGAACTGCAGTGCTTATGGGTGTGAGTGATGCCCTGAATCCTGCATCTCTTCCCATTCTCTGGAATGAGACCAGGCACTGTATTTTTGAATTAAGGGAGTGAGAAGTCCCTGGGAGGGAATGAAGGTTGACATCTGCTGTGGCTCTGTGCCCCACAGGGCTGGTCAGCCCAGGATTTGTACAGCCAGCAGGGAGAAGTGTCCAGGGCACGAGTCTAAAAGGGCATGAGTTTTATCCAAAAGTGAAGGATCTCCTAGAAGTGCGTCCCAGGGCTCACTGTAGGAGATGTCTTAAACGAAGTAGAGGAGAAAACGAGGCAACATCCCCTGCCAAAAGAGGACCTAGCTAAAACCAAATCAATGAATTCAAATGTTACTATTTAGTAAACAATGGGAAATTGCTTTCAGAGAGAAGTCCTTGAGAGCGCTTTCCCCATTTCCTGTCTCTTCTGGCATTGGTTCCCATTCCCTGTATTGTTGTTACACCACTTGTCAAGGAGCTGCAGAGGTTTAACCATGAACAAGCCAAACTCTGCCATATGTGCAAGGAGATTTGCCAGAACGCCCAAGGCAGAGTGGGGTGCAAAGCAAATATGCTTCATTTTTCCTTCCACCTCCCATCTGTGCTCACACAAAGCCCACGGGGATGTAGTTGGAAAGCCCTGCCCAGCAGGAGACAGGCAGCTCCTGGTGACTCTGCTGCCCTGGGGATGGGGTGGGAGACTCTGGAATACAACAGGAGGCTGTACTGAGGTGGTTCGAGTCTGTTCCAGCTGACAAGTCGTGCATTATCTCCTAGCCAACATTTTGCTGAAATGGTTCAGTAGATGCATGCAGTGGATCTATTTAGGTGAGCCCAGGATGGGTTTTGGGGCGAAGGAGACACCCTTCCCTGGTCACCAGTGCATGTGTCAGTGTGACTTTCAAGAACTGGACATGCCTGTGTTCTGGAAACGATGGCTGAAGTGCTGTGTGCTACTGAACTGAGATCTGAAAGGCGATTTCTTGGGAGTTTTGGACCCAGCCTTGCCAAAGGAATGGAATAAGCAGGTGTACACTGGTGCTCCTAAAGCTTCATTTATTCTTACTGGTCCTCTTATTGCCGAAAAGGAGCTGGCAAGTACCCAAGTGCCATTGAACCATCTGTAGATGGAAACTCCATTTCATTCTCTGAAAGATGGATATCTTCTATTTCCTGTTAGCTCATCCACATTCTTCACATTACCAGGAAATATTTATGTTGTTTGTAAGCATTCATAAAATGCTGCCTTGGATTATGGAGCATTCATGAACATTAAAAAAATACAAAGGAATATGAAGAATAAAAAAATGAGAGTAGTATAGAGGTCCTGTTTCTTTGATCTGTGACTGGCAGAAGTGTTGCTTGTCTTCCTGAGCGTTCCCCAGTGCATCCATACTGCCTTCTGGAGTTATAACAATGCAGCAACACCAAAGCTGCTAAATCACTCCATTACTTAATGTAATGATTGAGATGTAGAGTAAATGCAGGATAGAAATAAAGTGCATTTTTCAAATATCCACTTACATTGAATGGAGAAAAAAAAATTGAAAACGCAATTATTGCAGGATATCAGGTAGGTCTGAGCCTGACCTAATAGTGCCTACTTCTTTCAAGTATTTCTTAACTTCAAGCTTTACAAGTAAATTTTGCAGATTGATGTGAGGTGCTTTGCTGGGGCCTTAAGGAGCACATTGGAATCAGTGGGGCATGGAAATTGTATACAGGGTTTGTCTGACTTTCCTTCTTTGCTCAGTGACACTTGCACAGTCAGTACTGGTTAATACAGTCCCGATAAAATGGAGACCAGAATCTTTTCTTACTTAACTCGTTGTTGTTGAAGACTAAGCCCCCTCTTGGAATCATGTGTGTAATTTCTGGCAATGTTCCTGCCCCACTGCTCAGTGTGGCCGGGTGCAGGATGTGGGTGTTCCCAGCACTGCCAACCTGCCAAATTCCCTGGAGAGCCCTTGACCAAAGAGCTGCAGGAGGTTAAAAGGATATGGCTCCCTCAAGTCCTTTCCAGGCACATGCTCTCATTGTTCTTATAATTGGAAAGGATTTAAATGACAATCCATGCTGGTGGCAGACTCAAAGCTCTTCTATTCATTTGATATTTATTAACTCCTCAAGAAATAGCAGCATTAAATGCAGAGGAAGGTACATATTAAGTTTCTCCAAGGCTGAGGACTTCTTTTTCATAATTTTGGGCAACAGATTAAAATAATGAAAAAAGGCATGGAGGGCTTCAGCAGATTTATTTAACTGAAGCTTTACTCTTTTCTGTTTTCGGGGAGATGACTAGAGAAGTTTATTGGTAGATACTACAATTAATGCCTGATGATTCTACCATCCTAATGATAACACGATTTATCCCATTGTCTCAGCAGCTACTGCTGAAATTCATGGAAAGGAGAGCAAGATCTGAACTCTCTTACAGCCTTCACCAGAACTCAGCATGCATCTCTCCAAAACCTTGACAGGTACCAATAAATGTCGTGAGCTATGTGCCTAGGATACTGAAAATCCATGTGCTTCCAAAAGCTTTCCAGAACCATCCATGTTCAGATTCTGCTTAATCACAGAAATGGATTCATCTGGTGTGCTTGTGTCTGTTCTTTTTCTGGAAACAAAAGAACAAAAGAAATTGCTGGAGTTTTTAGTCTGATGTAACAGCCAAAAGAAAATAAAGGAAATTTCTCCAGACCCTTATATTCATGAAATCTGACCTTTCGGCGTTCCTGAAATATCTGCTGATCAAAACTTTGTTCCTCTCAAAAACGGCTCAAATTTAGAAGCCTGTCTGTTCTCAACATTCAATTCTGTATTTTTTTTCTTTGTTCTCAGTTGCTTTTCAGCTCTTCTGACATTTCAGTGGGATGGGGCTGGGTTTGATGTTGAGGCTCCTGTCTGCTGTATAGAGTTGGTTATTAGAGAAATAAGGAACAGGAGATGGGAGGCCTTGTGGGCAATCTCTTCTAATACCAGAGTTGTGGAGCTTCAAAATAACAGTGGAAAGGTTTAGATCTCTCTAGGTCCATCGTAAGAAGATACTTTTTCATGCACCAGAGATGAGTTATGGAAAGCTGTGGTGTGGGGTGGTGCAAATACTAAAGCTTGTGTGAATTCAAGAAACAACTGAACAAACTGATAGAACAAAACCACCACCAAACACTTTTACAAACACAATCTCCATCTCTGTCTAGCAGATTTTAAGAGGCTGGGAGGTGTCAGGGAAGTATCTGTTCACATATGCTCTGTTTCAATACTATTCCCTTGGCATCTGCTATTGCCCAGCTTTGGAGCAGGACACGGCTCGATGATTCTTCGAACTGGAAGGGTCACAGGAAGGCAGGAAATGCTCAGCTGTCCCATGAAGCACCTTCATGGTCTTCTCTGCAGTAACCCAGCCAGGAGCTAACAGAAAGGACTGGTGCCTTTGGGGAACACAAAAAAAATGAGATGACAAATAATAAAGACATGATGAAATACAGATCAAAGAGAGTCTTAATCAATATCTCTAGGCAATAAGATGGGCTTCCTACCCAAAGTGTTAAATATGAAGTAAAATACTGTTGTGGGTTCATGTGAACCCTTGGTCTGAAGGAGGGTGCCTCGTTCTACACAGCTGCCAGTGTAAAGCTGACAGAAACTGGAATATTGAGATGAGGTTTGTGTGTTTGACACTGGTTTAACATGACAGCTCTGCTCCAGTCCTCTGCCCCAATGGCCAACTTCATCAGCTCCATCATTTTCTGGGCTGCTTCACTGAGGTGCCAGTAAATTAACCATGAGGGAACAATTCCTTCATGCAGAAGGGGAAAGGTTTTTAATGGGCCAGTGTTTACGGAGGGCTCATCCCTGGATTTACCACTTTATCCCCATTTATTTGGATGTTGTGGCCAACCCCCATTAGTCAAGCAGTGAAAGAGAAGCTCTGGCTGTGGTTTCTCCCACAGCTGCATCTGCAATGGCTGCTCTACTTTGGATGTCAGATGGTGCTTCACAGAGGCCTGATCAGATCCTGATCGGTGCCGAAATGGATTCTGTGCTTGTTACAGTGGTGGGAACCCTCCACAGGGAAAAGCTGCTGGCGCTTTTGCTGTGCTCCAGTGAACTGGAGTGAACTGGAAAGGATGAGACAAATACAGAAAAGCAGTTTGGCCAGCCAGCCATTTTCCGTGTTTCCACTGCTGCCATCTGTCCTTGGAAAACAGTCGCTTCTCCCACATATGTGTCTTTAAATATTATGTTCCTCTGGCTTTTTTTTTTTCTTCTAATCAACTTCAGACCTCTTGTTTTCCCCAAAAGCTTTATTCTGTGTCTCAGTTTTCCCCTCCTCAGTATCCCTGGTGAATTCTGCCTTACAAAATCCGTGGACATAAATTGACCCATCATTAATACGAAAATAAAATAACAATGAAGAGACACTCCCAGATCCCTTTCAGTCTTTGATGTGGTGAGGGACTTTGCTAGTGAGGGACTTGGGGCTCGTATGCGGCAGTACTTAATGGTAACACCACAAATCCAGCAGTGAGGTCATGGTCTTCTCTTCACAGAAATCGGATCTGGAAATTGTCTTGCTAACACGTTTAATCCATTTCCTTGCCATTGTCTGATTCTTTCCTGCAGTACATTTGTTGGTAGTGTGCCCAGTCTCTCATAAAATACCCACGCAAAAGCGCTTCCACTGTTTCCCTGAGGACTAGCTCCTTATATTGATTCTCACTCTTTCAGAATTTTTTTCCCAGATACTCAGCCTACCTTTTGCTTTTGGTGCCATGCCTGCTTGCTGGTGTGGTTTTTGGTATTCCCTGTGAAGTCCAGGCTTGCACCCTTCAGGTCAGGTCTCCCACTGTGCTCAGGTTC
Source organism: Drymodes brunneopygia (assembly GCA_013400955.1). Lineage (NCBI taxonomy): Eukaryota > Metazoa > Chordata > Aves > Passeriformes > Petroicidae > Drymodes > Drymodes brunneopygia. The sequence goes on from VZTZ01056959.1 coordinate 315,701, forward strand.
TGCCTTCACTGTCTCCTGATCCTGGAACAATCTGAGCTTCACACCAAGGGGCAGCTCTGATCTCTGCTCCCTGGAACAGAAAAAGCCCTCGTTTGCAGGAGATGGTGCTGTAAAGGACACTGCCTGTCCTGTGCTCACAAACACTGCTGTTGTCCATGAGATCTCCAGTACCGATGACAGCTTTCAGGAACAGGGAGCTTTCCTGTCATTCAAGGCCACATGAGACTCCACTAGTCCACACACGGTAGGAATTACGTTGTAAAGGACCAGTCAGGAGGGTTCCTGACTTTGTTCTACTTGGCTGTAAGTGCAGGGAGGGACTGCACAGGATAGAAGCTCTGCCGTCAGGATGCTCCTGGAAATGAGTGTTCTTTTCTGGCTGCCCTTTGGCTCCAGGAGCTGCTGTGTCACCACCACTGCAGCTGATGTGCAAACCAGAAAAGGGTTTTTTGCCTCTCATGTATTTTTTCTTTCTTAAAACACTCGTACCAGGCACTGTTAATTCCTATTGGAAGAAGTTGTGTTCAAAGTTGCTAAAGACCATTGATCCATTTTTAAAACCCCTTAGTTTGATTGCAAGACAGTGCTTTTTACTGCCCACCCAGGATCATGTCCTACCCATGGAGGAATAGTTCTACCCATGCAGAATACATTTAATTTATTACTTATTTGTTCTGCCAAAAAGGTGGGAGTGAGACACATACAGCAGTACCATTCTGAGCCGGAGCTTGGGTACTTATTCCAAGAGTCACATGAGGATTGTGAGAGTTGGTGAGAATAAATGGTATCACAGAACCACAGACTGGTTTGGGTTGGAAGGAACCTTTATGATCATATTGTTTCAACCCCCTGCCATGGACAGGGACAATTTCCACTAGGTATGATTTAGAGTTAACTTTTGGTGAAGTTGTGTTGAGCAGATTTCGATCACATTATAATTTCTGTAATCCTCCTGAGCATAGGTTTGTAAGCATTTTTCTAGAGGTCTCAGTTTTTACTCACTGTGCACAGTGATAATCTAATACTGGGATTTTGGAAAGATATTACTTGTGAGATGCTTCCAAAGTCTGGAAGTAGTTTTTAAGAATGATCCTGGGGCAGAGTCCTTACAGAAATAAAAGGCAGTCACATGCAGTATTCCTAGAGGCTGCAGTTTTTAGTAACAGTCTGTGAGCGAGATCCAGAAAAGTCCATTCTTGGCTGAGACATTCATGTTAACGGAAGGGTTTTCAAAGAATGCTCTAGGAAGTCATTTCAGGATACATAAAAGTTGTAGCCTGGAAGGGGGCTATATGCATGTGGTTTTTGCAGGGGCAAAAATCCTGGCTCCTCAGAGCTCCTGCAGAAGGGAACATGATGTTCTCTTTAGAAGAAGGGCACTGAAAGCACAGCTGCTCCCCAGCACCGCAGAGCTCAGAGCATACTGTGCAGCTGTAAATAGATGTGATGGGGGGTTGTTGTTGCGTTTTGGTTGGGGTTTTTTTTTAATTAAAGCTATGGTCTAAACTTGTTCACATCAGTGTTTGTACAGTCTTGCAGTTGCAGCCTGTGTACACAGCATAAGAACTCCACAGGGCTTTGCAGAGCAGCTGAACACCTTTGCTTTTGCAGCCTCCTTTCCTTTGGAGGAAAGGAAACTCCTCCTCCTCTTCCCCTGGGTATGGATTACTGAGGATGGGCACTGGCACGGGCAGCCCTGGTGATAATCAGTCAGAGGTGAGATCTGGTTCTGGAAGAAGGCGGGGGACAAATTCCTGCCCGTTGCCATGCATGGCCCAAAAGCAGCTGTTCCTGACAGCATTCTGCTTCCTTGGAGTTGTTCTTGCTCCCTTCCATGTGTGTCCCTCCTAGATCAGGATACTCTGTGACATATATATGATTCTGTTAACTAATTAAACAGACTTCCTTACTCAGGGTGATCTCTTGGAAGCATGTTTGCTGCTGGCTTGCAGATTCTGGTTTTCCTTTTTTGTTTTCGTTAATTTTACAAATGGAAGACTTTCTCTCTTGAGCTGTCATATCAGTGTAAAGGTTCTGAGATTTGATTTAGGTAAGTTTCTGTTGAAAATGGATTTGATTCTGTCTCAAGGCAAGAGAGGAAGATTAGATAAGCTTGTAAGAGCCCTTCCAGCTCTGCTTTGCTCTGATTCTCTAATGTTTTCCTTATTAACATCACAAGTGCAACTGCCTGAGAACGTGCCACCGTAGCAGCGCTGCCAAGCAAATTCAGTGACATACTGTATACTCAATACAACCTTGTTCCCAAGAATTTTCCAACCTTTTCCAGCATGAAAATAAAAATAAAGAAGATCAATGAATTATATCTGTATTTCATTTTCAGTTCGGTCAGATTTGTATTCATCAGAATTTGGGAGCATAGAGGATGTGGAAAGAAGGTTATTGTCCACCCAGCCATTTGGAAGAGAGTATCAAAGGTCCCTGGAGAGGTTGTGTTGTGCAATAGCCAAAGCTCATGACTTACCTTCAGGAGCTGGGGATAGGAAACATGTGGAGGGTGAAGGCAGGATGTAAACAGTAAAGCATGAAAGAAACACTAAAGCTGGCCTGGGTGCAGCCTGATGTTGTGAGTGTGAGATCAGGCAGGGAGGATTGCGTTACTCAAACAGGAAACTGGAGGGATGTTTCTCCAATGTCTGTCCTTCCATTATCAGCTCTTTGTTAGGCTGGGCTGATAGGGAGGAGACATTTGTCCTCTGGCTGTAGTGTTGTCATTCCTGGGACAGTCAGGCAGAACCACAAACTCACTCTCCTGTCTGCTCCCATGGGACCACATCGCAGTCACTGCTTTGGTCTGGTGAAGCCTGAAAGAAGCAACCAGTCCTTCAGCCCCAAGAAAGGGAAAACTTTATGAACCATTTGTGCTGGTCAGAGCCACACATGTCATAAGGAGGACAGCAATAACAGATGCCGAAAAGATGAAGCTGTGCCTGTCATGTGTGCTATGCAGAGAAACAGGAGCCTCTGAAAGATTTTTTAGTGAAGGTCTCTTAATTATAACTTGGATAGAACTGAATAGAAACTTAAAATGGCAGAAACAGAATTGTTAGTCTTTGACTGTTTTCCCTGAAAAACATCTTCATTCAGCAAGAATAATGTTCTTGTTGCTGTGCCCGAACTCTGGGGGTTCCTGTGCAGTAGTGAAAAGGGATGCACCCAAGGCTCCGTAGTGCAGTGTGTGTGTTGTATTTGAAACAAGAAGAGCAGGGAAGCAGAGATGGTTGCATTTATATTTCAGAATCACTTCTGAGAGTAACTACCCTCACCTGCCATGTCTGCAGCATTTCATCTCACACAGCTGATGTGTGGGAGGCAAATACTGGCCATCTAATTTTTGGGACACTTCCATTAAAGGGTTTAAGCCAGCAGTGTTTCTTGAATGGGAATTCTTTTCATACAGCTGGATGAAAATTTCTCACAAGTTTTCCCTGAAGCCACTTGGAAGTCCTCTTCTCCAAAGTGGGAAATGAATCCCATTAGTAGAGGAGTCACTTCAATTTAATGTCGTGAGCCGATGGGAGAGGGGTAGAAAATGCCCAGTGCTGTGTTAGAAGTTTCCTCTGTCCTGTAGTCAGGCATACAACACTCCAAACAGTCTTGTTTTATCAGGTAGTTGCTGTTGTTCCAGGCAAAATGCAGCTGATGAAATGCACAGCTTGGCTTCCCGTGCAAAAGGAGCCCTTCGGAGGAAGCGGGGACTCCTCACCATGAGTAACTGATTAGTACCGGATTGCGAGAACTCGTAAAACCATTTGGAGTTGGTTGGAGAAGTAAGAAATAAAATAAAAAACTAGAATGAATTGCAGATGTGTTGTAGATTTTAAACTGGGAATCCTGAAACTACTTGTCTAAGCTGAACCACATTAAGGGTTTGAGAAACACCATGTCCATGGGAATCCTGTGCTGTTGGCATGGTGTCCACAAGCCTCTGTTTTTCAGGCTAGACACCACATTTTCAGCTAGAGACTGTTTGGATTCCAAGTAGATTTTTAAAATTTTGTTTTAAGCAAAATTTAAAAAAAATGCAGCCAGCAGCCAGGAGAATATTTGGCTTTTGTTTCTATACCAGCTGTTTTTGTTCTCGGAAACTGATTTCAGCTCCTGGTGTGTTTCTGCAATTTGTAGCTCATGACTTGCAGGAGCAGATGATCCACTGCCAAGTGTGCGTCTGCGCAGAGCCGTGAGAGCAAGGGCAGGCACAGCATTTGTCACTAATTCCTAGAAAAAAGGAGATTTTCGGTGAAGGTCACTGGACAGGATCTTGGGACAGTGGAGTTGGCTGTTTCCAAGAAATTTTGCTATGTAAGAGATCTTAAAATTCTACCTTTAATGGAACTGATTGCAACAATATCCACAGAGCAAAGGCTGGGAAAGGTCTGTACATGGAGCTCTTAGTTAGGAGGAGTTTGATAGAGAGCAGGCTGGAGCACCTGTCCTAGGAGGAAAGGCTGAGAGAATTGGGATTAAGTCTGGAGAAGGCTCCAGGGAGAGCTCAGAGCCCCTGCCAGGTGCTAAAGGGGCTCCAGGAGAGCTGGAGAGGGACTGGGGTCAAGAGATGGAGGGACAGGACACAGGGAATGGCTTCCCAGTGCCAGAGGGCAGGGATGGATGGGAGATTGGACAGGAATTGTTCCCTGTGAGGGTGGGCAGGCCCTGGCACAGGGTGCCCAGAGAAGCTGTGGCTGCCCCTGGATCCCTGGCAGTGCCCAAGGCCAGGCTGGACATTGGGGCTTGGAGCAGCCTGGGACAGTGGGAGGTGTCCCTGTCCATGGCAGGGGTGGGAGGAGATGGGCTTTAATGTCCCTTCCAACCCAAACCAGTCTGGGACTCTGTGATTTCCACGTTCCTCTTCTCCCTGGTTTGGGAGGCTGCAGGGCCCATCTCACGCACCCCGGCCTTGTCCGGGGGGCTCCGGCCGGGCCCCAGGCCTGTCCCCTCCTCAGGCCGGGCACTGGCCAGTCCCCAGGGCTGTCCCCTGCTGAGGCCTGGTCCCCCCGGCCCGGCCTCGGCAGTGCCGCCTCACGGCGCGGGGCGGGGGCTGTGCTCCCGCTCCTCGCAGCGTAAACCGAATCTGGTGCATTTTTGTTGAGGTGCTTCTTGTCTCAGCCATTGTTTCACCTTTCCTGCTTGTTCCCTTAACAACCACTTGTGCTCCGGCTCGGTGGCTGCTGCCCCATCCTCCCCCCACGGCCGGGCCCGCAGCATCCCCAGGGAACAGTGCCGCTATCGCCCCTTGCCGGACAGGGTGTCGATATTATTCTTCATTTGTCTGCTCGAAGAATAAGGAAAGGCTGTTGGGATCTGTAGTGCCGTTAATGCCGGCCTTGTCATCCCGAGTCCTTTAGGAATCCAGTTGCTTTCCGGTTTCTGTCTTTGATGTGAGCCCGTGGTTCTCTCCGGAGCTATGGTTTGTGCAAACTGCATTTCAGGCACAGTGAGAGTGCTCCTGTGCTCGGGCTTGTTCGCAGATGTGCTGCTGTCCCAGGGCTGAGGAGCCAGGGATTGTGGCTTCCGATGCCCAAAAGATAGGCTGGAAATAAATCCCCATAGACCAGTGTCTACAGAGCAGGTATTTGTTTATTGCAGCGCTGGTGGTGAGGGGGATTTCTCCTCCTAACTCACCCCCCTTTGTCAAGTGTTGTGGTACATTTATACAGTAAATTATGCTTAATGCTGCTGATGTCATTACAGCATCACTGCATACGCGCTGGAAATCATTTACATAGCATGATCTCATGGTTATTAGATAACTTTTTGTACTACGCTTCCACTTCCCCAGTTCAGGGGTCATCGGGGGTCTTTGGTGGAGGCTTCTAAAGTCTTCTTTGCACTTGAACTTCTCAACTTTGTCTTTGATGAATGCATAGTTACAGTGCTCCTTGGTCTATCTGGTCTTAACTGGTCTAAATTCTTTGTTTTGTGGTTAATTGGCTTGTTTTTGCCAATTTCTCATTAGTACTACACTTATCTATCTCTGAAACCATACACCTGATGAGGTTTTTCTCTCCTTTTGTCAATCCAGCATTTACGCAATGAGTTAACCATATACTGGCCATTACATTGTATAAAAAGTTATTCATATCAGGTTATATATAGGTATCAAAAGCTATGATTCAGGTTATATAAGGTTATATAGGTATAAAACCTATGATTCAGGCTACATAAGTAAAAGCTATGATTCTGGCTATATAAGTGTAGAAAGTTATGCTTCGGGTTATATTGATAAGAAGTCATGATTTAGGTTATATTGATATTAGGTTGCATAGATATCTTATAACTCAAGCTAGATATGCACCTTGTAACTTTAACCTAGATTATATAGGCAAGGCCTCGAGCTGGGCTTTCATGCTGAAGAATTGGTTTTTAGGGATGCTGCTTTGTCTGCACAATAATTTATGGTGGAGTACGATATAAGCAGTATTTAGATTTCTAATGCAAGGAGCCTAAACTGAGGAAATGCTTATTACATCTTCAGAAAGACTGTTAGAGTGTCCTCCTTTGTCCCACAAAATTGCTTTGCTCCACAGGGAATCCCACAGCATCAAAAGTGGGGACACTTTTCTTTCAGTGATGAACAGCAGCTTGTTTCAGTCTTTTAAGTTCAAATCCTCTTCTGTCCAAAACATGTTCTTGCTGAGGCTAAGGCAGTTTGAAAAAAAATGATGAGCAATTTATTTTTAATTTTTGTCTTACTAAGCCTGATTATTGTTTTAATTATCCATTGTTATTGTTTGTGACCTTCCACTAGAATTGTTCAGTGTCAGTTTAGAAAGATTCCTGCTTTTATGTGCAGAGGGTGTGACTGGGAGGAAATGTTTTTTCAGATGGGTGGAATCACTTATCTTTCTTGTGCTTGCTTTGTGGGACATTCATCTTCAGTGAGTGCTGCAGGATCACTTACTGAACTGTTTATCGTCTCCAAAAAGAAAATGGTATTTAAGATTTAGCAGATTGAACTGTCTGTTCCCCTAAAGCCCCCAGGTGATGCTGTTTACTGGGTGGAGTTCTTGAACAGCACGGATGCTTTAGTACCCAAATTGTAGCATTTAAGAGAGGGAATCACAGAATCTCGAAGTGGTTTGGGTTGGAAGGGACATTAAAGCCCATCTCCTCCCACCCCTGCCACTGTCCCAGGCTGCTCCCAGCCCCAATGTCCAGCCTGGCCTTGGGCACTGCCAGGGATCCAGGGGCAGCCACAGCTTCTCTGGGCACCCTGTGCCAGGGCCTGCCCACCCTCCCAGGGAACAATTCCTGTCCAGTCTCCCATCCATCCCTGCCCTCTGGCAGTGGGAAGCCATTCCCTGTGTCCTGTCCCTCCAGCCCTTGTCCCCAGTCCCTCTCCAGCTCTCCTGGAGCCCCTTTAGGCCCTGGCAGGGGCTCTGAGCTCTCCCTGGATCCTTCTCTTCTCCAGGCTGAATATCCGCAGATCTGCCACCCTGGCTCTTTAGGAGACACCAGAAGAAACTGGAAGGCAGGGACTGGGCAAGCCTAAACTCCAGAGAAGCTTCCCTCTGGAATTAAAGTCTTTTACATTTGGGTTGTGTAATATAGCCATGAGGCAGGAACTGAATGTGCTTTCATGAATGGACTATTAAAATTGTCCCTCCCTAATTTGTAGTTGGTGCATTTCTGGTTTGCATCTGGAGCACTCAGGGGTTGATGGGATACTGGAAAGCCAACACTGCCTATTTGGAGTCCCTGCCTCCAGTAACTGGTGGGCCCATTGCCTTGGCCATGATGAATGGGCAGTTCCAATGCCCCATGTTCACAGACCTCATTTCCTAATTGAAATACTTTTTTTAAAAGCTCTGGTTCAATGTTTCGTTTCTCACAGCCCTGGTGTAGGTGGGATGGGAGCCCTGCACTGTCCGAGCTGCACTGGCCATGGCAGGCAGCGATGCAAAGCACTCCTGGTTCCATACAGATTCCATGAGGCCCTCTGGGGATCAGAGATGGGAGGTGAATGGCTGAGGAACAATTATTCCAGAGAGCTTTAGAGGTATGCAGCTTAACCTCTGTGCTATAGACCTGCATGTCACCAATGAAGGGATTTTCAGAGGGGTCCTTCGTCTGAACCTGGGATTTTGTGGGTGCACTTTGTCAGTGTCTGATAGCTTTTTCAGCAAGGAGAACTATACGGATACATGTTTTTAAAGATCTTTGCTCCCACTTAGTTTCTCAATATTAAGTACTATTCCGTTTTTAAAAAACAGTTGCAAACAGTTTTATATTTCAGTCATTATTTATATTTGATTTGTTTAGGGCAGGGAAGAAGCAAATATGCAGAGGGTTGACTTTGTAAAAAATAATTATTAAAAATAATTACATTGCTTGATACACAGATTAGATGTTTGTTATTTATTTAGAAGTCACCAGTTAAAAAAATTCTATCTAAACAAAATAATGGAGATAAAGGCAGTAAAACTGTCAACTACAGAAACCACTGTGTCATTTCAGACCATGCACATTTGGGAACAGGTTAATGTTTCAGGTTCTTAAAACTATCACCTCCGGTTTTAATGAGTAGCGTGCTTGTTGGAAATCAACAGAATCTCCTGGGGGGAACCCAAATGAATAATGTCCCACTTTTCATTGGAATCTCATTAGTTTTGCAGTTAGAGGTATAAATCAAAAAACATAAGCAAAACCATCAGTCCCCAAAACACAGGGCTGTTCAGATTCCTGCTAATGGATATCTGGCTCCTTTGCTTTATGTCAGCCTGTGACTGGAATTCAGCAGGATACCATGGAGATTTTAGGCTCGGACTGGTTAGTATAGGTAATTCCTGTTCACATGGATGCGAAGAGGTGGGAATTCTGCTCCCAGTGCATTCCCAGGGGTTTGCAGCCTCTTTGGGCACGTTTGACTTGGCCTGGGGAAGATGCAGTTTTAAAGAATTTCTGCCACAATGTGAAAAACATCTTTTAAAAGGCTTAATTGAAACTTTTGTCTTGAATGTGTTTTGCAACACAGTGATTTTAATTTTAGTGAAATATGGACATTGTGAAACAACAGCAATCTGAAAATGGGCATGAAAATAAAGGAAACTTTCAATGTGTTCCCATCACACAGTTTTTGCAAGCTTATGTTAAACCAGATCAGTGCAGATGGGGGTTCATGTAACTGGCTGAGGTGTCCATTCCTTTGCATTCCACAGGGTTCGGTCTTCCCTGGATATTTGGAAAATCTGGATTACTTGGCCTTCTTTTCCTGCTGTGTTCTTTAAGCCAGTTGGAAGCAGGAAGAGGTCACCATCATCACTGCAGAGCCTGATTTATGGGACAGGTCATGAGTGGCTATTGTGGCAAAGGTGCATCTGTAGGAATAAGGGCCTAGCAATAATACCAAACGTGAAGGAGGTCGGTAGCAGCCTCATTTCCCAGTTCCCTGCAGTAGCTTCAGTGGTCTTGAGTGGAAAAAATTCTCCTGCTGTAAGAGAAAGATTGGATTTATTTCCAAGGCTGAGTGTGGTGCTGTGTCACCTTCCCACTTCTGCAGCCTTTTCCTTTGCCTGGCATGGGCAGGACCCCTTCTGAAACTACAAATGCAGGAACAGACTGTGCTCTCAAGCAGGTAAAGCACAACCCCAGTCAAAGAACAGCAATCTGAGGGACTGCTGCCTGTGCTGGGGTGAGGAGTGGTCTGTCTGTCTGAGAGCCTGTCCTGGAGCTGACCTGTCTGTCCTGGCTGTGGGTCCCTGTCTGTCCTCAGCCCCAGATGCTGTTGCTGGGTACTGTTGTTTGCCCAGCACCAACCCATGCTGTTCCACAGCCAGGCCTCGGGACAAAGCTCCATGTTGGCTTTTTGTGGTTGTGTCTGCTTAACCACATGGCTTTTATGATAAATGTAGGAGAGAAGGTATAGAGCAGTTCAAGGAAAGGAAAATGTCTCCAGTTGAACCAACTCCTATGGCAAATCCCTTCCCATTTTTTGTATTACAACCAAAAGACAACCTGCCGGTATTCATGTAATACTCAGTGTAGAAAGTGGCACCTTTCATACCAAACATGCACTCCCTGGGCCCAAACAGATTTAATAGCTGAGATTGGAGGGCACATGCAAGTCTGTTCAAAATCTGCTGTAATTTGACACGAACTCTGATTTCCTGCCAGCCTGCAAATGTACGTCAGGAAAAACAGGTACTTGTTTCTACAACTCTCTCATTGCTGTGGAAGAGCTCACAGGAGTGTTCTGCTGGCTTTTCTTTTTCCTTTTTTGAAAAGGATTTGCATTGATTTGTAAATCTTTAAATTTAAAAAGGCCAACCGATCTTTCATTTTTTCCAGAAGCGCTTCATTCTTTCCACAGTATGTGTCTGGAAGTCTGACCTCTCTCTTACTTGGAGACCAGGAGAGAAGGAGAGGGAAGTGCTCGCCAGTTTGAAATGTTTTACATTTTTGAGAGCAGCACAGGCTGCAGTAACAAGCAGTGTGAGCCCTTCCCTCCAGAGTGCCCTGAGATGCTGCGTGGCCTCATTAACTTGGCTGCTCCAGGAACAGATTGAAAGCTGCTATTTTCATGGATATTGTTTAAAACTTGGCTGCAGTGATGAGGTGGGGAGGGAGAAAAAAACAAGGGAGAGAGTAAGAAAAAGAGCCTTAAGGCTGATATTGCTATTTTTTTGGTTACAGATATGGAAAATGTTGCAATTTTGCTAAGATAACATCATTTTAGCTTTGATATATTCCATTTGGGATGTTTGCTTTACACTTGCTGAGTTTAACTTGGATTGAGATGAGGAACTTGTTCAGATTTGAGCATGGCTCTGTGAAGTCTCTCTTGGTGGTAGGTTAAAAATAGAGCAGTTTTGCATTATTTTTTTCCCTGCTGTGGCCTAGATGAGGTGCAAAAAGAAAGACTTTGCATTGTACGTGCTGTCTCCTGGGTTTCCTTCCCTCCTGAGCACAGGGTACAGCACTGTTGTGTCTCCTCTGGAGGAGCTTTAAGCCAACTGGCAGCTGGTCCAAGGCAGGGCTGAGGGAAGATGGTGGTGTAAGTAGGAAAACAGAGACTTTGGTGAAGGAGGGCTGGGACAGGTAATGGTTTTCGTCCTGATTATCCCTGGGGTGACAGCTATGCAGCTCTGCCGACAGGGGCAAAACATCCCCCACATGAGGACTACAGAGAGGGGCAAGCAAACCTTTGGATTTTGCAACCTGCTGAAACACAGTCCTCGTTTCACATGAGAAAACAGCTGCCCTCTGTAACTACTGTTGGTCATGACCCATCCACAGAGCGGGTTACTGTGAGCTGAGCTGTTCCCTCGGGTACCCAGGGGCTGGAGCCACCTCTGAAAGTGTCACTGGCTGAGCTTCCAGCAGCTGAAAAGCAGCTTTTGCTGCTGTAGCTGTGCAGATGTGACAGCAAGCCTGGTGCCATCTGACCAAAGCTTTGGTGTTTGCAGACTCTTTCTTCCCCGGGACCAAGTCAAAGGAGGCTGCTGGAAATGCTTTTGCCGGAGCATCATTTGCCGTTGTAGATCAATACAGTTTTAACTGTCAGTTCTATCCAGGAATTCCTTCTTTTCCCCCCGATGGTTTGCCCAGCCCTGCCGCGGCCGGGGACTCTCGGATGGCACAGGATCAGATGGATTGTTGGAGTGTCTGAGGCGTCATTGTCCCAAGCTTGGCTTCTGATGCTGCGTGCGGCCGCGAGCGGGGCAGTGACAGATGAGCCGGGGCTTCCCGGCGGGCGGGCAGCGCATCCCCCAGCTGTTCGCGAGAATTGAGGGGGAGAAAAAGGAGAAAGGCAGATTATCCCATTATGTTTACAGGGCATCGGTCACACAAACAATGACTGTCCTCTTTGACAAGAGGATTGTTTAATTAGTTAAGGGTTTGATAAAGAGATGACTGAGCATACAGTGCTCTGAAGGCATCTGCCTTTTAGTACAGCAGGCACGTCCTCCCTGCGAGCCCCGGGCTTTTGCTTTCTCCCGAGGAGCGCTGGAGGTCTCCAGAGCTCTGTTCCAAGTCTCAGAGCTGCTTACTTTGAGCATATTAAATTGGGTTTCTGTTATCTGAGAAGCACAATTATAATTTAGCTGCCTGTGAACTAATTCTGAGCATTCAGAAAGAGGGAGGCAATGTGAGTTATACTTGGAAGCACGTTTTTTTTAATGTGTATATTCTGATATTACTAGTCCTCTTATCTCTTATAGCTTTTCCCTTGCTCCTTTCTTCTTAATTTTTAATCTGTGACAGGCGTTGTCCAGTTAAATTCCACAGACTCTGAACTGAACCAGAATGAGAATATGTGTAAAGAGGTAATTAATTAAGCATAGACAAGTGGGTGTGAAGCAGTGGAATTCCAAGTGTGTGCAGTGGCTGTGGATACCATTGTAACACTGGCTTCACCTTGCTTCTGAATTTGACCATAAAATCCAATTTGAGATACAGAAGTAATGAGTAGAGAGTGAATTTAAGTAGTACATTGCAATGTTGGTGTTAGTATTGATTCTAGTCTGTGTAACTCCTCAAAAGCAAGGGGTATACAGAATTTAAGTCAATATTCAGTACTTCAGAAAGTGTTCCAGCTCAGCCATGAAATATTTATGTTTAACATCCTGCTGAACTTGCAATGGTTTGTGTGGGTTTAAATTGGCATCTGCCTTTGTACCCTAATACTGACAAATAATTACACACAATACATTCTGGGTAATAAGAAATAATGCTTTAGAAAATGAAATTTTTTAAATAGAGTCTACCTAAAATGTTCTGTTGCTCTATCTTACTTTTAAGCCAACATTAGAAGCCACTTAGTGTCTGTATTATTTTTTAAGGTTTAAGCCTCCTGTTATTTTTTTTTTCTTGGAGACTTTTCATGCTTTATAGTGTTCTGTGGCCTCAGCAGAAACCCTGCTGCTCAGTCAGAGCATGTGTCATCAGCTGTTTGACCACAGCCAGAGAGGGGCTGGACGAAGTGTTTTAAATTCACAGGGGGGTTGTGCATCAGGATTAACTGTCTAACGTGGGGGACAGACTGTCATTGTGGCTTCCAGTTGTTGATCTGGCTGTTGCCAGCTCCCTCTTTGTGTGTGAGTGGGGCAGAGTGGGGAGGCTGTGCCGTGTGTCAGCTCCGGGCAGGGACAGCAGTGCCCTCGGCAGCAGGGACAGTGAGGGAGAGATGGAAGCTGAGGGCAGAATTCCTCCCTCTAAGGCACTGGGAGTTGTTCTCTTAGTGTTCTTAGTACTCCTGTCTTAGAGGGCTGCAAGCATGTCCCAACTCTCATTAAAATAATCTGTATAAAATCAGCCTTTCTCTGGGTTAATTAAAATGTACAAACATTGGAAGTGCAAAGACATTATCAGGGCACAGACACAGCTCTTGGGGACTCTTTCACTCATTCTTTATCCCCCAGTGTGGGGCTTAATGCCCCAGGGGAGCTGAGCAGGGACTTTAGAGCTTTACAGTTTGCTTTCCAGCCCCTGCAGTCTCTGGTAGGCATCTGTAGACTGCAAGTGGGGAGTGAGGCAGGAGAGAACCTCAGGGTGAGATCTCTCTCCACTGGTTCCTTTGATCAAGTGAGGACTTGTGTGTTCGTCCTGCTTTGCAGCAGAGGTGCTCGTGGCTTGGTGGCAGAGCAGAGCAGACACAAATATCTGATGGAGCTGCTTTGCTGCCCGATGAACAAGTGAATTAGATTAGAACATCCCAGAGCAGACACAGTATTTCATGTCCAAATGCAAAGGGGAGGAATCCCAATCTTTCCAGTAGTTGCCCACAGTTTTGCTGTTTCACTTTGAATTTGTTGCCAGTTGTTCAGATGCCAAATCATTTGGCAGCCAAAAATCAGATATCCCTGCCCATGCCTAAAGGAGAATAATACGTTGGTTCTGACATTTGTATTATTTTATGGGTCGATTCATCACTACTTAAAGGTTTTTCAAAAGGTGGTTAAAACTATGCATAAACTGTAGTACTTTCCGAAAAATTAGACCATGATCATTGCAACTCTAACTGCAGCTCATAAATCATCCTGAGAAAACACATGCCTTTCAGGTTTATAATGTTGTTTATGGTTGTAGAACCGTCCAAAAGCTGGGTAAGGCCACATTTTTCTCAACTTCTGAAGACAGTGGTGTAGACGTCTATAGCTACTGAGATCTCCTGATCTGAGCAGATGTTTCACAGTGAACTGTGTGTGTCGCTGCTCAAAACACTTGTGGAAATTAACCTGAGCCTTTGAACTGGAGAGCTCTGTTCCCCAGGCTGACCCAGGTGTTGGGGGTGAGGCAGGAGGAGGCTGCAGGGTAAAGAGAACAGAAAGGTGAGGAGGAGGCTGCTGGATACCCATCTTCCAGACATGTGGAAAAACCTGGCTCCCTCCCCAGGAGTTTCGGGAGTGGTTTCTCTGTGCTGGCCTTCCAGGAGTGCTGTCAGGAGAGCAAAACTGCAGCTTCAAGACTCTCCTTATTTACAGTATCATCTTCTACAAACTTGATTACAAACCAACATCCCTTGTAAAAGCCATTTATGCCACCAAAGATGACCTTGTTAATCCCACTAGTGGCTTCATCAATCACTGCATTCAGAGCCTGCTTCTTCCCTACCTCTTTACCACCTGAATAAGTTTAGAGAAGATCTATAGATCTGAGCTTAGAAGGTCGCTAAGCTTGTTCAGGATGTAAAGTATGAGGAACAACTACCCATGAAGGGATTTTGAAAGCAATTTCTTATCAGGCATTGTGGGGATAACACTGACATGGCTTGGGAAGAGATAAAAAGTCAGTGCCCAGTGTGTGGTGAATAATGTGACTTGGTTTTGTCCTGACCTTGTGGGATTGGACACTATTCCTGCACTCCAGCAGAATGTTGTTTCTCTTGCTGGGAGTGTGAGGAAGTGTACAAGGAGAGTGTGGTGCAGTTACTGGCTTCGTGCTTGACAAAGACTTAATTGAATTTGATAAGCAGCCTTGATTGACCATGAGGTCTTTTGGTGATGACAGTGAAATGAAACTTGTTCAGGAAGAACCAGAGAGATCAGGAACATTGCATGGGTGTCAGTCCCTCAGGTGCCAGCGGATGGGATTGCTCAGGACAGAGCTCTGTCCAGAGGGCAGGGAAACAAAGCCACCACCAGTGCATTGTAAGGCATGATCTTGTAATGAGAGCTACTGGTCAAGGTCTCAGACTAGCAATCAGTCATTCCTTAATTTATATTCCAAGCAGCAGTCAGGATCTTCAGCCACAACAAAGCCACTGTTTCCTCCAGCTGTTCAGCCATCACTAGATGTTACAGCTGATCTGTGCTGCAGCTCCTGCCTGGCCACCCTTCCTGTCCTCTAGCGCTCCTCTCCTTGCTGCCATCAACAACGAGGATACTCCCTGCAGGACGGGGCAGGACTCACGGGCAATGATGTAGGCAAAAGGCAAACAGAAATTTAATAAGAGGCAAAACTTACTAGAACAAGTAGCTGCTCATTGTTGACCCAGTATATCAGATCTCAGGGAGAGAAAGCTCTGAGGGAAATCTGAGTTAAACATGTCAAGAACCTGGAAATGAAAATGCCAATAGCTTGTGGAACTTCTGGATTCTGGCAGAGGTTTCCAGGTGTAGTAGCAGTGTCTCTGGGAGAAGCAAAGGAGCTGCCCGTGCCCCTGAGGGTGGCCTGGGACCTGTGCAGGCTGCAGGGCTCTGCTCCGGCTGCTGAGCAACTCCTGGCCAGGGCGGAAGATGAGGAGCTGCCGACATTTGGGAGCTGAGGGATTTGCTAGTAACCGGGAAAACAGAGTAAATGGTGATTTGAGAGGAAATCCTTGGATTATTCTGCTTTGATTCACAGTTAGACATGGTCTAGAGTGAAAGTGATCAAGGAGAAATCCACACAGTGGAGCTTCAGCTCCTGTGAGTGAATGGAAAGGCAGATCAGAGAGAGAAGCAGATCAAGATGGAGAAAATTTAGTAGATTTTTAAAGCTATTCATCCATCCTGTAAAAGCTTTTTGTTTAGTGTTACGTCTACATCTGGAGGTATTCAGGCAAAACCCTGGGGAGAAAGAAAGCTCAACACTATTAAAAATTCTTCTTTTGAAGAAGAAGGGGGGGAAAAAAGGTACTTTTATCAAAGTACCGTGTGACTAAGGTGTGTATGGTCACCTCCCTGCCCTTCCTCGGTGCCAGGTTGCCCTGGTGGAGGGGGTGGCACAGAGTCCCCCTGCCAGGCACAGCTCCGGCTTCCTCTGCCACAGCTCCTGTGCCATGCTCAGGGACAGGGAGGGGTCACAGCTACTGTGTGACACGGGTGGTGTGGAGACTGCTGAGGGAATCTTGCATCAGAAGGATGGGACTGGAAGGGTTTGGACAGTTCCCTTCCAGGGACGATTCCTTCAGGTGGGGCCTCCCAGGTACAAACCTTTCAGAAATAAAGGAGAGGATCGATGCTGCCTGCAGGGAGCAGGATAGTACTGGGAGGTGGAAAGGAGATAAATCCCAGGGGTTTTGGGTAACCCAGGGGTTTTAGGTGACCCCGGAGCCAGGAGAGCAGAGCACGTCCCTGTGCAGGCTGTGCACGGTTCCCAGAGCATACCCGGGGCGGAAGGGCCTGCTGTGATCAGTGTAATCTTACAGAAATATCGCAGCAAACAGAAAAAACATGAACAGCTCCGGGCTGTTCACGCGGCAAAGGGAGCCCGGCCCGGCGCGGGTTTGTCACCAGAGGGTGCCAGAGCCCCGCGGCTGCTCTGCGCCCCGCGCACCTGAGAGCGCACCGGGGAGCGCACCGGGGAACGGCACCGGGGAACGGCACCGGGGAGCGCATCTGGGAACAGCACTGGGGAACAGCACTTGGGAACGGCACCGGGGAGCGCACCGGGGAACGGCACCTGGGAACGGCACCGGGGAGCGCATCTGGGAACGGCACCGGGGAACGGCACCGGGGAACGGCACCTGGGAACGGCACCTGGGAGCGCATCTGGGAACGGCACCTGGGAACGG
>VZTZ01056959.1:333050-474432 GCA_013400955.1 Drymodes brunneopygia
GGGAACGGCACCTGGGAACGGCACCGGGGAACGACACCTGGGAACGGCACCTGGGAGCGCATCTGGGAACGGCACCGGGGAACGGCACCTGGGAACGGCACCTGGGAACGGCACCAGGGAACGGCACCTGGGAACGGCACCGGGGAACGGCACCGGGGAACGACACCGGGGAACGACACTGGGGAACGGCACCAGGGAGTGAACCGGGGAATGGCACCTGGGAGCGGCACCTGGGAACAGCACCGGGGAGCACACCTGGGCACCACGTTTCTGAACATTATGGGGAGCACCAGCTCAGGCAGAGCCTGAGATACCAACACAGAGCTGATCCCATGGAGGGCTAACAGGCTGTCAGGAGGGAGACTTCCTGCTTTTCCCAGCATGGGTCAGGAGCTCCTCGTTCACTCCAGCCCAGCAATGGCCCTGCTTGAACTGAAATCACTCAGAAGGAAACCAGTGGCCCCCAGTTCCCTGTCTGGCGGTGGCTGTGGCCACAGCTGTTACTGAGGAAGCAGAATGGGAGCTCTGTTCACACCATCCCCATCCACCTGAGGGTTGCTTGGCCTCTGGGGCAGATGTGAGCTGCAGGCAGGGCAGGTGTCAGAAATTGTCCATCCATCCACCCATCATCCATCCTTCCATCCCTCCATCCCTCCATCATCCATCCATCCCTCCATCCATCCATCCATCATCCCTCCATCTCTCCATCCATCCATCCATCCCTCCATCCATCATCCATCCATTCATCACCCATCCATCCATCCCTCCATCCATCATCCATTCACCCATCCATCCCTCCATCCATCCCTCCATCCCTCCATCCATCCCTTATCCATCCATCCATCCATCCATCCATCCATCATCCATTCATCCATCACCCATCCATCCATCCATCCATCCATCACCCATCCATCCATCCATCCATCCCTCCCTCCATCACCCATCCATCCATCACCCATCCATCCATCCATCCCTCCATCCATTCATCCATCCATCCATCCATCCATCCATCCATCCATCCATCCCTCCATCCATTCATCCATCCATCCATCCATCCATCCATCCATCCATCCATCCATCCATCCATCCATCCCTCCAGCCTCAGCTCTATGTTAGTCAGGCTGTGTGCACCCTTAGCTCATTTGGCTGGAATATAAAGCAAAACAGTCCTGCATGGTATCAGCCCCAAATCAAGAGCTTGACAGTGACGACACCTGCTCTGGAGAGCAGCCAGCAGTCCTTGGAGAAACAGTTTGGCAGCTCTTTGCAAAAGCCTTTTCCTTTGGCTGCTGCATGCTGGGTTTCCATGCTGGGAATTCTCTGAACCAAGCAGGAGACTCCTGTACCAGCAGTTGCCTTCTTGTGGGCCATTAGCCACCTCTGCACACTGATCACAGCATCCTGCAGGACTGAGCATGTGCAGTTATCTTCTCCCTCTGGACACACTTGATTTAGACCTAATGGAAAAAGCTACAAACTGGATCCTGACCCCAAAAATAGCAGGCAAGGAATGAGAGAATAGCCTTTTGAATGGAGAACAATGGAATTACATTTTATGTTAATTCCTGAATTACTCTCATATGATGTCAAAAAGCAAGGCTTGAGAGATTTCAGATCATGACAAGGTCAAAAGAAGCCCTGAGGAGAAACTGTGACTTTTTTCACTGTTCAAAGGAGTGGAAGTACCTCGAAGTGTCTTCTAGTGAGAAACTTCTACTGTAGTAGAAGCCCCATCTTGGGGCTTGTTAGAGCTGCTCTTGATCCAGGTGTGTCCCAGGATGCTGCTGAGAGGAAGGCTTTGGTTCCCTTCCCCAGGAGTCCTCAGGTCGTGCTGGAATTCCCATACAATGACATTTAAAGGTGGTGTCCTGAGATCCAGTCCAAGCTGTGCCATCTGCCCAAGCCTGTGTTTGTTGGTTACTGTGGTGGGGTCCTATGGATCACAACCTGGAAAACCACTGCATGTGAATGGGGAAATTCTTCCCCTTTGCCCAACTGCTGAGCAGAGCCAAATTCTTCGGAGTCCTGGACCATGAATCTGCCATTTCAGTGGGTTTGTGTTTTTTGACAGATCATGGATGAATTATAGCCCTTTTTTGTTTTCTAGGAGACCAATGGGGTAAACTGTGTTTAGGCTAGAATATATTTGTTCCATTTTTGGTATCTTCCCCTCTTACACACCCTTCTCTTTTTTTATTTTGGAGCTAACGACATTAAAGAAAGCGAGGGCCCTTTGCTTGCACAACACATTGAGGTTAATTCTGACCCTCTGGATCACATCCACAGCTGCTTGCCCTTGGCAGCTTTGCTCCCAAAGGTGACCTTCCCAGTGCCTGCTGAGAATCCAGACCTTTTGAATGGCCCTGAGAGATGCACACCCTGTGCTAAATGTGGGGGAGAGACTTCCAGAGCCATGGGTCATCTGTGCAGAGCAGGAGACTGTTCCTGAGGGGCCATCTGGATGCACTGCTTGTTCTGTGTCATGTCCTGCTCTGTGGGGTCTCACTTCCACTGCTCCACAACAAACCTGAGGTACTGCTGTGCCTCCAGCCAGCACAGGGACTTCAATCACTTGTTGTTATTGCCTCTCTGTGTTTTTCTAAGCATTTGTGTTCCACCAGCACACTCAGAGTGAGTGCTCTCGAGGGGGAATTTCCTTCCTGATAAACAATCCTACAGTGTGATTCAGCAGGAAGGATGTGGTGGTTTAGGCACTGGACTGGGATTTGGGAGACTTGGGTTCTGTTCCCAACTCTGCCACAGTCAAGATGCGATGATGAGTGGAAGGGCAAGCAAGCAAAAAGGAGGAGCTGTGTAGCTGTGGCAAAAACATGCTTTCACATGGCCTGTTTACCCAGTTTGGGATTAGGTATGTCTGGGCTTTGCATGGAATCGCAGAATCACAGAGTCTGCTGAGTTGGAAAGGACCTCAGGATCACTGAGTCTAACTCTTAACCCCTGTGCAGGAGTTTTGTTTGGCTACTCAAGTGTACAGCATTGGGGACTCCTGTTTGTTCAGTTCAAATTTGAAACTCAGCCTATTCCAGGAGCCCAGCTGTTTTTAACTCCATGTTGTTTTACCTTCGATGGGCTCTCAGATGCCACTTTGCAGTGTTTTTTGGTTGACTCGATTCAGTTTCCCATTGCATTCCCTGATCTTCAGGCATGTGTCCTATGGCTCCTACACCGAGTTGTACATGCATGTAGGTTCTCTACTCTCCTGCTAAATTCAAGGACAACAGACCACACACAACACAAGATACTCCCTTTCTCACACAGGGTGAAGTTCCTACAGTTTGACAGTAACTCTGCATTTTCTTTCCAGAAGCAAGAGCTTGGGCTGCATCTCTGAGTTTGGAACTCCAGCCTCAGCATCCTGATCTGGTGCTGCCTTTGGGAGGATGAATCAGGACAGTTACTCAAGTGATCAGCCCACGGGTGAGTTTTCATTCAGCATGATTTGCTTTCCATTTATTTTCTTACTGCTATTGGGGGAGAGTGCTGAGTCACAGATAAAGCAAAATATGTGAATCGATGCTAAATTGCATGCCATAACAATTATTGGGTCTTTGAGGTTTCCTGTCCACATCTGGATATCACCATTCTTAGAATTCTAGTCCAGGTTGAAAATTTTTCTAGCCATTTGTTTTATAAGTTCTCACCAGTTCAGAAGAACACAGGGGTTTTATTACTGTGTTAGACAGCTCATTCTGCTATTTGCCATAGCTTAGTTTTCTCATTAATTGGTTTGGAAATTGGTTACCCTTTGCAGTCAGGGAAGATGTGCACACACCATTGTCAGGTATGTCCCATCCAGTCTGAGGGTCAGGGTGCCTGCTGGAGAGATTGGATGGACAGGAATTTGTTACTTCTGGCTCAAACCTGCCATAAATTTCCTCTCTTCTTCCATTCCCATCTTTGGCTGTGGAAGCTCAGCCTCAGCGGGTGCTGCTGGCAGTTTGTGCTGCTGGGAGAGGCGGATGCCAGGGCTGTGCCTGTGGCCTCTCAGGCTCTGCTCACCCTGGGCTTTTTTGGAAGTGTCAAGGGGCATTCTTAGCTCTGACGTGAGGGCTATTTTTTGACAGTTCCCATTGTTCCCCACTCCCACTCTTTGTTCATGGGTGAGGTCTTTTTGTCTGAAGCCTTTGTCAGAAATAGAGGCTGTCAGGCGAGCTGTCTGCTCACAGGTTTGGGGAGTTTTCTTTTGTTGTCCAAAGTCCTGAGAATTTCTTCCTCCCTTTTTCAGATTCGCTGGGGCAAACTTGCCCAGACAAATAAGGGGATTGCTGGGATCTCCCCTTGCTGGGCCAGCAGGGAGAGGGGTCCCCAGAGCCACCACCTGTGCACCCTGCTCTGGCTGTCCCAGGCCACATGGCAGAGGCAGAGCAGTTTGGGGTTCTGAACATCTGCCT
This sequence comes from Drymodes brunneopygia, assembly GCA_013400955.1. Taxonomy (NCBI): domain Eukaryota; kingdom Metazoa; phylum Chordata; class Aves; order Passeriformes; family Petroicidae; genus Drymodes; species Drymodes brunneopygia. Next base: position 337,463 of record VZTZ01056959.1, read on the forward strand.
ACACTAAAGCCCTCACCATTGTCCATGGATTTGAATCTGGAGCTCAAAAATAGAAAATTTTAGAAAAATTCCTATGGCAACATCAAATATCTGTTCTCTAATACTCAGCACGTATTTCCATTACTGTGAACAGGTGATGATGACACATCAGGATGTCATGGAGATTCATGAATCATCCACAGAAGGACCTGCAGGCTGGGTTTGGGGAAAAAGACATTCAAATCTCTATAACATACCCTAGGTGCCCAGGAGAAATGTGTGGTCAGAATATTCACAGGTTGCTCATTGCAGCCTTATTTTTTGTAGTTGTAATAAATGTTGTGGTTTGAGTTTAGAACCAGTCTCTAAAACAGGCACAGGAATGAATCTGTCCAGAGGGACACAGTTTCAATGCATCACTTATCTATATTTTACACCTCCTGTTGAAGTGCTTAGTCCTGGTTGCTCTTGGAGTCAAGTCCTGGGTTGGACAGGTGTGATTACTGGTGATTTATATCCTGGCTGAAGATAGGGATCTTCCAATCTGGATGTCCATTTGTTCAGCTTCCAGCACCACCTACTGAGTTTTACATTGTTGGTTCATTTCATTCTCTGAGCTGCCACTGGAGCTATACTTAGAGAGGAAGGATATTATAATCTTGTGAAAGATTAAAATATTGTTACTGTAATCCAGCTGGAAGGGGAGACCTTTTCTCAGGGTGAGACACAGCCAACGTTTTTCCCATTCTGTCCTCCCCTTGTATGCAGGAAGGAAGTGCTGGCAAAGGCCCTCTGAGCTTCCTGACGGCTCAGGAGCACGTTTCCAGACACAGCCCTCTCCACCATCCATCACCGGCCTGGCCAAACAATTGCAGAGCACGAGGGGAAAACACCCAGTTGGGATAAACACCGGGAGCAGAGCTCTGGAGCAGAGCCTGGGAGCTGAGCTTGGGAGGAGAGTTTGGGAGCAGACGTTGTGGGAGCAGAGCCTGGGAGCAGAGCTTGGGAGCAGAACCTGGGAGCAGAACCTGGGAGCTGAGCTTGGGAGCTGAGCTTGGGAGCAGAACCTGGGAGCAGAACCTGGGAGCTGAGCTTGGGAGCTGAGCTTGGGAGCAGAACCTGGGAGCAGAACCTGGGAGCTGAGCTTGGGAGCTGAGCTTGGGAGCAGAACCTGGGAGCAGAACCTGGGAGCTGAGCTTGGGAGCTGAGCTTGGGAGCAGAACCTGGGAGCAGAACCTGGGAGCTGAGCTTGGGAGCTGAGCTTGGGAGCAGAACCTGGGAGCAGAACCTGGGAGCTGAGCTTGGGAGCTGAGCTTGGGAGCAGAACCTGGGAGCAGAACCTGGGAGCTGAGCTTGGGAGCTGAGCTTGGGAGCAGAACCTGGGAGCAGAACCTGGGAGCTGAGCTTGGGAGCTGAGCTTGGGAGCAGAACCTGGGAGCAGAACCTGGGAGCTGAGCTTGGGAGCTGAGCTTGGGAGCAGAACCTGGGAGCAGAACCTGGGAGCTGAGCTTGGGAGCTGAGCTTGGGAGCAGAACCTGGGAGCAGAACCTGGGAGCTGAGCTTGGGAGCTGAGCTTGGGAGCAGAACCTGGGAGCAGAACCTGGGAGCTGAGCTTGGGAGCTGAGCTTGGGAGCAGAACCTGGGAGCAGAACCTGGGAGCTGAGCTTGGGAGCTGAGCTTGGGAGCAGAACCTGGGAGCAGAACCTGGGAGCTGAGCTTGGGAGCTGAGCTTGGGAGCAGAACCTGGGAGCAGAACCTGGGAGCTGAGCTTGGGAGCTGAGCTTGGGAGCAGAACCTGGGAGCAGAACCTGGGAGCTGAGCTTGGGAGCTGAGCTTGGGAGCAGAACCTGGGAGCAGAACCTGGGAGCTGAGCTTGGGAGCTGAGCTTGGGAGCAGAACCTGGGAGCAGAACCTGGGAGCTGAGCTTGGGAGCTGAGCTTGGGAGCAGAACCTGGGAGCAGAACCTGGGAGCAGAACCTGGGAGCAGAGCTTTGGGAGCAGAACTTGGGAGCTGAGCTTGGGAGCTGAGCTCTGGAGCCCAGCACGAGCCAGCCTCCTCTGGGGCTGGGCCTGGCACTGCACATTTACTGCCCTTCCCTTTATCATTAAGTATCTTAATAACCAAAGTTCCCCTTCAAAGAAGCATCTTAACAAATTAGAAAGGGAGGAAAGGAGGAAAAGGGCTGATGTTTGCTGAACAGCTGCTGTGCTGGTGGGGCCTGAGGCCAAGGAGGTGCTGGGGATGCTCTGGGGTGCAGAGCAGCCTGGGTGATGTGGGGGGTCACTGTGGGTGCTGGGATGGAGGCAGAGCTTGCTGTCAGCTCTTCAGGGCAGTGCTGAGGAAAAGCCATCTGGGATGCCTTAAGGAAGGAGGATCCAAGTCAGGTGGGGGCCTCACCTTAGACTGGATCACCTTTGCTGAATAGGATTCTCTCCAAGAAGAGGCTCAGAACTGAACTGGGATCTTTTTCCCTATATCACTGCTTTTATTTAAATGCCGCATCACAATATTTGGGTCATATTTTCAGATCTATCTGTTCTGTAACCTGTTTTTAACCATTCCTTAAACCAACTCTTTGGGTTTATATTTTTCAGTCTGATTTTAGTATCCTCACAAACCTTGAGCTGGATATTTCTCCCTACAAGTACCTGAAGGGAGGTTGTAGTGAGGTGGTGGTTTGGTCTCTTTTGCCATGTGTCAGGGGACAGGAGAAAGGAAATGGCCTTATTTGCAAAAGGGGAGGTTCAGATTAGATAAGAGAAAATTTTTTTTCACTGACATTTTTTCCAAAAATTTTTTTACTACCTGCAGGAGCACCTCCTCTTCCCAGCTAGATGTGCCTTTCTGAGATGCTTTCATTCCTTCTCCTCTGTTTCACACTTTTATTGTCCTTTGTCTGGGTTTGCAGCAGGCATGGGGTGTGCAGTAAGCTCTGTAAATGCCTTTGCAATACTCTGCAGGACAGAAATAAATTTTTATTTAACGTCTTTAAAGAATGCAGGATTATGGAACCCTCGTTGTAAAGCTGAAGGCATTTCTGCAGTGCTAACAATTATTTTTAAATCTATCAAAATGCACATAAACAACAGCAAGTGAAAAAGAAAAGAAGATAAAAAGTCACTGGGGATGGGATGGATAATAAACAGCAGTCCTGGCTGCATGTTTATGAAAACATTAACCCAAAAAATTTCCCCATCTGGCCTAGAGCTACAGAACAGCAGATTTCCTCACTTTCAGTGCTGAGTGGAGATGCTGGCAGTTGAAGCTGTCAACTTTAAAAGAAAAAAGCTAAGGTCAGCAGCCTGGTTTCAGGTCCTGCTGCAGCCCCCAGTCCCCAGGCTGTGGGTGGCATTTGGCACTCTCATTTCCCTGTTTGGGTGAGCTTAAATCTTCCCCTTTGTGAGGCTGTGCCTGTACACAGGAGAGTACTCACACAGACAGCATGCAGCATCTTTAAATTTCCTTCTAGAAAATAACTGAATGTGTGTTGGCTTGTCCTGGGCATCCTGTTTGGAAGGAGGTGCCACTCGAGTGGTCATGGGTGTGATTCTACTCAGGTCCTCTCTGCACTGATCTTGTAGTTATTTCATTAATCTAATTGTGCACTGTGACAGCAACGGGTTAAAACAAAGACAGGAGTGTGCTTTGTTGGCAGTGTCCCATGAAGTCCAAGAATGGCAGCTGGAGATGAACCCACAAGCAATGAGGGGAATGTGGGACACCGGAAAGGGACTGGATCTGCTGCAGGCACTGGAAGAGGATTTGTGTCATGACACTGGGCTAGGAGGACTGGGAATTCTCAAAGAAGGGACAGCAGGCAGGGACTGCCAGCCTGCCCTGACACGTGGCTGTCCTGGTTCATGACTCAAGGGAAATCCTTGGGACTGCCAAAGTCTTGGAAAAGACAAAGAAATAGGCTTGTGATAGTAAGTGCTGTTTGCCCAGGGATACGAAAACACCATGTGCCTGGGAATTATGCTTAGATTGGATATGTGGTCATAGAGCAGAAACTGATGGATAATGAAGTTTTCCAGGAATTGCCTGCTGGTCTCTGCATTCCTCTTTGCAAAAAGGCATGGAGTATAACAACTGCTTCCACCCACTCTGGTTCTTTCACATAAATCTACTGAAGAAAAGGGTCAAGTTAAATCCAACTGTCCCAAATACCTTCCCCAGCAAGGCTCAGGTAACAAGCTTTGGTGGAAGAACATGCTGTGAAATCAAACAAACACTGGTTATGAGAGAGACAGGAGGTGACACTGTCCTGCAGCCCAGGACCACAGTGCTGCCACTCAGTGCCTGGTACCGCACGGTGCCCTAGGAGCTACAGCGTTCCCTGCATCCTCTTCATCCTGCTGCACTGCCCTGGCTCCCTGGCAGTGTGGGGTGTGCTCTGGGGGAGCAGGGGCTGCCTGCAGCACTCAGCCACAGCTCTCTAGCCCAGGTGTTTGGGAGCACAGCCCTGCCCGTGTGTACAGGAGGGAGGGACTCATTTGTGCTGCAGTGGGAACTGGGATCTCTCCTCCCTGCTCAGAGCCTGCAGCAGGCTTTGCTGTGTGTGATTGTGCCTTCTTTTAAATTAAACTATTTTGCAAGCACTTCCTTCCTGCATTTCTCAGAAGGAGGGAGGGGGGTGTGCAAAGAATGTTGAACTGCCTTTGACGGAGGAGGAAAGCTGAAGAAAACAAGAGATGCAATCCTAACTACTGACCTTTTACTTGAGCTTGGTGATGTTTTTCAGCAGCAGAGCCTCTGGGGAGTAACAGCATCCTCCTTGCTATTGTGCTGCCTGCCCAAAAAGGGGGCTAAAGTTCAGCTTTTATGATGTTCTCACTCTGGGCTTGTGGGAAAAAGGCCACATTCCCTTTCTTAGGTCATACGAGTGCAAGAGATGACAAAGTCCTACAGTCTAACCCCAGGGCAGGAGGCCAGTGCAGAATGGGACTGGGACAGACAGTTTGGTAAATACACGCCAGCTTTTTCTCCTTATGGACAGTCACAGCAGGTGGGAGGGCAATTTACATTGTTAAATAAAAAGGCACTGATTTATTTTATGTTGGTGTGTTATTGTTTCATAAGAGCACATGAGTTGCCATTACTTGTGATGGACTCTTGCACTTTATTGTTGAATCCTCCTTTTCCACTTTGGTCAACAGTTACTGGAAATGAACGTTATCTACCAGGACAAAAACAAGAGGCAAATAAGCATAAAACAAAATCCCAACCTCCTCCCCAGCAAACCAGAGGTTTTCAGGAACCCTCCATAGTTTTGAGGACTGGAATTATTGCAGTGGGTGTTCTCAAATGATGCTCCTTGGCCCTCAGACTGTTTGTTCCCTGTACCTGGGGGCTGGAGAGATTACCAGTCCCTTTGCTCACGGGTCCTGATCAGGCTCTGTGTCTCTGAGCTGCCACCTGGTCTCACAGTCCCCCTTCTCTCAGCCACATTTGGTGTTTCTCTCCATTGAGGTTTCCTTCAGCCTTGTTGAGGTGGTGTTCAACAGACACTGAGCTGGTGTTTGCACATGGCACGATACTGGCTGTGCTGTGCTTCCTGGAATGCAGGCTCTGGGAGCAGAGGAAGTGTTTCTGCCCATTGTAAGGATAAATTCTGTTCTAAAATTACAGATACTGTTTTAAAGTTGCTATAAGACATGGTGTTTAACAAACAAATGTGGATGATGCTGACATCCACCTGTGCACTGACTTCCTTTGGCAGTGCTGGTGGCTCTGCTCCAGGGGCTCGGGGTGCTGATCAGCTCATGGCCACACCATGAGCAGCAAGCTGAGAAATGCTGTCCTGGGGCTGATGTGGGAGTTTGCCTTCAGCTGGGGTCTTGTTTTCTGTTTGATGGCAGGGCACATCAAACCTCAGCACTTGTCAGGTCCCTGCTGGCCCCCTGGGAGGTGCCCATTTCTCAGAGCTGCAGACTTTGGCTCCACACATCATTCATTTAACCTTACTTAATTCTGGCTAATCAGAGAATGGATCTCTTTTCATTTTCTGCTGGATGCACTTTGCACAGAGCTATACAGACATTGGGAGGGAGAAGAATTTGTCTCAACTGTTTGTTTTTCCTTCAGAAAAATGAAATGGAGATTTATTACCAGTTTTCCCCCCCAGGACTCTCCCTCAGCAGAGCCCTGTGTCAGTGGCAGAGGTTTGCAGTGAGCTATCGGCGATTCAGCACATCAAAAGTTCACACAGTTCAGAGCTCCAGTGATTACAGAGGAGCTTTTCTTGGGATTCTTAAAATGCCCTAGACACAATTAAAAGAATTTCTCAGCGAGGAGAGTGCAGGCTGGGGACTCTCCAGCAGATGTAATCACTCAAGGAAAACTTTGTTTGGCTTGGCTGGGCCCTGCCTTTGCTCCATGCTCTTTCATCCCGCCACCAGGCTTTGTCTCCCAGTCTTTGCAGTGTCTCTCTGTCTGTCTCTCCCTCTTTCCATCTGCCCCACATTCCGCTGCAGGCTGAATGGGACAGCCTTAACCTGGCTACTTCCAAGACAAACAGCAAGTCAGATGGAAAAAGGGGGGCCCTTGGCTGTCAGGAGGCTCCGCGGTCACTCACTTCCTAGAATTAAAGGCTGGGAGTTGATCTGTAAGCCAGCCAAGCCAGAGACAATGATTAGGTTCCCATTTTGTTCCTTTGATACTGTCTCAAATATGTGCAATGACAGGGAAAACAAAATTTACATAAAGTAGAAATCCACTTTCTCATACAGGTCTGTCCCACCCTGTGCCCTGCAGTGTGGATAACACAGGTGGCAAAGCTCAGCTGTTGTTTCTTTCTTTGGGAACCTAGGGCCTGCTCTTAGAGAAATGAGTTGCAGCATTTCCTGGCTATGATGGGATAGTTTTGGTAGCCACAGAGATGGGACTGGTGCAGCTGGGATTCCGGTGTTGGACTGCATGGTCCTTGTTAGTCCCTTCCAGCTCAGGAGATTCTGTGGTTCTGTGAGTGAACAGGAGAGATGCATTAAAGCCACTGTGACCCCAGGGCAGCTCCAGTATGTCCAGTCAGGGCCTGGTTTCGTGCCATGGCTTTGCCCAGCATCTGGACAGGGGTATTGCCTGTGCCCACAGGTGACAGGGGTGTGAAGGTGCCTTCCCGTGCTCCAGAACCACCTCTGGACAATGCTGCTGTGCTTTCTGGACATGGGATTTTCAGCTCTAAACCTCAGAGTGCTGCGGGGCTGTACCAGCTCACGGTGATTAGAGAGCGGTAATCAGTGACTGTGGTTTGCAGGTTCTGACACTGATGAAGTTGGGATAAGAAGTGGATAGATTCCCTCTCAGGCACTGAGGGACATTTAAAATGCTGCAAAGTGCTTCAGGTTGGGTGGGAGACCTGAGAAGTGGCTGTGAACTGGTGCTCAGGGCACAGAGCCCTTTGGAGCAGCCTGAGCTCTGTGTGCAGCCCCCCACTCTGGGTATCCCGATGTTGGGATCGTTTCTCTAGGAGACATTTACATCCCACCCCCTCAGTGGGCCCCGGGCAGGCCTTGGGGTGGCAGATATCACACACTGCGCTGGTTCTGTGCTTTCATTCAGCTCTGAAACTCGGTACCACACACTAAAGAGATTTTCCATTGGTATTCAGGACTCATCTACCAGCTCTGCACAGTTTCCTGCGGCTTCCAAGGGAAAGGACCTTCCCATGCATAATTTAATCACGTTCAGCACGGCAACAGTGGGATTTTTTTCCACACAAAGTCTGTAACATCTCATGGGTGAACTCCTGTACTTTGAGAACTCACAGTGCGCTTGCTTATCTCGCTCTCTCAGATAAACACCTCTCAGCATCCTGTTTTTCTTGTGCCATACGAACAGGAAGAGAGCGATTGTTTGAGATGTGCGTCAGTCAGAGCTGGAACCAGGCAGCCCCTTACCCTCCCCATTACCATGGAAACCACCAAATCTCTTCAAACACATTGGTGCTGAGCTGACAGGTATCCTGGCTTTTCCACTTAACCTCTCCAGAGCTGTGACTTTAATGTGCACGACCTCTCAAAAATAGTTTTTTTTTATTTTATCCAGGAGGTGCAGCTATAAATTGTAGAAGGGAACAGTCATCACTACTTTTGCCTTAAGTAGCAGTGAGATGTGTATTTGGCTATGGATTTGGTGCTAGCAGCACTGGAAAGGCTCCGAGGCAGCTCTGGAGTCAGTGGGAGCGTGGTGTGAGAGGCTGGGCGAGGTTCTGCCTGAGCCTGTGTGCAAGGCCTGCAGCCTATCTTTGAGCCAGCCAGCTCTGGGGAAAGCATCTGGCTGCTCTGCAATCACTTGAGGCTGACCTGGAGAGCTCTGTGTGTGGAGGGAGCAGATTTAGGATTTGGGAGTGATTGGAACTGTTCCTGGCACCTCAGGGTGGGATTTTCAAAAGCAACAGCAGAAATGTGGATGAAGAACACATTGTTTGAAGGTTCTGATAATGCTGAGTGTCAGTGCTGAACCAGTGGAAGGTGTCCCTGACCATGGCAGGGGAGTTGGAATGAGATGATCTTTAAGGGCCCTTCCAACAAACCAGTCTGGGATTCTCCTGGAGATGGAGTTTTAATCTGCCACACTGAGGTGTAATGAGCCAGAGGAAGAAGGACACTTTCTTTAACTTAGAGTTTAACCATTGCTTTATTCAACATAAGCAAAGCAGCAATTCCCCTCTGCCTCTGGAGAGCTCGAATCAGCCTGGACAGATGGGTCTCCTCCACTTTGTTCACCGGAGTAAACGTGTCACCACATCCCCAAGTGCCACATCTGCACCTTTATTGAACGCTTGCAAGGCTGGGGACTCCTCCACTGCCAGCACTTCTGGCTCTGTCCAGAGCCTGGCTGGCTCAGCCCTATGACCACCCTACACACTGATCTTGGAAAGGGAGAGGCCCTGTCCCCATTCAGCACCTGTGGTGCTGCTGGAATGTGCTCAGGTGAGGAGCTGGCAGAAGAAAAGGTGGGAATGTCTTTTATACAAGAATCAAACTATCATTGCTGTTCTCAAAAGAAAGTTGGATGGCTTTAAAACATGTGCTACAGCTTTTTAGAATTACCAGGTGGGTTTTTTCATATAAAACTACTCAGGACACACAGTTAAAGGTTGTTAGGTTTAGAACTTGGGGATTTCCAGAGATGTCTGGAGGCAAAAAAATAGGTATCATTTTAGCTCTATAATAGTACTCTGGATCTGATGGTTCTTTCCCATCCTGCACTTGAGTCCTCTGGGGCTGCTGCTATTCCTGGCTGTCTCAGCCTCTTACATAATTAAGAACTTTCCCCTTTTATCCTGGACAATATCAGTTTTCTTCCCCTTTGCAGGACTGGTAAGTTTGAACGAAGAAATGGTTAGTTTTCTGGAGTGCTGTTTTAGATGTTTTTAAATTGAATTTCCATTTCTATGAAAGTGCCAATAACTCAGTGGAAGGACATTTACTGGCAGCCTGGCTGGGACAGATCCCCCTGTTCCTGGCCTGAGGAGGTGGGCAGGACAGTGGGATGTGAGGAATGGCTCATTCCAGGGCACTGATTGTTGTCCTCCTTCTGGGAACGTGGTGACTCGCTCCTCACCTTTCCCTCCACACTGAGATGATTCATGGGAACAAAACCTAATTCTCTCCGTCACTGAAAAAAGGCATGGAGCTTGTGGCTAAGGGAAGTACGGGTAGCCTGGCTGAATCTTTGAAGGAAAAGAAAAACTATATGAGGAAACTGTGGGTTTTATCAGAACACAAGAGTGTAAGCCGTGGTTTGAATACCAAGCTCAGGGCCCTGAGCCGCCCCTCTGGCTGTGCCTGGCCCTGAGCATGGAGGGAGAGGTGTAAAATGGGAAGGGAACAAGGGACTGCAGTGTCCCCATGTGTGCCCCAACCCCTCCCATATGTGCCCCAACTGTCCCATGCCACAGTTTGTCCCCATGGTGCTGCAGAGCCCTTGGCACTGGGGTTAGAGCCCATCTGACAGAGCAGGAAACCATGTGAGAGTGTTGCCAATTACCTGCAAAAGAATTTTGATTGTTACAGTTTTAGGCTTTTATGAAGCTGGATTTCATTAACTGCCTAGAAAGCAACCTCTGGGTGTTATTTTTAGATCTGATGTTTCTGTACAAAGTGCTGCACTTCTCCTTGTCCTGCCAGGGTGCACTGAAAGTGTCCCCAAATGACCTCCGTGTGTCAGCGGTGACACCACACCTGTGTTCAGGGTGACAGTGTGGGACAGGCTCCTTCCCTCCAGGGCTAGGGAGGTTTCTGCTGCCCAGGCTGGGTCGTCTCATGCACTGAGAGAATGTCCCAGAGCTGGGTGACTCCTTGGTCAGGTTTCATTTTTATTTCTTGAGTTGGCAGCAGCTCTGAAGGGCACCCTCCACTTGGTGTGGTGCCCAGGTGTTGTGCAGGAGGGGATTCTGCCCCCCTGCCCCTGTGCTCAGGTGAGACCTCACCTGCAGAGCTGTCCCAGCCNGTTATTGTTGCTCAGGTGTCTGTGCACTCTGGGAGGGGGAGGAATGTGGATGTTCTCGGGGCTGATGTGGGCACAGGGGGAGGAAAGCCCCTGTTTCGGGCACTGGGGTGGGGCTGTGCTGAGCCTGCCCTGCCCCACAGAGCCTGGGGAGCTCTTCTGTCCCTCCATTGACAAAAAGCACTAAGAAAATAAGAGGGCAATGTCACTGCCTGTTGTGCTCAGCCAAGCCAGCCTTCTCTTTTAATAAGAGTGCATTTTGTTTGATCTGTGCTTTTTGGGGGGGAAATGATGAATTTTAGCCATTATGAAAACAAAAGGCATGGTTATTTGTTAGGATTGTTTTATAAGAAGCATATGTATGCTTTATTATTCTTGTGCTTGAAGTGTGGGGATTGTTTCCAGTTGGGAGGCTGCAGCAGAAGAATGTGAACTTCTGACTCACTTAGGAATCGAGCATGTATCAGCCAAATGCTGAGGGTTCCTATTATGTTTTCATAACTCAGATTTCTCAGAATGGAAAGGATCTCACTTGCCCTTAGTTAGAGAATGATTTTTGTTGCAATTGAGAGAGGCTGGTTTATTTTCTAGAAAAACTTCTCTTGCTTACAATACACCGTTCATTTCCCTTTTCCCTCTCCATGTTCTTCCTGTGCACCTCATTCTCCACCTTATTTCTGTTTGAGCTAACTCTGGCTTTCCAATAACTGTGTAGTCAGCAGCACAGACCAAGGTATGGCTCCACAGAGTGATCCCAGGAAAGTGTGGGCTCAGCTAATGGCAGCTGAGGGACTCTGACTTTTGACTGGAACTCTGACTTTTGACTGGAAGAGCCAAAATGAGGAACACGAGATGAGTTTTGCCTGCGGAGCCAGATGCAGCCCCAGCCATTCTGTGCTTGTGTGCTTGGTGTAAGCCTGTGCAAGGATATTAGAGAACACACATTCAGTAGGACTAATGCTGTGATCCATAATTGCATGTTGTCACATTAACAGATCCAAACCAGAGACTCATGCAGGAATTGCTGGCCTGTACCTTGCAAGGTGCATCACTGAATTAGAAGCTTCTGTTAAACCAGGTCTGTCTGGAAAATGATGAAGAACCACAAAAAGATATGGCTCTAGAAACTGGCCTCCTGCCTAAAGTGAAGCAGAATATTTCCTGCTGAGTGAAACAACTGTCTCAGCTGGATTGTGATAAAGCTTTGCCCCTGTTCTCAACACAGGCAGAGAACTGGGCTGGGAGGAATCACTCCAGGCTGACTTTTCCATCTGGCCTGTGAACAAAACATAAACTGGTTCTGCAGTTCCCAGGGATGCCTAGGCCAGCTTGTGGCAGTGTGTTAGGTGATGTGACCTCTTTATTTCAGTACCAGTCCTGGCTATGGGAATCTTCATCTGCTGCAGAGAGGCTGCAGAGCTTTTGTGTCCCTCCTAGCAATCAGTAGGTGGCTGTCATCACAGGGCTGGGGAAACACAGCACTCACAGCTGGCTGATGAATGGAGAAATGTGGAACCATTCATCTTACATGAGGTTTCTGGTGACTGAGAACGAGCTGATGTTCACAGTCAGGTGATTACAAGTGAGGAACTCAGAGTGTTTTGGGATATTTTTCCCTCCTGTCTGATGTAGATCCTCCCACTGGCTGCATTACTGCAGAAATGCGTGGATGAAGAGCTGGAGGAACAAGTAAGAAATGCCTTTCCTTCCGTGAGCCTGGGTTCCCAGACCTCCCCAAAGGCTCTGTCTTTAATGTTGAAATGACAGGGGAGGTGTGTGGTGTGAGGAGCTCAGGACTGTGGTTCCTGGTGCAGTTCCTTCCCTCTCGAGATGTGAAGGGCTTGGTGCAGCTGAGTTCAAAGCTCTGAGGATCAGAAAAGAGCAGCTGAAACTGGACACTGAGCCAAGGCTGGAGTGAGCCAGACAGGCCAAATAAAGAAGGACTCTCTCCATCTTCTTGCTTCATTTCCTTGCTGTGGGAGCCCAGCTGAATGCACAGTCAGACATTCTCAAGCATATTTGCCTTTTGTGGGAGGCACAGTGAAGGGGGATGGGGAGAGAGTCCTAGAGCTCAGGAGATGGTGTTAAAGCAGAGTAATGTGTTGTTTCTGAAATAAAATCGTTTTGTGACATCTGATCCTATTGCAAGTATGGCTCTGTTGGATTCAGTGGTGGAAATGGAGCAACCTGGCCTGGCAGCATTCCCCTGTCCCTGCAGACACTGCTGCTACCTGAGCAATGCAGGGAACACCTCTGGCTGCTTTTATCCCTACTGGGGGACTCATCCCTGCAGTCAGTGGAGATTGGGTGTGCCCGTTGTGCTGCTGGAACAGGGTGGGATTGTTGGGGGGGTCTGTGCAGGGATGGGGGTTGGACTCCTGGATGATGCTGGTGGGTCCCTCCCAGCTCAGGATATTCTGTGGTTCCATGAATTTGTGATTCATAATTAATGTTTTGTTCTTGACTTTTCCTGTCCGTGACTTTCAGCTGTGAAAGTCTGGGGGGCTGTGACCCTGCATTTTTCCCACCTTGTTTGGGGTTGCTTTTTTTTCATTCAGTATCATTTCTATTGCTGACTGTAATTCTTCCAGGTCTTGGGCCACAGGGCATTTAATGGCTTTGGGCACAAAGAGGAAGTGTCAGGAGGTTTTCTCCTTGGGAAGTTCCTCCCCTGGGGTTGGATGTCTCCCTTTCCTCAGGCGAGAGAGACACAAGAAGGCTAAGTCAGAATGTGGGGTTTTCTTGCCAGGGCATTTCAGCTGCACTGGTGAATAATGCAGCATAATTTTGCAAGGACAACACTGCAAACCTCACCAGCAAATCCAGTGCTTACCTCACCAGCCCCCGGGCACCGCTTTTGTTGTGATCACAGCAGGGTTTGAGTGATGGATGCACAAAGGAAATGGAGAGAATGAACAGAAAGTACTTTATGGCTTTCCTCAAAGGCACTTTTCTAACTCAAAAATGTAAGCCTTGTGGTTTATATGGTTTTGAAATGTAACCGCAGATCGTTAGAACTGGAAGACATTTGATTTACCATCTCCTGCAGTGTTGGTGCCAGGTTCAGGGCAGAACTCATTAGATCCGTGTCCCTCCTGTGCCTTGGAGCCCGGGGCTGGATGCTCCAGGGTGCTCAGTGGGAATAACCCAGCTCTGGGTGTGCTCAGGGCCAGGCTCTGGGGCAGGGAAGGTGGCCCTGTGGCCCTGTGGCTGCTCAGGGCCACGCTGGCACCGCTGGCCTGGGTAAAACTGACTGCAGAGCTGTTTTCCTCTGGCTGTGTCAGCTCGGGTTTCAGTGGCAGGGAGGTAAGGTAGGAAACAGTCGATAAGAAAAGGGCTGGGTTTGCTGACTGAGGTTTAGAAAGCTTTTAACAAGTTGAATTATTGGTTGTATCTGAAGTGAAACACTGCTCTCCTAACTGATCTCATTTCCTGTATCATTCCAGCATGTTCCTGCATGAATTACAGCTCAGATTTACAGTGTATTTGGTTACACACTGCGTTGCATTCTCATTTTTTTTCCTGTGTGTGCATAAATTTCTTTGGGAGTCAGGCCAAGAGGGGAGTGTGCAGATATGCACACACACATGGACTGAATTTGACTGTAATTTGCTAATTTACTGGGGAGAAGGGATCTGGCTTTTCTTCTGTTTTGGTGTAAAAAGAGCCTTTTCTTTTTCCAAAGGAGGAGCAGTAGCTGAGAACAGCCAGTGTTTGGAGAGTTCAACATTTCAGAACAACCAGAGATGAGAGAAAATATTATCTTGTGACTTGTAAATGTGGCGTTTTTAATTTGGCTGGTGTTTCCCAGAGGTTAGTGGATAATGGGAATACTATCATTCTCTTGGCTCAACCAGTAATCAGCCTGCCTGCTGCTTCAAATATTTTATAAATGCAGCTGGATGAGGTAGAGCCTTTCACAGCTGAAGGAGTTTTTTGTGACCTGAAATATGAAGTGTGATGGGATACTGAGCATGAAATCCAGCATTTGGAAATGAGCTCTTTAGGAACTGTAAAACACAGAAGGTGATTGAAAGGAAGTTTCCTTTTCAGTTTAACATTTTCCTTTTGGCTGTATGAAAACATAAGAGGAGGTGCATTAGGAGGGGTAGTTTTGGAGAGTTCATTCAGATTTTTAAATTCATTCTTCACATTTAAACTGCTGATGCTGCAGATGATTTCCATTCAGAATATGTTGTGTCGTGGTTTCGTCAGTAAATGATTGTGAATTAAGTAGAATCTGATATCAAACATGTTACTGCTTTTAAAATGAAGCATTCCTAAACAGCTGTTTTAGTGTGACGAATATTGGTGTGATGAATGACTGTGTGAGGAATGACAACACACTAAAGAACAACTGAATGCAAGCTCTGCCATAACTAGGCAAAAAGTAAGAGGAAAATTCCAAATAGCCCTCTTTTGAAATATTTGATTCCTCTTTGTTTAGTCGTGCCACTCATCACAGCAGCCTTTCATCTTCCCTCTTGCCTGAATCCCCCTGCAGCCCCATTATTGCCCAGCCCAGGAGAGCAGCCCCCGAGCACAGCCAGGTCCCCGTGCTGGCCCAAAGTCACCCGTCCCTCC
The DNA here is from genome assembly GCA_013400955.1 of Drymodes brunneopygia. Lineage (NCBI taxonomy): Eukaryota > Metazoa > Chordata > Aves > Passeriformes > Petroicidae > Drymodes > Drymodes brunneopygia. Next base: position 352,476 of record VZTZ01056959.1, read on the forward strand.
TCCATCCCCAGCCTGCCAGGAGCTCCCACTGCAGAGCCCTGCACTAAAACCCTGTGCTGATCATCCCTCCTGAGCTGTGCAAGCTGCTCCTGGCTCTGCCAGTCCCCTTTGGTGTCCTGTGGGAAGGGGTGGGATGGGCGGGGTGTGGGGCTGGAGCTGCAGCACAGCTTTGGGGTGCAGGAACCCACGGGGTGCTGAGTTCCAGCCGTGCCTGGCTGCTGGCTGTGATTCTGTCAGGATTTCAGAGTGCAGGGTTTTACACACTAATCCTGACTGGCAGTTGGTGCTTTCCAGCACGGAGTAGCTGATTTCTCTGGGGTGAAACAATGCCCCAGTGTGTCTGGACTGCCTCTGTAGAGCCAATAAATCTGGTTTGTTTTGTTTTTCTCCCTCTTTTTCTTTCTCTCTCTTCCCCCTCCTCCAGGCCAGGACCCACTCGTACTGCTGAAAACCCTTCAGCTTCTCTGGACAAAGCAGGAGCTGGGGAAGGTAAGGCTGAGCCCTGCAGTTCCTCTGGATGCAGAGCATGTCCAGGCTCAGGACACGCGGGTCAGAGCTGCAATCCTTCACGGCTGCTTTCATTCCAGCACTCAGGGGAAGAACCTCTGCAATTGCAGCTACAAGTGAAAAGAAAAGGTAGCTTTGTGTGATGGGGAGCAGCTCAGGGGCTCCTAGAAAAGAGATGGAGTTTCCAGGGCTGAGAAGGAAAGAAAATCAAAGTTTCCTTTGTTCTGTTTTAAACACATTTTTTTGTCCATTAAATGGAGGATCTTGGGGGTAGGGGGAAGAATATTTCTAGTTGCTGAAAAAAAATTGGAGTTGAACTTGGTAGAGAAGTGCTTTTTACCAAGTGAATATATCAAAGCTTTCATATTTGAAGTATTTTTAAATTTTTTTCTCATTTGGTTTGGTTTTGCCTTTTAGAGTGGTGAATGCAGTTTACACTGCTGTCTAAAATTAGTGCTGTATTTTTATACAGCAACCTATGGGCTCTACATGGAGATTTCTCATAGGCAGTAAAATATATTTCATCTAAATCTGGGAGCTTAAAAACTAACAAAACCAGGAGATGCATCAGCTGAGGGATGAGTTTTCCATGTTTAACTCTGTGCTGCTCGAGCAGGTTCAAAAGGGAGATGGTTCCTGTTCTAGAAGGCCCAGAGCTCCCACAACCCCACATGGAGCGTGTCCTGTTTGCAGTGGCCAGCGTGGCAGAGGTCCTGGTGGATGTGCTCCATCCTGGGTGTCTGCAGTGCTTAGTCACTGTCCTGCTCTGCTGTTCCTAGACTTTCCATTACTGCTAGTCTGTGGTTGCCAGCTGGAATAAACAACTGCAAACCCAGTGTGAGAGGTGCCTTTCCAAATGGTCACTCACTGGCGGAGACTTGAGCTCAGCAACTCTGGAGCCTTGAGCTTTCCATCAAGTTTTGTTAGAGTTGGAGGAAAAAAAATATTATCCTTTAGGTCTGGAGGGCAGTTAATCCCACAAAACAACAGGAAAGAGTAATCATCAAAATCTCTGCACTGGGTACCCTGGGATCTGAATGTGCATTGGGAAGAAAAATCCTCTGGAAAAGACAGAGGCTCCCATGGCCGTGTCCTTTGGCAGAGAGCACTGCAGTGACCCTGCTGGGGGTGGAAAAGCTGGAGCATCCCCGGGAGCCATGAAATCACACACTGCTTTAGTCTGGGAAGGAATTTAAAGCTCATCCAGTGCCACCTCTGCCATGGGCAGGGACACCTCCCACTGTCCCAGGCTGCTCCAAGCCCCAGTGTCCAGCCTGGCCTTGGGCACTGCCAGGGATCCAGGGGCAGCCACAGCTTCTCTGGGCACCCTGTGCCAGGGCCTGCCCACCCTCCCAGGGAACAATTCCTGCCCAATCTCCCATCCATCCCTGCCCTCTGGCAGTGAGTTGACAGTTGGTCTCAAATCAGGGATCATGGGCAGGGATGTGTCTGTCAGGGCCTGAGCCCAGTTCTGGAATGGGGGTATAAGAAATAGGCATTTCCTACGGAGGAATGACAGGTTGGGAATAACCAGGAAGCATCAGCAGACGTCCCAGAGCTGTGGGACTGGAAATAGGGGAGCAAAGCTGAATACACGAGTGTGCAGTTTGAGCATCAGCAATATTTTCCAATTCCCATGAGGCTGTAGAAATCCCCCCAGGAGCATTCCCTGCCATGGGAATCAACTGAAATGGAAATGGCAATGACACCTTTGAGAGGAATCCCTCTCTGGCAGAGGGACGAGCCAGGCAGCTCAGCACTCTTTCCTCGCTGATTTAGGTGTCTCGTGCCCTTTTTGTTCCCTGCCTTTCCCCCTCAGACTGTGAATGCCATAGCTGAAGGCTTGCTGGGGAGTTTGGAGGCTTTTTCCCAGCCCATCACAGTCCCACTGGTACGGAGAGCGGGCTCAGAGCAGATGAGCACAGTCAGTGCGGGGAGCTGCTCTGCCTGTGCCAGCAGGACCTGGCGCCTGCTGCAGCCCATCCTGCTGGAGCCCAGGCTCAGATTCCAGCCCAAGGAGGAGCTGAGCTGGGTGCTGGAAGCTCCAGATGTGCTCAAGTGGGGCTTTGGGGGGAAAAAGCCATTTCCAAGCAGTGCAGTGGAGCTGGCAAGTTGCTTTGTTTTGCTCTGGCTGTTGCATTGGATGTTTGTGGTTGGATCAGAGCTCGTCTTTGCCTTCTGCTGCATCTCCCATCGAAGTTGGAGCCCTGTGTTTAACATGCTAAACTCTTGCCACAGGGAAAATTACTTACAGGGAGAAATCTCTTATCTAAAGTCACATCTCTGTTAGTCATCAGCTTTTTCATACTGCCTTTGGTAGCGTAGTGAGAAAGAAACAGTTTCTGTCATAAACCATAGGTTCTGTGGGTTTTCCAGACATGAAAGACACTCTGGGAAATGACTGTCTTCCTGTAAAAATTGTCGATGAATAAAAAAAGAACAAATTCATTGGCAAATTTTCTGTAGATTTTATTTTGTTTTTCCATGTCGTTCTTCAAACTTTATATTGTTTCCACTGGAAGCTCCGAATGGGGCCATGAAATCCAGTAAATTACAAATGCTGGCTGCAGTAGGAATGAGCATCTTTTGGATTTGGCTTTTTAGCCAGAAAAGAAAGAGAGCAGCTGCTCTCAGTGATTTCTTGTTTTCTGCTTCTGCTCCACGCTGCTGATGTCCCATGCAGTGAGAGGTCCTGTGTGGGCACTGAGGATGCCACTTTCTCACCCTGCCAACCCTCCCAGCTCCCTGGAAACTACTTCTAATGTAAACATGATAGAGATATTGCCCAGTACTGCTAATTTATCACCTCTACCAGATGGGGAGTAAGTAGCCTATTAACATTCACAAAGTGAGGGTCCGATTCCTTCACATTTCTAAACACATCACCCTGGGATTCCTAAGATTTATGGTGTGGAGTTTTCCCATGTTCTGAGCCCCTTTGTGGGGCTTTTAGGCTTATGGAGGTGTGCAGGGGCAGGAGGTGCCCAGGGAGCTCTGGGGGAAGGAGCACACATTTGGGGGATGGCAGTCTGACAGAATTTGAACTCAGATATTTCATTCACTTTGGCCTGAGTGTTAAATCCAAACTATTTTGAGACTCCCAGATATTCCAATTATGGGCACCATTGTGGCTGAAGTGGGCATAAGTTCAAATATGCAAGTTTGTGGTGCAGCCATGAGGAGGGGTTCTTGTACTTCTCCTTGTAAGTATCTGAGGAGATCAGCAGGTTTTTGAGCCCACTGCTCTACCTCCAATATTGCCATTTTCCCAATAACACCCCTCTCTCCAAGCTCACTTCTTTTGTCCCCCTCCCCCAAATCCCAAGCCCCTTTGTCTGCCCCACAGAACAACTTCTCTGTCTTTATGGGATAATTAGTGTGGACAATTGCTGCTTTTCCCATTGGGTTTGAGGTGCAGTGAGCCATGAAGGAATCTGTAATGACATGAAAAGTCACTGGAGGCGCGGATGGTGGCTGAATAGCAACAGTTACCTCTCTGAATAGATTAAATTAAAAAAAATAAAGCTTTGTGTTCAGCTGGGGGAAGGGAGGATTCACTAATCTTTTTGTACATGACAATGTGGTTTTGTATCTCGGCAGCTCAAGGAAGAAATCAGGCGGGGCTTTGCCAGACTGGAGGAGCCTTTGGCAGCACTCCTGGCCATGCTGGAGAGCAGCAGTGACTGGAAGGGGAAAGGGCATTCCCTGGGGTATTGCATCACCACGGAGCTGCAGCTTTGGATAAAAGAGCATCCTCCTGTCCCACAGGTTAGAAAAAAAGAGAGCAAGAGAGCTGGAAGAGAGGAGGGAGCAATTGATTTTAATGTTCCTCCAGTATCTCCAGTTTCACTTTATTCCAAAGTCCAGCAGTTTCTCTGTAGCCTTTATACAGAGTGTGTGTGACAAGGTGTGAAACTTAGAGTGAGATATTGTTATCTGTGGCATGCTGGCCTGAAAATGAAATCATTTTGGGAGCTGTGTTGCCAGAGCTGTTTCCCCTCCAAAGTTGGGATTTCCATCTCTCTGGATCAAACCACTTTGATGGAGAGTTGCTCTTGCAACCTTTCCAGGCTGGAGGCTCTCCCACTGGAGCCCACATCCCTGCTGTCAGGAGAAACCCAGTTTCAGAAATCTGCTCTGTGTGTTCTTCCAGCTCTGCAAATAGAAGCCAGTTACTGTAGGATTGCTTAATTCCTGCCATATGGTGGGAATGCAGAAAATGGGAACAGCCTGCCTTTTCAGCAGCTGAATGATTAGTTCTGTAAGTTTGGGTCATCAGATTGTATGTCCCAATGTTTACCATTCTTTCTGCCTTCAGATATTCTGACCTACTGAGATTTTCTCTTTTCCGTAAGCTTTTGGCTCTGAACTGCAGGATAGTTTTATATTTGTGTTGCTTCCTTTCCCATTTTTCCCAATGGCTCTGGTTGGATGTTGAGCTCTGCCAAGAATCCAACTCTGAGGATCTGCAAAGTGCAGGGAAGTGCTACTGGCACTGAAATTCCTGTGTCATGAGTGAATAACCATGTGGGAACACAAGGACTGATACCTGTGTCCGTGCATCTTTTGATAGTGCTTTTGCTTTCCCTATCCTTCATGCATCCAGCAGCAAGCCTGGGAATGAAAATGGAATTCTTATGCCTGGTAGGTGAGATCTCCATGGAGGGGAGTTGCTGGATTCAGAGATTTTCTCCTGGGAACTAGAGGGGAGAATTTCTGAAGAACTCTGTTAGCACAGGAAGGCATTTCTCCAGTGTCAGATTTTACTTTTGCACAAGGCCCTATCCCTTCTCCAGAATTATCCCACAAGCATTTCATGTTCTTAAAGTGGATGCTGTGAAAAAAAGTGTATCATATTGTTCTGATTTCTGCTTGCAGACTCTGTGGGGAAATGGGAGAATCCTTTCCAGAGGAATTTGCCTGCTCTGTTTAAACAAGCTGCGTTTTCAGCTGCCATTGAACCACAGCCATCTTTACCAAACCTGTCTTTGATTGTTTTCTGATTGTTTTTTGAAGTCTGGCATCAAGCTGAAGAAGCTGCAGACCCATGTGCTTGGAATGCTCTCCCAGTGCCCAGCTAATCTGCTTGACCCCCTGATTAGCATTTACCAGCTCCACACAGCGGACCGGAACTGTTTGCTTGAGCATGTCAGTCATCTTTATCTGCAGGGCGATTACAAAGAGGTGGGTCATGTCTTTCAAATAAATTTACCTTGCCAGCTCTCTGTGAATGTCCATGTCCTTTTTTTTTGGATGCATTTCAGTGTGAATTCCATTTCATCCCAGCAGCTGCATGCTGTGAATGCTGCAGCTTGACGTGCTCTTCCCATGTTCATGAGCAGGCTGGGCTCAACCTTGGCTTTTCTGCTGGCTGGGGACAGAAAGCCAGGGAATCCTCTCTCCACTGCTTTGCTGGCCTTTCAAAGTAATAGGCTAAGAGGCTTTAATTTGGAGAATTTAAGGGGATGGTTGTGTTCTTTTATGTTTTCCTTGTCCTGAGCAAGAAAAGAAGAGATTTTAGTCCTTGGTCGTAGACCTGCTGTGCTATCTCTAGCCCATCTGCAGCCAGAGGGCTTGGAAAACCTCACTGGTCCCATGTGATTGCCCCAGCCTCAGGTCTCAGTTGGAGGCATTTTGAAGCCTCTTTGCCACTGAGGCTCATACTCCAAATGTGTAACACCTCCTGTATTTGTGTCTGAGTGGTTGGCACAGGCAGGAGTTCACCAGACCCAGGAACTGCTGTGCTTTACCCTGTTCTACAGTACTGGAGCATCTCTGGCAGGGTTGCCCCATTGCTGGAATTATTCCAGGCCAGGTTGGATGGGGATTGAAGCAGCCTGGGATAGTGGAAGGTGTCCCTGCCTGTGGCAGGGGGTGGAATTGGATGGGCTTGCAACCCAAAGTAGTCTGGGACTCTGGTTTATTGTAGAGCAGGTTACACCCTTTGGGGTGTGCAAACCATGAGTGTCCTCTGCCCTGAGAGTTAAGGCTCCTTTCCCTCATGGAAGTTTTGGAGAAGGTCCCCTTTGGAGATCCCAGAGCTGCCTGGGGATGGCCATGGCAGTTGTTTGTTCCTGAAGCACCTCTGGCCCTCCCTTAGGCCTGGATTTGGGGGAGGCTGAGGCCGGGGCTTGGGGCAGTGCTGGCACAGGGCACAGGGAGGGGACTGGGAACAGGAGCAGGTGACAGTTCTGGTTCAGCATCGTGGGCTGTGCTGGGGAGGCACCTGCAGGGGAGCAGCACCAGCGGATGGCACTGTGCTCGCGGCATCAGGGAAACAGGCTGGGAGCTGAGGGAAAGCAGCCACGTGCAACTGGGTTCTGAGGTGTCTGGGCTCTCTGGCATCTTTTATCTTTCTTTTGTGAGGGGAGCAGGCAGCTGCTGGAGGAGCAGTGAGAGCTCTGAGCAGGGCGAGGGGCTCCCAGCTCTGCTGGTCAGAGTCCCCATGGTATGGGGAGAGGGGAGGGTTCAGCATTCCCACTCAGGGAGTTCCAGTGGAGCACAGCAGCCTTGTACCCTTCACAGAACCCCTCTGAAACCAGGCATGGCTCCATGGCACCCTCGGCCTGGGCTGTGCCAGAGGTGCCAGAGCCCAGCCGTGCTGCCAGGAGCATCTGGGGTGGGAAGGGTGAGGGGTGGATTTGGTGTGGGGAGGGCACTGGGTGGATTTGGTGTGGGAAGGAAGGACACTCAGTGATTTTGGTGTGGGAAGGAGGGACACAGTGATTTTGTTGTGAGAGGGAAGGAGGGAAGGAAGGAAGGAAGGACAGTGTTTCTTGCTGTGGGAAGGACACTGGTGCTGGCAGGACAATGCTGGGATTCAGCAGACCGGGGGTAATGCAGCCCGAGCGGGGCTGCGAGAGGCCCTGAATAGACCAGGCTGTGCTGGAGAAGAATGAAGGGTAGGCAGAAGGCAAGCTAGTGTTTCATGGTCATCTTATGTTACACTTCAGCCTTTCAAAGAGTGTCTGGGGCTGCTTGAATGAACCTCTCTTGCACTGCGAATGCGGGAGCCCCGAGACAAAGGGGACTCTTGTCACTCGCAGGCCCCTTTGGGGAATAAAAGCCATTGTCACATGAACAGGGGCAGTCTGGCAGGCTGTGCATGCTTCAGTGCCCCATGATATCGCTAAGTCTCAGCAGAAATCACATTCAGGGCCCTGTCAGCTTTGATTAGCAGGGTCTCATGACTTAATGTGCTGCGATATTTCATGTCTAAGGGTGGCGGCTGTCTTTCTGGGGGATGAATGCCCTCTATTGTCCACTGAGTTATTTTATTTACATTTTTTTAAACAGCTTATAAAAGTAAAAAGATAGCTGTGCTTAAAGAAAAAAATCAAATTCCTTTGCTTCTGGATCAGCAGTGAGTGCTGCTCGGGTCAGATACAGTGAAACTTGTTTTCACAGTCAGCATCAAAGTTCTCGTCTTGTTTAACAGCTTTATAGTAAATTCTGAACAGGTGGCACTGGAGCTGGGTTTAGGAAGGAAACAATAAATAATCTTTTTAGCCCCTGACAACCAGAAATATTCCTAGGCCTGAGAGACCTCCCACTCCAGCCTCTGTCAGTGATTCGCGGAGTTTCTCTCCCCTTCATCACTTTGGTTCTTAAACAAGAATATTGGATGAAGCCGGTGGTATTTTATTTTTAACAGGATTTTCAGTTGCTGTCCATTCAGATTTCTCTATTTTCAAAAGCAGAGTTTATTTTTGCTTCTAACATTTTATCCATCAATTTCTAGAAATAATGAAGGCTCATATGTTAAATTAGGTTCATGTTTGCTCTTTTAGTTAAGATAATTTGGGTTATCTGGTAGAGTTCAGTTAAAATTTGACATAAAATATGTTGGAGTACCCAGAAAAAAAAGCTGTATAGACACAGAATTGCAAGTTTTTGTCAGCAGTACTACTACAGACATAACAGAAAGAGTGGTTGACCAGAGTTAGACTTAAAGGAGCACAAATACTAAGAAGTGTAAAAATGGACAGTTCAATCCCCACCATGACCTTCAGTTTCAGTGCAGGAATGTTCTGAGCAGAGTCAGGGGTGCTGATGTTTGGAGCCCTCCTGGCTACACATGGTGTATCTTCGCAGATCTGTCAGTAGAGATCAGTGTTAGCATTAACTGAGCACATTAATGGACAATCACATTTTGGATTTCTTCACTCTGGCTTTTTCTGAGCTGTTCTGAGGCCAGGGAAAATGTCTCTGATATTGCTTCTTAACTTCATTCTCCACCTTAATTATACAAAGGCTTGTTCAGCTCTCACTGCATTTTAAAGTGTGTGCATTTGTATTTCCTTTTTCCTTTTAAATTAAGAATTATATTGGCTAAGAAGCCCAAGGAAAATGTTGCAGCAGTTGCTTCTCACGTAAAGATGATAATGTTTTAGTGTGTGCCCCTTTTTCCTCTGAACGTCCCCTGCTGCTAAAGGACAGCTGTGGTGGCATGTGGTGATGGCCACGGGCCATGGGCCACTGCTGCCCTTCCCAGAGCCACCTCTGCCCTGGGCTGTGCCTGGGAAGTGCTGGGGAAGGAGCTTCAGCATTGCTGGGATTCACAAGTGAGATGGTGGAGTTGTGCTCCTATGCTCCTACTGCCAGCATTTCTGGGCTCTGGGACAGCCCTGGGGATGTGCAGCAGATCCAGCTGTGCAGAATCTGGGGCTGGTGGAGGTGAGCAGTGCTTAGAGAATGAGCCAAACTGTTAAACCCCATCTAAAACTGCTGAGTGACCTGAGGGACACAAATCACAGAAGGCTGGCTTCAGTTCCCTCTTCCCCTCACCTGTGCATATTCCAACCCAGACGTGTCCTTCTCTCCCTCTACCTCGAATTCTCTACCTGGGAATAACCTGTCACTGCTCCACGTTGATGGTCTCACTCCTTCCTGGCCTCCTGAGGAGGAGTGAGACCCCAGTGACCTGGGGAATGTGGTGTCTCCCTGGTTTCTGCAGAGCTTCCCAGAGCCAGCTGTGTGTACAGAGTGCCCTTGGAGCAGGAAGCAATTAACCATCAAACCTGATGTCATCCACTGAGCAGTGATGCACTCTGAGAGCTCAGCAAAGCTGATTAGCCTAGAGTTTGAAATGAGTGATTCCAAAACACAAAACAGATGTGCCCAATGATTAATACCTGGTGGACCTTTTACTCAATTATTTCTGCCATTATCCAGGCTTTGATCACTGTGGTTTCCTTGGAGCTGACGTTGGTTCCTCCTCTGCAAAGTCTCCTCCTGTTGTTTGGTTTATTCTTTGGGTTTTCAGCAATTCCCTCACCTTGTGTTCAGAAATAGTGCACCAAGTCAGGCACAGACATATCTGTGTTTGTGCTGTCCCCAGTCACTTGCAGCAGAGCCAAGAGCAGGAGTCATCAGGAACCCCTGGTGTCTGTCCTGCCTCAGCACTCCAGGCAGTTCTCCTGCTCAAGGTTATTCCTCTGCTGCAAACCCCACCGTGGGAAAACTGCAGAGATTGTCAGTGCAGACACCACCCAAGTGCACATGCCCTTGCAGATAAGATCTCGTGTGGCTTCCTGCACCTCATACTGTACGTGGAAAGAAAAGTCATTTTTCAATGAGACAGAGCCAGCTGCATTCAAAACAAGCTGAGAGGAGCAGGTATTGGTGCAGGGTGTCTGGGCTGTGCTCGCCCCAGAGCACTCCCCACTTTCCCAGACTTGTGGGCTGTGACTGCAGCAGTGTCCTGGAGCTCCAGGCTGGGCCTGAACATGTCAGCTTTGGGAAACTTCCCCCATCCTGTGGTCAGTGCACCTACATGTGGCTTAGGTGGATCAGCTTTGGATTCTGCCCCAGCCTCAACCAGCCCTCTGCTATATTTTAGGTATTTTTCCTTGGGATACAAAACTATTACAAAATGTCCAGACAGGGTTTTTTGCATTTACCATCATTAAGCCAAAGAATGGCCCAAAGCTCCCCGAGGATGAGGAGACTCAGGAGCTTGGATGGGATTTGGATCAGGCAGTGGCCATTAGCTTTTCTCCTGCACTAAGCAGTGTGTTCATCACATCCCTCTCCCATGTACACTTGGGGGTTCAAGGCAAGAGAGGGACCAGCCTCCCCCAGATTTGTTGTCACAAATTTGGGGGGGTTCAGTGCAGGTTGAACACTGCTGTGTGCTGCAATAATGCTAATTATTGCTCTTATTAGATTACTCTAGAAACTCTCTGTGGATGAAATGTATTTTTGTGCAAAGGCTCCTTGTGCCACTAGCCATGACAATAACATTTTCGTTGGGGTTTGAGTGGGCCCTGATAGGTGTCAGCATCCCAGATCTTCCCCAGGTTCCTGCATCCTGCCCCGGGTTTTGGCTCTCACTGCTCAGCTGGTGAAGTCTGGGAGTGCCCGCTGGTCCGGATTTGTGCAGCCCTGCTGGTCCAGCCCGAGCATCTGCAGTTGATCAATGGGATTGCCGCATCCCAGCTTCCCTGCCTCCTTTCTATGGGCAATGCTGGCTCTGGGTGGAGAGGGCGTTTCTCACCCGTTCAGTTAAAGCCTGCCCGGCCTCATTAAAGTGTTTGTTTTCTGAGTCAAAGTGAGTCTGCGAATGAGGTGTTGCTTTGCTGAAGATCTTATCGGCTGTAAACAGACTGGTAGAAATAGGGTCGTTTTACACAAAACTTGTTTGTGGAGTGAAACGATTCAAAACACGATAATAACAAAACAAAATCTTAAAATAGCTCGAAGTTGAGACCACAGACACAGCTGCCAAGCACTTTCATCTTTATTACAGTTACTCATATCTCTTCTCCTACTACTCCCGTTGTAAACAGGCTGTGTTATCTGCGCTGGCCTCCCGCTCAGCCCAGCCCCTGGAGCTGCACCCTGATCCAGCCTGGAGCCTGTTTCCAGGGCCCAGCTCCTGCTTCTCCTTCCATCTATAGCTCCAGGCATGGCCAAGGCAGCTGCCCTGCTGCAGAGTGTTCCCTGCTGCGGGGAGGCTCTGCCAGCAGTACCATCTGCCCTGGCTCTGCCTTGCCTGCTCGGTACCTGCTTGAGCTGGAGGATGTTAAACTGCTGTAAAAACCAGCTTATGTAAACCAGCTATGCTGCCCAGAGCAATAGAGTCACCATCCCTGGAGATGTTTCAAAAACACATGGATGTAGCACTTGGAGATGTGGTTTGGCAGTGAACACTGTGGTGGTGCTGGGTTGATGGCTGGATTTGGTGATCTCAGAGGGCTTTTCCAGCTGTGATGATTCCATGAATCTCGGTGTGATTGGATTTCCTCCAGGGCTGCTGTGGGGGAGCTGAGTCTGCCAGCCCTGGGCAGGGAAGGGAGGGCTCCCACTCTGGACAAATGAACATCTGTTGTTCTGCACCCTTTGGGGCAGGGTGGAATATCTAGCCAGGGAAAGAGGAAAACCCAAGCTGATCCCAAGCATGTTCATCTGATTAAGTCACCTGTACAGTTAGGAGAGCTGGAGATAAACCTCTGCCATGTAGATAACAGTGCTGCAATTAGGTTAATCTGAACATTAAAAAGCCATTAGGCAGCTGTTGGATGCTGCAGTTAAAACTAAGGATATAATGGGAGGTACTAATGAGATCAAATGGTGAAACAAGGCTTTGAGAGCTGCAAATCTTTTCTTCTTTTTTTAAATGATTTCTTTTAATTCAGCAAACTGAGGAGCTGGGAGGCAAACAAAACCAGCTGCCAAAGCTTTGGAGACCCTTCTTCAGGTCCACACCAAAAATAGCAACCTTCAGCTGGGGAATAATCACTCAGCTTGAACACTGTGTTGTTAAGCTGATAATGTGAGAGGAAAGAAGCAGCTCTTTGCCTCTGACTTGTGGAATAGTTGTACAGTCTGGAGTAAGGGAGAGGTTATTGCCCCAGTTACTGGCACAAGGCACTATATTAAAGCCACCCAGGAAGTGCTTATTCTGTATTTGGGATCCAGGTGTTCTCACACACTACAGAAATGAGACACTCTCACCTCCTGTAAATCCTAATCTGGGCCTGTGCCTCCCAAGCCTAGCACAGTTGGAGCTTCACCTATTCCTGGGTGGGACAGCTCAGGCAGCTGGGATGGAGCAGGTGGTGCCTGAACCAGCTCTTCTGAGCCTGAGTTCTTGCAGCTCATCCCAGCAGCTCCCACAGGATCCTGATGTGGAGGCAATTTGTGAACGTGGCAGGTCTTGTCTTTTCACAGATTCGAGGATCCCATGAAAGGGAAAAATGTAGTTCTTCCCATCTGGCTGTCTGTGCTGACCTTGGTGCTCTCAGGTGTGTGAAGTGTCTCAGGAATTAGAGAAAGTGTAACCTTTTGATTTCAGGGTGTTTAAAATCTTGGGTTGCTTTCACAAAATGCAACTATTTTACAAAACTTCAAAGACAGAGTGAGACTGATAAAGTTAGCATGGATAGGTGAGGTGGGGCAGGTGTTTTTACCATGACATTGATAGGAAATATTCATCCCAGCTGGTTTTGTCCAACTGCTTCACTTTCCTTCTGCCCAACAACTTGGATCTTTAATTTTTGCTCCAGGGGCTGTTGCTATTCAGGGTATGCAGCTCTGCCAGGAGTGTTCTTGTACATTTGTGGAATAAATGTAGCCAAATGTTTGCAGGATTTGTGCTGGACAATGTAACAAAAATAATTAGCACATTAAAAATGTGTATAAGAGCATTTTTACTTCACTTTGGAATAACGCCCATTTATCCACTGTAGGGTTCTTCTAAATACACAACTTTTTTTCATGTTTTCTAGGCAGCCATACTGAGTATTAAACTGAAATTACAGCCAGATCAAGATGTAGAGAAGGTGAGTCATCTCCTCTGCAGGCTCCTCTGTCATCAGATCCACCTTTTGTTAGCAGGAGACCCATCAAGGCCCTCCAAATCCTGCTGCCTTTCACCTGAGGCTTTACTCCATTCCCTGTTGTGTTGCTGATGTACCTTTACACCCTGGTTAGGCACAGAGTGTTTTGTTACTCCCCCATTCCACCTCCTGCCCAGTTCTGGCTGCAGCCACCACTATAACAAATCCTGGCTGTTGTCATCACTGAGGCAGAGAGCTCTGCTTTGCTGCACTGAAGCTTTGCTCATATTTGTGTTACCAATGTCACAGCACTCCTGCAGGCAGCACTGGTGGCTGGGGCAGGGCTGGGACTTGCTCATGCCCCATGGGGATCCAAGGCAGGGCACGGTGCTTTCATGTGATTCCTTCTCCCAGATGTGCACCCCACTGCTGCTGCAGGATAAAGCCAACCTGGTGGAAGATTATGTGGCAGAGTATCCCGAGCTCCAGAGGAAGCTCCTGCAGACCCTGGACATGTGGTGTGACCCCAGCTTCAATATCAGAGACATCACAAGGTACAAACAGTTGTCTTTGTGAGCCAGAGCACAGTGTGGCTGTCCCCTGGCTGTGATCAGAGCACAGTGTGGCTTTCCCCTGGCTGGCTGGCTGTGATCAGAGCACAGTGTGGCTGTCCCCTGGCTGTGATCAGAGCACAGTGTGGCTGTCCCCTGGATGGGCCTGTGATCATGTCCCAGTATAAGGGAGCACAGTATATTGACTTTTTGGCTGAAAAATGGAAAAATCTGGTGGCTGTGCCAGAGCCTTCTCCAACTCCCCTGCAGGACAGAGGAATCCTTGCTATTGACAGATGCTGCATTCCTGCCAGGAGTGCAGATGAAACCTGTGCAGGACAGAGCAGTGTCAGTACTGCAGCAGAGCAGTGTCACACCTTCCCGCAGAGCTTGGAGCAATCGGCCTCTCGTGCTTTGCTGCAGACAAGGGTGACTTTCAGTATCGGTTGTACAGGTTTGGCAGGAAGATAACACTGATGAAGTGGCAGAAAAACAAGAGATGCAAGTGGTTAACCTTCCTGTGCTCGTCAACTCATGGTGTGTGTTTTCACTTCTGAATTGCCTCTCACTCAAATAACTCCTGTCACTCAGAGCCAGCAGCACAGTCAGAGTCATGGTGTAGCTCTAAAAAAGACATGAAAAGGATTTGCTCACTTTCTCTTCCTTTAGAATGAGCCCCTGGACTTGCTTCAAGTGACTGAAATTTGTGTGGTTGTGCTGTTGGCTTTTCACTGTACCTTGAGAAAGGCAGGGGCCTGCCCTTACCAACATCCCAATCCCTCTGCTGTTAAATGTCTGCTGTTTGGGAAGCATCCTTTAGGTGATGCCACAGATGTGTCTTTCTGGTGTTGTTACAGACCATATCAAGGCCTGTCCAGGTACAAACCAGAAAAGTTTAACCGCAGGGTGCTCAGCAAGTTGGTCTTCAGGCTCCTGGAGAGATTCAACGCTGACCCAGGTATGGGATATTGCAACTGATTGTGACCTATCTCAGTGATAAAGAACAGACAAAGTCAATTTGTTTTCTTCCATGTTCATCAAGGAATCTCTGCTGTCATTTGTCCTGGGGAATTTCAGGGTTTAATTAATGATATCAAAAAACAAAGCTGGTAAATTATGGGAATTATCACTTTGTGCTGTCGAAGAATGAAGTGCTGGTGACTAATAGACTGCTTCTGCCATGATCTGAAATAAATCCTGACCTCAGCATGGCTCTGCATAAACACACCATGGTCAGCTCTGAGTTATGGCTCCATTCCTCTCACATAAGAGACAACTCATTATTCATTGGGGATCTGTTTTCTTGAGCTGTGAGTGTGTCAGCTGGGAGGAGATAACCCTTGGGAAGCAGGAGCCTCACAGCCCTTTGTATTCTTTGCATAAACTAGGGCTGATGGGGGGAATTTTAAGGCTCTTACAGCCTTGCAAGAGAAGTAGCACATTTTCCATCACTTCACCAGCAGCTTCACCAGCAGCTCTCTAACAAAATCTGCTTTGCTTTGGTTCTTAGCGGGGTCTGTTGATTTCTTCTTCTCTTTGGGGCCTTGCACCAGACCCCTTTAGGTGCACCATTAGCTTTTACCCTGCAGAGATTTCCATCATCAACCCAAGGTATGCAATTCTCTTTTCTTGGACTGAAAAGGGTTTTCTAACCACAAATTGTGGGCTTGTTACACCTGTCAGCAACACTACTGCATATTAATCTTCCCATCTTCAGATGGTGTTCAAAAGTTAACAAGATAAACCCTGCAAACCCTCACTGGAGGAGAAGTGGATATAATTAAACCCAGCACGTTGGTGTGAAAGCTGAGACATATGGGGGTGATTTATTTAAAAATTAAAAGCTTCCCAGGAGTTCATTATTTTTCAGTAGCTTTTCCTCCTTGACAGTGTTGGGCATTCAGCTGGCTGCGTTGTCTTGAATGATCTGTAAAGAGAAGAAGAGTTGTTCCCCTTTCTTTATGAAAGCTCCACCAAGGGTATGATATAATAGTGGAGGTGAAATTATGTAACTGCAAAATCCTGAGAAATAATAATTAAAGAGCAGAAAACTGCAGGAGAGGAGCATGTGTTGGGCTCAGGTGCACTCTGTGGGATGTGGTGATGCTCTCCAGGCCTTGTAGCTGCTGATGAGAATGGCCAAATCTTGCTGGTCCTCCTCAGCCATTCACTGGTGAGGAGGTTCCTTGGGGTAAATACAGATCCCATTCCTTCCAGACAAATGTCCTTTCTCCCATGCACACTGCAGTGTCTGCAGTGCAGAGCAAGTCCTTGCCCAAGAGGGCTGCCCACCTCTGCTGGTGTGAGAGGGGATGTGGGCACCTGGTTTGGACTTCAGCTAAAGCCAGTGCTGGGTGCCTCCCCCAGTCCCAAACAAGACAGTTGGTGTTTCCTCTTTCATCACACCAGGGGTAATTCCAAGCAGGAATTCACACCCTGCTAAACTGTGCTGGTCAGTGTCCTTTGAAGTGCTTTGGAAGGGGATGAATACCTGCAGAGGACTTGCTGCCTTAGTGCTGGTCGTGCTGGAACTGAATTGGGAAATGCTGGCAGCTGGAATAATTTGGTTTTTTTTGTCTTCCCATCTCTCCCCTCCCTTTTGCTGAATTTCTGGGTGTTCTTTCTCCATTCTTTAGTGAAAGCAAGTCTGACTGGGAGGGAGAAGTACACAAATAGTCAGCAGGCTGGGCAAAACGTAGAGATAAAAGAAACCCTTCTTTCTCTTGTTCTGAGCAGCTCTCCCAAACGCTGGCGGTGAGGCAGAGCTCACACTTCTTGTCTCTTCACCTGGGCTCATCTGATGCTGTGGCTGCTTTCGGTCTCCTCTCCGTGACTCCCACTCGCTGTGAGAGCCTGAGAGCAGCAGCAGGGAGGGAAGTGGCTTTGGTGAGAAGGGCTGGAGGAGGATGGGGTTTCTGGGTATGAGAAGGCAAACTTGTGTGTGACTCAGTTCTTGCAGTTCCAAATCGAGCTGGAGGTTGCACTCCCTGCTCCCACTCTTGCACACTCACAGTAAATCACCCTGACTGCCAAGCACAGCCAAGGTGTCCATCAGCAGCTGAGACCTGGAGCACTCCTGGGAACTGCTGGCCTGAAATTTCAGAGCCAGAAAGGAGGTGGCCCAATATAAAAAAAAGATCTCACACCTCAGGGGAAAGAAAAATAAAGCCATCCTCTTAGATTAGTCCTGCTATTCTTTTCCAGAGCTGTACTCCAGTGTTCCTGTTAACTCCCAAACAGGGCATGGGGAGTGCGAGATTTTCTGCCACGTCCCAAAGGTGTCCCAACAAACCATGTGTGGATTTCATTTAATTACCCTTATTGGGGAAGGAAGAAGCTGGGCAGCAGTGGTGCGTGATTGAGGAAATTGAGGTTTATAGAGTCTTTCCTCACACCTGGGTCAGTGTGCTCTGGCTTAACAAGCCTGTAGCTTTTCCAAGCTAATTACTTAATAGCCTTTGGAGACCCTGTGAGACCGACTTTACAAATACAAGTTTCAGTCAAAACAGATCTCAGAGGGGAGGGAACAGCCCCTTCCCAGGGCTGGCATGGTTGAATCTGTTCTTTGCTGTGGTTTGGCACAGCCAGGACACAGGGAGAGCTCAGGGATGTTTTTCATTGACAATTCCCGAGTCTGAGGCAGAAAGGATCCTGCGCAGAGAAGTGGAACAGCCTCATCTGTTGGGCTCGGTGCCTCCGTGCCACTGAGGGAGATCCGGGTGGAGGGACAGAGGGGACCTGAGAGTCCTGGGACCGCTGGGGCTGTGCTGGGCAGCGACAGACAGAACCCCCAGTTCTGAGCGGTGTGAGCGAGCCTTTGCCGGGGGCTTCCAAAGGGTTTTTAAAATGAGCCAGGAGAAATGTTTCCCTCGCTTGAGCACCCAGCTTGGTCTGCTTGGTTTCACGTGGGATTTCCGTCCGTGTGACCGCCCCCGCCCGGCCCCGCTGCGGGAGCGCCGCGCTGCGGGGCAGCAGAGGGCAGGAGAGGGCTGTGCATGGCCACATCTGCACAGGTGAGCCACAGCTGGCTGTGCACGGCCACATCTGCACAGGTGGGCCACAGCTGGGCACACATCCTCAGGGCTCAAGGACCTGCCAGCCCATGTCCAGGCAGTCTCCAGTGAGAGCCCCCACCAGGCAGAAGATGCTCTGTTAGAAACAAAGGAATGACTTGCACAACTTGACAGGAATGCCTTTGGAGGGAGCAGGAGGCTATTCCCTTTTTTTCCACCTGACTTCCATGGAGTTTTTCCTCCAGAGTGTTTTAACTCAGGTGTTGAATACCAGCACAGCTCTCCATTCTTTTGTCTCTTAACAAGTTACCCTTCACCCTCATGTCTTCCGTGGAATCCCAGACTGGTTTGGGTTGGAGACTTTAAAGCCCATCTCGTGCCACCCCTGCCAAGGGCAGGGACACCTTCCACTGTCCCAGGCTGCTCCAACCTGGCCTTGGGCACTGCCAGGGATCCAGGGGCAGCCACAGCTTCTCTGGGCATCCTGTGCCAGGGCCTGCCCACCCTCCCAGGGAACAATTCCTGCCCAATCTCCCATCCATCCCTGCCCTCTGGCACTGGGAAGCCATTCCCTGTGTCCTGTCCCTCCATCTCTTGTCCCAAGTCCCTCTCCAGCTCTCCTGGAGCCCCTTCGGGCCCTGGCAGGGGCTCTGAGCTCTCTCTGGATCCTTCTCTTCTCCAGGTGAGCACCCTCAGCACTCCCAGCCTGGCTCCAGCCCTGGAGCAACTCCAGGAGCTCCTCTGGTCTCATTCCAACAGGAGTTGGGCCCCAGGGCTGGGACAGCTCTGCAGGTGGGGTCTCACCTGAGCACAGGGGCAGAATCCCCCCTCCCGTGCTGCCCACAGTGGGGGTCATCCCAGGCTCGGGGGGTTCAGGGCTGGGGCAGGTCCAGCTCTCACCCAGAGCACCCCCAAGTCCCTCTCCCAGGGCTGCTCTCAGTCTGTTCTCTGTCCAGCCGCTGTGAGTGTTTTTGATTCATCCTTTGCTGGATTTTTGCAATAAAATATAGAAACCCAGATCCAAACTCAGTTCCTTTGCTCCATCAGAATAAAATGTGTCACCAGTGCCTTCAAACATATTTTCAGTCCATCCATGTTCCTCTGTCTTTTCCACACAGAAGCCGAGCATTCAACTCCCCCAGTTCTGCTTTGGGTATTTCCTTTAGAAGCTCAAAGAAAAAGCTCTTCAGTGGATCTTTTGGGTGGCCTGGAGGGGTCAGGCCATGGTTCTTTCTGAGCTGTAACTTGAAAACTTTAAGTCAGGCAGTGGTATTACTAATTTTTACGTTGATTTATTGAGAGTATTCCTTTCCATGAGCTGATGGTTCTTCCTCCAGATATTGGGATAATATCCAGAGGAAAGATCACCATATTTATTGGTGCAACACCCTGCGTGATAATTGCAGTCATTTCCTCAGGTGCTTTGAGGGGAAGGATCTGTTGTCACACTGTGTAAGATTAACTTACAAATACCAGCTTTGAGCATTTCTGTTTGAGATGGAAAGTTCGTGTTCTGAGGTGATGCTTCAGGGCATTCTGAGGAGCTGCTGTAGGCAGTGGGACCCCAATCCACACCCCTCTGATCCCAGGCTCTGGGATCCAGAGACCACTCTTTGTTCTCCTAGGGTTTGGTCCTTGTTCATGCCCTGTGTGGAGCACACAGAGGGGTGAGGGATCAGTTTCTCCCTGGGGGTGCCAATACAGAGAATTTCAGGTTGTCATTCTCTGTGTCTGTCTGTGACTACTGGCCCTGCTCCTTCTGCCTCCCAGTGAGATGGTTTTAGCCCCATCTGAAAGCCCGAGGAGGGTTTTGGTGAAGCCTTTCCCCGTGCAGGCATCGCAGCACCCAGCAGGAGCTGACAGATACCTGTGCTAATGCCAGCTCATGGCTTTTATCTCCTGCCTTTATCTCTCCTCGCACTGGATTTCAAAACAAGGTGCTGTGTGAAGATCTCGGGTTTTGCAGTTGTAATGAGCCATATCTAATGAAGGTGACAGCAATAAAAATAATAACAGCAACTGTGGCTTGCCAACTCAGCAAAACAGCATTCCCCACCCTCTTTGTGTGGATGTGGAACCTCTTCCGTGGATCTGTGATTTATCGGATAAACTTCAGCCACAAGTTTACATCCTGAGTGAGCTGTTCACAACTGCCTCAATGAATTAACAACACGGGTCCAATTAAACCCGAAAGAATGCAGCCTCTGGAGACTGAAGCGGTGCCCGTGTGACGATGCTGCCTAATTAAAGGTGTGAAGTCATTGGCTGTGGAGCAGATTGAACCAGGGAGTGGATCTTATCGCTCAGGGGTGGTGGAAGCAGGGATATCAGACCCGAGAATTAGCATTGCTAATCAAGGATGAAAGTGTAAATAACAGTTTATAGTTGAGATAAGCTGACAATGTGTGAGTCTGTCCCTCATTGTTCCAAGTGTGAGGGCATCCTGCCTTCCACAAACCCAGTCTGACACTGGGGTAGGAAAAGTGTAATGTCTAGACAGTAAAACTTCCAGGAAATGCTGTGTACTTAAATGTCTTTCCTTCTTTCAGCTCTTTGCCCCAATGTCATCAATCAGCGGCACTTGAGAACCCTGAATTACCTCTTTTACAAGAGATTTGTTGAGGTGGGTGCTGTGTTTTGTGCGTGGAATGAGGATTTTTGTTACATTTACATTTGAATTTGAATTGAGATAATCAAAATGTATCAATAGTTTATGATCAAGTTTTTCTTGTGACCGTTATGGTGTAAAGGTATAAAGACACCTTGGATCTGGGTGTTCTGTGAGTGAAGTGTGACCACTGTGGGTCACTCGGGGCTTCCCCCCAGCACCCCCAGACAGCTCTGAGACTCTGGGAGTGGCTCAGGGTCAGCTCTGCAGTGTTCAGCTCCTCCAACCATCTCAGATAAGCAGGAACCTACCGGAGAAAGAGTTCTGGGGAATTTGGGGGGGAGGGGGAGAGGTTGTTGGAGTTCTTTTTGAAGAACGCAGGGTTTTGGATATTCCTAATGTCTGGGTTCTTTGGTGCTTGTGGCCAGGCTGTGACAGGTACAGCCCAAACCTGCCCCAGGAGCTTTTTTGTGCTGCCAGCCTTGTGAATGCACCAAAAAATGGCTGAACTTCCAGCCAGTTCACCAAAAAATGGCTGAACTTCCTGAACAAACTTTCCTTCAGACTCCGATTCTCTTTCCAGATCTGCTGGCACTTTTCCTGGCACTGAGGTCTTGAAGGAATAAGAAAATGCCACAAATTCTTTCTGAGGAGCAGGTTTCTGGGAGGCAGCTGGGAGGTTCAGTGCCCATAGAATGGCTTGGCTGGGGTTTCTCCTCCACACTGAGCCAGGTTACTTTCCTGTGGATGCTCCTGAGCACTGGGAACATATTTCCCTCCTCTGGCAGGGTGCGTTTGGTGTTTCTGATGGTCTGGTATTCTCTGTGACCCTGTGCCTGGGGACACATGTGCCACCTGAGAGTCACATTTGTTCTGCCCCTTCTGGAAAAAGCAGCTTGCCCTTGCACCCAGCTGTATCCACTGGACAGTGAAGGACCACAAAAGACTCAGTGTATCACACTGAAATGTTTTAATTTCTCAAATTTTGAATTATTCAGCTGTATTTGCCAAATGTGGAACAGTGTTTCATCTGTAGGTGATAAAATAATTTCTCCTTATACATATGAGTCTTTTTAAACAGAGTTGAGCAGATTTTTCAGATGTTCCTACAGGACTATTAGCCCAGCCTGCAGAGAGCCAGAGTCCAGGGAATAAGCTGCCTCCTCCCAGAGCAGTTCCTTTGCTCAGAGGAAGATTCCTTTGTGCTCTGACAGCACCAGCCAGATCCAGGGACATCTCCTGACCCCACAGCCCCAGAACTTTGAACACAAGGATGGGGATGAGTGATGGTTATCTGACAACACCATCCTGGCATAGTCAGATCTGCTCCCAAATCCTCCCAGTCCTTCAGAGAAGGTTCAGATCTGTCTTTGCTGCCTGCCAAAGCCACTGCCAGAGGAGGTGGGCAGGAGAGAGCACTCCAGCCTCCTGCACCTCAGAGCTTTAATGCTGGATGACATCACTGCAGGGAGCTTGGTCTTGCACAGAGGGAGCAGAGAGCACTTCTCCAGGTGGATTTGTTTAGCGCAGGGGAATGGATTCGTGATCTGGTGTTCTGCTCTCTCTGGCCTTCCACTTCCTTTGTTTTGGAGAATTTGCTTGATTTAAACTATCCAAGCTGGCCGGTTCCTTCCATTAAGGTACATTTGGCAGCTGTTTCTGGACACAGTCCCTTCTTCTGGGAGCTCTTTGGTGCTCTCTGTTTACCATTCTCAGCTGTGTCTGAGCTCTGGTTAAATGGCTCCTTTATCTCACTAATATTTAAATTACATGCTTGGATATCTCAAAGCTGTTTTCTTTGAGGCTCTTACTCCCTGTTTGCTCTTGTACCTTCCCATAGAAGGGGCACTGACACTCCCTGTTCCCTCTGCCAGCTCTGGCTGAGACTCATGGTGGGTCTCCTGCAGTTCTTGGCAGGGTGGAGAGCAGGTCCCCTCCTGAGTTTCTCCCCAAGTTTGGCTCTGAACTGCATTAGAATGGGAATATTAACTTACCAGTTAATAAGTTTCCTTTCCCAGACCTCATGATTCCAGAGGATTTTTCATTATTTGGCTGTTGAGAAAAACTATATTTTTATGTTCTGAGGGCTCAGCTTCACAGATGAGCCCTGAGATCCCCCCTTGGCTGGAGCCCTGGGGAAGGCTCCCCATGGGCTGGCTGGAGAGATGAACAGTCTGAGGACAAACTGCATGGGAATTTTTATGCTTTATGTGCTGTAGTGGAAGAGTTCCCTGAATCCCCCAGCCTAGCTGTGTTCTGCCATGCCCCAGCTGGATACCCTGAGGAGCTGAGGTGTCCCATGTGCTCCAGGCTGCATTCCTTGGTCACAGGTGATGCCACTGGGGACAATGGGGTGTTCATTTTTGTTTGCTGTGTGGAACATTCTGCCTTTCCTAAGATGGCTCAGCAGTGATTTTATCTTTTCAGAAAACCATGACTGAGGAGAATTGGGCAGACCACATCCAGGTGAGTGTGGATTTCCCTCTCTCACTTCCACAGGGTTGTTTGCTTGGAGGTGGAGTGTGGGATAAAGCTCCCAAGTCTCCCACTTTGGAGACAGGAGGCTCAGGATATCTCTGGGAAGTGCCTGTGTGGTGCCTGGTGAGCCCTGAGAGCACAGAGCTGCATCCTGCACTGAGGCAGAGGATTTTCTTGCTTTCCAAAGGATTCCAAACTTTGTATTTCCTGCTTGTTGCCAACTGGTGTATTTTTCACTAGTGTGTAATTATCAGCTGTGTGATGCTGAAACTTGCCTGTTATCAGCCTCGGTGCTATCAGAGATCCCTGTCTCTGGCATCACTTCAAGGTGATGGGAATCTGTACCTGTGCATCTGCAGGAAGCTGAAACAACAACCTGTGCAGGCTGGTGGCTGCTGCTGGCAGGGAAAGGAGGGAATAAAGGAAAGACTTTTGAGCAAGTTTTGGTTTTCAGCACAAAACCTAAGGTTGTCCAGGACTTCATTGGTTTTGAAAGGTTGGGTTTTACAGGAGGGAATGGCTCAAAGTTCACTCAGAGCTTCACAGAATCACAGGATCCCAGCCTGGCTTGGGTTGGGAGGGACCTTAAAGCCCATCCAGTGCCAGCCCAGCCATGGACAGGGACACCTCCCACTGTCCCAGGCTGCTCCTAGCCCCAATGTCCAGCCTGGCCTTGGGCACTGCCAGGGATCCAGGGGCAGCCACAGCTTCTCTGGGCAACAGCTTCACAAAAGGTTAGAACTTCACCTGTGACCTGAGATGTTTTGATCTAAAGAATTCCTTAGGCTCCTTGTGACATTTGTGTTGTGTGTCCCATTCCTGGGTTCAGCTGAGGCTCACATAAAGTTTGGATCTCCCAAACTTTGCCTGGTCAGGCACTATAAAGGACAGAAGGCAGAGGGTGAGACACAATGTGACCTCTGGTCACCTGGGGGAATCCCAAAAACTCCTAAAAGACTCCACAACGGAGTCAGAATTATTGGATCATTTTTGGATGCTTTTTTTCATTTTGAAATTCTAAGAGGTTGAAAGTCTTTATGGGATTAAAGCCCATTTCTTTTTTCAAATTCTTTGCTGCAGCCATAAAAAGAGACGTGAATTATATTGATTTGACTAGCTCTGGTGATTATATAGGTAAAGATGTCAGGAATTATAGAGACACCAGGAACTCTGGTGAAGGTGGGACTGTCCTTGCTCAGAGCTTGCCATTGCAGCCCAGTGACATTTTGGGACTGGGATTTTCTTTTGTTCACCCTAGGCAGTTCAAGTACAGATTTTTCCTGTTCCTGCTCTGTGGGATGAATCCCAGGTGTGATCCTGACTGCTCCTATAAACAGCAGAAACTCAGGAGTTAATTGTGGGGCAAACAGAACCTGTTCCCAGCCCTGCAGCAAACTGGTTTTGCCCCCTGCGCCTGCCAGCACCCCTGGCTGAGGCAGTGTCCAGGCAGGGATGGCAGAGGAGGCAGGAGGGGAAGGACAGGGATCCAAACCTCTCCATACCCCAAGAAGGCTGCCCTCATCCCCAGTGGCTGCCCCAGACCTGGTCAGGCAGCAGAGCTGCCCCTTGCAGCACCTTCTCCAAGAGGAGATGCCTGCAGGGCAGAGGGAGGGGAAGGAACTCTTTGTGCCCAGTGCCAGCTACTTGCTCTTCATTCCTTTCCTGAGGGATCCTGGGCTGCTGGAACTCAGGGCGTGCCTGTCCTCACAGGCAGAGGGGAAGGTGTGGAGGATATTGATGGTAGATAGGCAGGGAAAAGGGGCAGGGCATGAGGCTCCTGTGCTCAGGAAAGCACTGCTGTTTGGAAAGGTGGCACTTGTTCTGTGGCTGCTCCTGGGGAGCAGGGGCCTCTTGTTCAGGATGAAACAGCCTCAAGATGCACCAGAGAATGTCTGGATTAAATATCAGGGGAAAAAAAAGTCATGAAAAGCACTGTAAAGCACTGGAACAGGCAGTGATGGGGTCACCATCCCTGGAAGTGCTCAAAGAATGTGTGGATGTGGCACCTGGGGACGTGGCTTAGGGGTGAATGTGGTTGGGACTGGGTTGATCGATGGACTTGATGATCTTAGAGGACTTTTTCTACCTGAACCATTCCACGATTCTCTGATTCTGCACTGGTTGGGACTACTCTGACCTTGGTGTGTGGTTTGAGAGGAGGGAACAGGGATACAGCTCCCAGAAAAGTGCCCTCCTTTTCCTCAGGCCCCTGTTCTGCAGCTCCTCAGTCTCCTCTGGGCTTGGGGGATGGAGAGATGGGCCGTGGGGGCAGCTGCTTCCCCTGTTCTGCACAGGGAGAGCCTGCAGCTGATCTCTGTCCTCCTCCAGCTGGGACAGTGAGATAACTTATTTATTTTAACATTTCTGACCATGAAAATCAAGCACTGTGCCAACTCCTTCTCTGGGTGAGCAGGGGTCAGATGCTGGTAGTTCCTAGGAAATGCAGAACTCCGGTTCCACCACAGTTCAAAGGGTTGTTATGCTGCTTACAGACAATATTCAGAAATCTGCCCTTCTTTCTGTGAAACACATTGGAAAAACATGGACAATTCCTGG
Source organism: Drymodes brunneopygia (assembly GCA_013400955.1). Classification (NCBI taxonomy): domain Eukaryota; kingdom Metazoa; phylum Chordata; class Aves; order Passeriformes; family Petroicidae; genus Drymodes; species Drymodes brunneopygia. The sequence continues at coordinate 377,971 of VZTZ01056959.1, forward strand.
TACTTAATAGGTGTTAATTACCTTACCCTGCAGCAAAGAGTTGATGTAATCTTATTTATTTGACCAATTAATTTCTAAATGGCAGTGGCTGATGCCAAGATTCTTTCTGTTCAGGACCATTTTGACCTCAATTAAAACACAGCTACCTCTGGAATAAAATGCAAAAGTTGTTACACTCAAGGAGGGATTTTTTAAAGGGAATTTAAAGGGCAGAGTGCAATTTATTTTCTCAAAGGTTTTTATGTGGCCAGCACACCTGGCCAGGACTCCTGCTCTGGGGAGTCTTGAATAAGGACAAGGAGTCAAAAAGGCCACTTTGCAAATACCCACATCCAGTGTTCTTCCCTAGAACCCCTGAGTTTAGGGGAACTTTTCAGTTGGTTTGAGCACAGTAACATCTCTGCAGTGTGAGGAGCTGAGTATCCACAGGGAATGAAGCAAAGTGTGCAGTGCAGATGGGAATGGTGCTCTGGAGGTCATTCACAGCTGACACGTCTCTCAGTATAAAGCTGCACACAAAATCATCTCTCCCTCTGGCTGAAGTGAAGCGTTTATTCAGGGATGGGATGGATTTCATCGCTCAAATGTCAAACCCAGACTAGCTCCTTTCCTGGAAGGTGGAAACCCAAACGAGTTTAACCAGCCAAATGTGGAGTCCCCTGTTAGTACCTATGGACTTCTTTAGCAGGAAATTAAACCAGTGGGTGATTGTTTTGTTCCTTCTGGTCTTAGAAGTCTCAGGGAGGAATCTTCAGCTGGAATAAATGTTCATGGTCCCCTCAGTGCTGCTGCACATGATGCTCATGCCGAGGTGCTGAGCCACTGGAGCCCAACAGCTCCCAGTATGGGGGGGTGTGTGTGAATCTGCAGGAGCTGCTCCTGCTCTGGCTTTGCCTGCAGTCTGCCAGTTCAACCATCTGCAAAATAATTGCATTTATCTTTCCACAGCTTTAAGCAGCTCCCTAACAGCTGCCATTGCCAAAAAGAGAAGATTTGATTTTTCTTTTCCTTTTCCCCTTTGCATAACAGCTGGTGTTTATACCTGGACTAGGGACAGGTTTAAGGTCTGCTGTCTCTCTTGGGAGGTCAGGACTGAGGGGAATTGCTCTGTTTCAGGTCAGAACTGGCAGCCTTTCTTCCCCCAGTGTCCACTTGTTGCTCCCTCTCCCTGTGTTTTGCCTGCTGTTCAGGGACTGACAGGAGCTCAGTGGGAATGGCAATGCTTTGACACTCATTCTGCTTTTTCCCTGGCCCATTTCCTTTGGATTCACGATTCTTGTTGGAGGTCTCTGGTGAGAACACGCAGCCACAACGTGGTTTAAAGGGAATATTAAGCCATGGACAAACTGGAGTTTGTAGTAGGAGGAGAAGTGGGAGGCAAAGTATCGAGCTCAGTTTGTCAGTGGGGTCATACATTTCTTGGAAGCTGAAATAACACCAGTTCCTGGAAAGCAAAAGGATGAGTGATGGGGCTGGTGCAGAGAACAGGCACATCTGTGACTGTGTCAGGAACAGCATCTTGTAATTCCAGGAGCTGCACTCGAGGATCCTTGTGGTTCCCTTCCAGCTCAGGACATTCTGATTCCATGACTGTGGTTCAGTTCTGCAGCTGCACTCTGCTCTCAGGAGACAGCACAACGTGCAAATGTGCACCTGTACTGATGGAGTTTGCACTGCTGGGCTGAAAGAAATGGGAACTTTGCATTGCACAAACCCCCAGCTGCTGTGGGTTTGCACATGGGAAAAGCCAAACATGGAGTGTTCTGTGCCTCCCCAGCTGAAGGAGAGTCTGTCAAAGGATGCCATGTACAGTTAAATGTAAATACTTCCAGCCTCTTCCTGCATGGCTTAGGCTGTGTTAGTTCTCTGTAAGACCTGGAGGGCTGGTGTGTCTAGTGCAATTGTAGTTGTTTTATTTATAACAAATCCAGCTATTGCTAGATAAATAAATTGTGGTTAAGCACAAAGATGCTGATGACTTCTGGTGTAATATTACAGTAAGTACAAAGAAGCCAAGACAAACTGCCATCATTTGCTGTCCAATCTACCACATTGTCAAAAATGTCCAAAATAATTTAAAAAATCAGCCAGAAATTTCTCTGGAGTGATGTAAGATGTGTTTGCTCAATAACTTTAGAAAATCAGTCCCCGTTTACTGAAGTGCAGATCGACAGGGCCAAGCTGGGGACTGACAGAGCTGGGTGTCTGATTCTGCTTGAGGGAGGGATTGGCAAGGGATCCTTGGAAAGCTCAGGACCTCAGTCTTAAAACTGATGGCCAAATAGCCTTAATGTGCAAATGAATTAAGTACTGGAGAGGGAAGAGAGGAAACTGGAGAGAACACACTGGAGGGAAAAAAATCTCCTTTAAATTGTTTTGGTGTGTTAGAGATGCATTGTGACCTTAGCCCCTGCCACCAGCCAGGGCCAGCATGCTGCTAAGCACTGTAATTACATTTCTGTCAGCAGCAGGCATTCACTGGCAGCACAGCTTCATCAGAAGGAGATTTGATATGGTATAAAGAAGAGCTAATTGGCTTATGGCTGTAGGTTGAGAGGTCAGGGTTAGATTAAGGAGTTAAGAGCATCAGTGAGCTGTTCAGCTCCACTGGGGTGTGCTGGGGGAAGTTGTTTAGTTCTGCCAAGTGGGGACAGCATCCTAGGAGCAGGAAACTGTACAGGAATGATGATCATGCAAAACCTTATAGGAATGCGTGGAACACAGCAGGTCCTTAAAATCAACATCAGGAGTAATGTCCAGGATACCTGTTAGTGACTGCAAACCCCAGCAGCTGCAGGGTTAAAGTCACAGAATCCCAGACTGGTTTGAGTTGGAAGGGACTTTAAAGATCACCTTGTTCCAACAGTCCTGCCATGGGCAGGGACACCTTCCACTGTCCCAGGCTGCTCCCAGCCCCAATGTCCAGCCTGGCCTGGAACACTTCCAGGGATCCAGGGGCAGCCACAGCTTCTCTGGGCACCCTGTGCCCGGGCCTCCCCACCCTCACAGAGAAGAATTTCTCCCTAATATCTGAAAAAAATCTCCCTTCTGTCAGTTTAAAACTGTTTCCCTGTCACTGCCTCTGTATGAAGTTACTCTGTCTTTGCTAAGGGCCACAACAGAGCCAGAGCCTTCTCTTCTCCCAGCTGAACAACCCCAGTTCTTGTTTCAATCCCACAGAGTAAAACTGAGGACAGGCTCACTTCAAGCAGGCAAATCCTCTTGTTCCTTTTGCTCCAGGACCAAGGGACCCCTGTTCAGAGCCCTGGCATTGGCCTGTGCAGCCAAACAGGGAAAGGCAGGGAGGAAGGTGGGACATGGAGCTTGCCTGCCTCCAGGGTAGCACAGAGGGAGAGGATGGATTCACTGATCCAAACCAAACCAAAGAACAGAGCTCTGCATGTGCTCTGTTTGCAGGTGGGAGCCAGTTCTCACCTGCAGCTCCCCACGATGCCCTGGCCCTGCAGGAGCTGCTGAGAGCTGGGGCTGTGCAGCTGTGGGGGCTCCCTTTGCCCAGGGTCACTGAAGTTTTCAGCCTTCACACACACACAGACCCTCTCTGCCCTTCTTATCCAGCTAGCAGGGAAATGATCCAGCCATTCAATAATCACCCCAGATTATTGAAACCCTGTGTAATTGATCAGTGCCTGTCTGAGTGCTCACTGATAGATATTGGCTTCCAAAGCCTTTGCAAATCAGCTGCCCTGCACACAGATAATCAGGCTGCTGGCAATTGATAGTTTGGCTGTATTATACTTTTAGGCAAGATTAGTTCCCCAGTTCCCTGCCAAGAAGAGAACCACATAAACAGAGGATTGTTTAGAAACAAAAAAATTCCTCTTGATGGAGAAGTCATGTAAATGGGAAGAAACAGGAAACTAATCTTCCCTTGTTCTCTCTGAAAGAATGCATATCTCTGAGGAATGTTGTAATTATGGATTTAGGAAACCAGTCCAATTTGCTGGGGTGTGAATTTCAGAGTTCATTCAGTCAACCCTCTCAAGCATTTCTCCTTCAGAACAAAAACCACCAGTAGCTGAAGTGTACCAAAAGAGATTAAAGGACAGAAAAATCAACTGCCAGGCTTTGCTTTTGGGAAAGATCCTGCATGCACAGATACTGATTATTGCTTTGTGGCTCTCAGCCAGGGAGGTTTGGCCATGGCAAAACAGAAATCAGTGGTAATTCATGTTTGTCCCATGGGCATCTCTTTTCCATAGACTAATGATGGGAAGAGTTTGTGCTCCTGAGCAAGTATTTCCATTGTCAGGATTTCTGCTTATTTACTTTCCTAAATAGAAAAAAGGAGATTTTTTTCCTAAATAGAGCCTCTGGATTCTCATGATGTATGTGAGTGGGTATGGGAACACTTACTGGAGTTACTGGTAGGTAAACTGCACACTGGTTTAGCTCATTAGGGTCAATGCCAGGGCTCCAAACCAACAGGAAGGTGCTGGAGTTCCCGACAAGAGGATGAGGTGCTACCCTGAGAGCTCAGATCCCAGCAGAAGCACAGAGGCAGTGGTTTCACTGCTTCTGGCAGCCCTGTGGTGATGTGGAGCTGCAGGGCCCTTCTGTGGGGCTCTGGCAGCCCATGAATTCCTCACTCTGTGGAATTCCTGCAGGCAGATCCTGCAACACAGTCAATGTCACACGCTGCTGCTGAGCTGGAATTTGGAATGCTCAGATCGGGTAGGAGCCCTTCAGGCAGCCCCAGGGCTTAGCAGAGAGCTGCATTTCCCTTGTGCAGGCTTCCAGGATACAAACCAGAGTAGAGTTCTGGGATGGTGACTTCTGTAGAGCATTTATGGAAGTGCCTGGACTGTAAAAACCTTCTGAGGCTGGAAAGCCCAGAGAAGCAATGTTTGGTCCCAGTGAGGCTCAGCAGCAGTGCAGGTCACCCAGTACACAGTGGGAACCTCCCCTTCCCTAAACTGGAGAGCAGGATTTGCCACGTGGTTCGTGTGTGACACTGGTTCGCGTGTGTGTGACATGGTGACAAAAGGCAGGGAGATAAATGCCACTTCAAAATACACTGAGAAGATCAGGGCTGCCAGTTTGTTTCACTTCACTGTGCCACTGGGCTTAGACAAAGCACCTACTGTGATAAGTGACACACTACTCTGTTCTGAAAGAGTTTGGCCAATTTCCCCATCCTCATTCATCTTTAGTCTTGCCAAGTGCTGGAGCGCTCCCAGAAAAATCTCCAGCCTGCCACCGTGGGACCGAGGTGTGAGAAACCTGGAAACAAATCAAAAATCTGAGGCTTATGTATTCAGACCAAGTCCTTGCTTCTTTGCTGATCCCTTGGTTGAATAATGTTCAACAGCTCTGGGGCCAGGGTTAGGTTGGAATTCAGAAGGTGCCTCTGCAGTGGTTGTGAGAAAGATTTTGGGAGGAAGCACAGACCCTCAGGATAGACTTCACACAGAAGAGAAGGAAAAAGAAATTATATCTGAAAAAGCAAGTAGGGTAAAGTTACCTTAGTCTATTTGCTATGTAATTATATTTTTGGGGAGTTTATGGATGTCATACAGTTACTTTTCTCTTCAAAGGTTATTTTAATGGGGTTTGTCTGACACTACAGCTCATTGCAGAGCTGCACCTGTGTCATTCCCTGACCGCCCAAATGGAGGGGAGAACAAGGATTGCAGGTGGATTGTGATTTTGTGTATCAGTATACCTGGAGCTGTGCGATGTAATTGAGGAAAATGAGTTAATTGTGGGTTAAAGAAGAGGTTCTGCTCTGGGAAAGTCCCCACAGTGTCAGGCTATGCTGACACTGCTGAATAAGACCAGGAATTGATCAGTGGCCCCAAAGACAAGTGGCACTGCTGACTAGTCCCAACATGGCCCCCGGCTGCCTTCCTCTGGGGGTCTGTCTGAAGTCTGTAGGGACAGAGGCAATGGGACAAGATCTCTCCCTTGAAACTCTCTGTGCAGCAGCAGTGGTCAAGTGGGCAGTGAGAGCTGATTCTCTAGGACAGCATTTCCAGTCAGTGGGGAGTGGGATCCAGCATCAGGATGAGCTTTGCTGTCTCACAGAGGTACCACAGGGCCCTCTTTATCAAGCAGTCTGTCCTGAAGTATCTGAGAGATTCTGTGCCAGATGATTCCTTGGGCACATAGGAGCAATGTCCCTGTAGAGTATTGCCCCTTCCCTCTTACACCTGTGAAATATCTCTTGGGGAGGTTTTGGTTGGATCTCAGGGCAAGGTTGTTCCCCCAGAGGGTGCTGGGCACTGCCCAGGCTCCCCAGGGAATGGGCACGGCCCCGAGGCTGCCAGAGCTCCAGGAGCGTTTGGACAGCGCTGCCAGGGATGCCCAGGGGGGATTGTTGGGGGGTCTGTGCAGGGACAGGGGTTGGACTCTCTGGTCCTTGTGGGTCCCCCCAGCTCAGGACATTCTATGGTCCTCCATTTCTGTGCTTTGTCCAGCCAAGAAACCTTGATATCCACTACTGAAGCTACTGAAGTGAAATCTGGGAATGATCATGCCAGATTCACTTCAGTGAAACATCCTGTGAGGAGCCTTTAATCTTTGTGCAGGGCAGTGTCCGTGCCCTGTGTCATGGAGCTGCTGCCAGCAGCAGGTTCATCTGTTCTGTGAGCTGCGGGAAGGCCTATGAAGGGTGTCCAACAATGTGTTGAAGGAAATGTCTCAGCCTCTTGCTCAGTGGCTTTTGAAAATACTCTCTCTCCCAGATCTGCCTTTGAAAGCTGTGTTGGTTCCTTCCCTCTGCTCTGTACCTGCTCACATCTGTGGCAGCAGGAGCAGATTCTGGAGACATGATGACTTCATCTGTTGAAAATTAATTACTTCCCTCAGGGGCTGCCTGACAAAAATCTGGAAGGAATCCCAGTGCAGGAAATGTATTTGGATCTCTGTGTAGTATTGTTGAGCATGATCAGGACCATCCTGTATTCTGGGTAAATGAGATCTTGGGTGTTCTTCACCCAGGAGGTGCTTGGGACTTGAAAGCAGCAGTTGCTGCAAGAATCTGCCCGTCTGTGTGGAGAGGAGGCTGGGGAATGCCGGGCAGTGCTGATGTCACAATCTGAACCTCATTTCAGTTTGAAATCAGCTCCTCTCTGTGAGCTCAGCTCTGCCCTCCTGCTCAGAGCAGGACCAGCTTCATGGGACAAGTGATGCCATGCCCTGCATGGTTCCACTGCCCCTCTGGGCCTGCTGCAGTGTTTAGCCACTTTTTTACTTTTCAGCCTGGCTGGAATTCCTGGGAGGATCTGACTCCATCTTCTCTATGGTCCCCCCTGATAAAATTGAAGAGGGGATTCTATTCTCCTACATCCAGCCTGTGCTTAACAAGCTCTGCTCCCTCAGCCTCTCCACGTGCTCCAACTCAGTGACCATCTCCTGGAATCCCAGCAGGATTTGGGTTGGAAGGGAACTTTAAATCCCCACTTAAAAGTGGGGGTGAGCTTTACCAGAGGAGCTGTGTGCTGTGGCTCTCCTGGCTGCCCCTTGGCCGTGGTTGAGTGAGGCACACGGGAACATGGTGCAGATACATCCTGGCACACATGAATCCTGGCACACAACATTGCTCAGCTGCTCACCACAACCCTCCAGGTTGCCCAGAACAATCAGCTCCCCATGAGGAGCCCCAGCACTGCCGCAAGATGACTTCAAGAGTTGCCTTTTCCTTGATCCCTCCCGGTGATAGCCTAAGTTCGACTCTTCTGGGTTGCCTTTTGGAGGAGGCTTTGGGAGGCCGGGTGTCCTGGTTCATACAGCAGGAGCAGGCAGTGTGAACATGCCCCAGGGAGCCGTGGTGGCAGAGCTTTGTGAAGGACGATCTTGCCCATTTCCCCAGCATTGATGTGGTGATGGGCACCGAGCTGGGCACTGCGGCGCTTCCAGCGAGCACTGATCGTTATCTGAGAGCCGGGGCTGGGCTCTCCATCAGCGTGTTCTGTTCTTCTCCAGTCATGAATCAGTGAACTGAGTGGCCAGAGCCTGGGAGCCAGAGAGCAGCTCCAGTGATCAGAAAGCAGTGAGGTGTTCTCCGGCTGTTCTCAGAGTGTTCTCAGGGCGTTCTCTGGCTGTTCTCAGTGTTCTCAGGGAGTTCTCAGTGTTCTCAGGATGTTCTCAGCGTGTTCTCAGGGTTTTCTCACTGTGTTCTCAGGCTGTTCTCTGGGTGTTCTCTGGGTGTTCTCAGGGTGTTCTCAGTGTTCCCAGGGTGTTCTCAGGGTGTTCTCAGGGTGTTCTCAGAGTGTTCTCAAAGTGTTCTCTGGGTGTTCTCAGGGTGTTCTCTGGGTGTTCTCAGAGTGTTCTCAGGGTGTTTTCAGAGTGTTCTCAGGCTGTTCTCAGAGCCTTCTCAGGCTGTTCTCTGGGTGTTCTCAGAGTGTTCTCTGGGTGTCCTCAGGGTATTATCAGAGTGTTCTCAGAGTGTTCTCAGGCTGTTCTCTGGCTGTTCTCAGAGTGTTCTCTGGGTGTTGTCAGGGTATTATCAGAGTGTTCTCAGGCTGTTCTCTGGCTGTTCTCAGAGTGTTCTCAAAGTGTTCTCAGAGTGTTCTCAGCGTGTTCTCAAGGTGTTCTCAGGCTGTTCTCTGGGTGTTCTCAGCGTGTTCTCAAAGCATTCTCAGGGTGTTCTCTGGGTGTTCTCAGGGTGTTCTCAAAGTGTTCTCTGGGTGTTCTCCAGGTGTTCTCAGAGTGTTTTTAGGGCTGTCTCAGAGTGTTCTCAGATTGTTCTCAGAGTGTTCTCAGAGTGTTCTCTGGCTGTTCTTAGGGTGTTCTCTGGGTTTTCTCAAGGTGTTTTCAGGGTGTTCTCAGAGTGTTCTCAGAATGTTCTCTAGGTGTTCTCCGGGTGTTCTCAGAGTGTTTTTAGGGCTGTCTCAGAGTGTTCTCAGAGTGTTCTCTGGGTATTCTCAGAGTGTTCTTAGCATGTTCTCAGGCTGGTTTCAGAGTGTTCTCTGGGTGTTCTCTGGGTGTTCTCAAAGTGTTCTCAGGATGTTCTCAGAGTGTTCTCTGGCTGTTCTGAGGGTGTTCTCAGATTGCTCTCAGTGTTCTCAGGGTGTTCTCAGAGTTTTCTCAGTCTCTGACTCTCGGTGGAGGCCGTGGCTCAGTGACTGCTGCTTTCACAGCAAATGTTGCTCAGACAGGAGTGCAGGGAAAGTCGGCATCTTTTATCCAGGGTAGAAGATTCCCCCCTCCACTCTGCCCTTATGAGACCCCCGGGAGCTCGGTGTCAGCTCTGGGGTCCTCAGCACCACCAAGGCAGTGACCTGCTGGAGAGTCCAGAGGAGGCCACGGAGATGCTCTGGAGCCAGGCTGGGAGAGCTGGGGGTGTCCAGCCCGAAGCAGAGAAGCTCCAGGCAGAGCTCACTGTGGCCTATTGAGACTTGAAGGGTGTTTATAGGAAAGACAGAGAGGAACTTTAAATGAACAGTGACAGGACAAGGGGGAATGGTCTTAAGCTGAAGGAGGGCAGGGTTAGATTGGACATCAGGGTGAAATCATTCCCTGGGAGGGTGGGCAGGCCCTGGCACAGGGTGCCCAGAGAAGCTGTGGCTGCCCCTGGATCCCTGGCAGTGCTCAAGGCCAGGCTGGACATTGGGGCTTGGAGCAGCCTGGGACAGTGGGAGGTGTCCCTGCCCATGGCAGGGGTGGCACTGGATGGGCTTTAATGCTCCTTCCAACCCAAACCATTCTGGGATTCCAGGATCTCTGCAGGCTCTCCAGAAGGCAGGATCCCCCTCCCCTTAGGGAACAGGCTGTGACCCTGCTCTAAGCTGGCTCTGAGGGTCCCAGCTCCAACCTTATGCTTCAAGGAGTTCCCTTCAGTGACATCTGATGGTGACACTGGAGTATCTCCCCAGGCAGCACAAACGATGGGAACTTTGAAACAGAAATGTCAAGCAGAGATACAGTACAGCAGCAGTGACTGCACCACAGTGGGATGCTCGGGGAATGTTTGAGCACAGGTGTCTGTACCTCCCACGCCTCAGGGATTCAGCAGTGCTCTCAGTGCCCTCCACTGCTGACAGGGGTTTGTCCTTTTCAAGTCTGGGTTTCTTTTTCCCTTTTTAAAATTGCTGACTCTGAAATGTTCTCTTTGACATTTTCTCTACACTAGCGGGAGGGGTTTTTGTTGATTCTGGAAGCACTTGAAAACAAGGGAAATTGGCCAAGACATTCAAAAGCTAAATTAAAATCTGACTCTGCAAATAGCCAGTGTCAGTGGTGTGAATAACGTCCCTCTTTGGGAAAAGATGCTGAGGCAAAGGGCAGAATTGGCTGGGACTGAAATGCAGCTTAACACATACAGATAAAACTGATCTAGGGCTGGATAGAGTGACTTCCAAGGGAGATATTGGATATTTGGTTTCAAAATTATTGGTACCAATGGAGAAGTGGTTGATGGGTTAAGGTCAGGATGTTGCTGAGCCTGCCCTGCATGGTTGGTGTGAGCTCTGTGAAGCCTTGGCTGAGAACAGGATTTACGGGTAGGAAATCTGCAGCCGACGCTGTGGAAAGCTTTAATCATGGGTTATTGTTGGTGTCAGGGGTTTCTGCGTGCTCCTATGGATTAAAGAATGCATAATATGTCTAGAATTCCGTGAGGGATGTAAACAAGCCTCATGCTCCATAGAATCTTCTCCTGCTCAGAGGTGTTGCTGATGTTGATCAGAACAACCATGCCAGTTTCCTCTTGAGAAGTGCTCATTTACTGACAGCAAGGCACATGAAATGTCATCCCTGGTGAAACATTGCTCTCTGCATCTTTGCCCACATCTTCTGGGGCCAAAGTTTCCACATTCCTGCCTCTTGCAGAGCTGTTGCGGTGGAAGCCTTTCCCCCTTCAGAGCAATGTTGGGTTTTTTCTTTTTTTCAGTAAAAAGACAAACAAAGCTATTTTGTGTTTCAAAAGGCAAGATGGGATATCTCTGGAGAGATTAACCTTCTTTACAGAGTTGTTTTTTGTGGTTGAAGGAAGAAATCTGTTATCATTAAAAAAATATTTAAAAAAATCTGCACCTCATTACTTCCATAAATAAAGCTGCCACAATGAGATTTATTAAGAATTGACTCGGGGTGAACTGAAGAGAGCTCCAACCCCAAAGAGTTTGTGTTTTAGAAAAAAGGCAGGAAGACAATAGGATGGACACAGAGGGAGCAAGAAGAGGGAATTGCTCTGCAATGTTACTGAGAAAATATCTTCCTTTTGGGATGGACTCTGAGAAGTGGCTTGGCAGACGTGCAGGAGGGTTTAACTCAGCCCCTCTTCATGTGTTCAGTGCATGGCTGAGCTCAGTCACAGAAAGCAGAGAGGGGAGAGAGGCACAAAGGTCAGGACTGGCATGGCCAGGAGAAATGTAGAGGGCAAGAAGTATGAGCAGGAGAACATGTCCTGTCCTTTCCCTGCCTTGCCCCTTCCCTCCTGTACCTGAGCCCCCAGGGAGCTGCTGGACCCCTGTCCTGCTCCCCCTGTCTCCTGCTGTGCCCCCACCCCCTTGGGAACAGCAGTAAAACTGTTCCTCCACACATCCATGAGAAGAGCTGTGGTTTGGTATTTGGCAGAGTGCTGAGGCAGCAGTTTTTGTGAGCAGGCTGCTGCTACCTGGGGTGCCAGATCCCTCCCAGCTGTTCTGAGCCTCTGCACACTCCTGCACCTCTGGGCGGGGGTCATTCTTTTTTCTCCTTGGCTTTCTGTTTCCCTTCCTTTTTACCTTGGAGCCATCAACAGATTTGTTTCCTGATCTCTGCCTCTGCTTTGAAGACAAATTCTCACCTTTTAGTTACTGAAGGAATGTGAGGAATGAGGCCCCATGGCCACGGCCTCCCACCCAGCTGGAAGCTGTTCCTACAGGCTGGGCAGAGGGAGCAGGGTGCTCCATCCCTGCAGCAGGGTGCTCCATCCCTGCAGCAGGGTGCTCCATCCCTGGAGCAGGGTGCTCCATCCCTGCAGCAGGGTGCTCCATCCCTGCAGCAGGGTGCTCCATCCCTGGAGCAGAGTGCTCCATCCCTGGAGCAGGGTGCTCCATCCCTGCAGCAGGGTGCTGCCATGAGTGGGAGCTGGGTGCTCCATCCCTGCAGCAGGGTGCTCCATCCCTGCAGCAGAGTGCTCCATCCCTGGAGCAGGCTGCCATCCCTTGAGTGCTGGTGGGCAGCACAGGGCAGGTGGCAGTGGCATGGACAGGGTGGGGATGGACTTCCAGTGCAGCTGTGAGCATTTCAGCCCTCTGAAATTCTCGTGTGCTACTCCTACAGCTGCAGGTCCTGGCTCACCAGGTTGGGTTTCAGCTTGTTTTAGCAGTTTTCTTGACAATATTAACTTCAAGGGCAGATCCATGAGTAGGTCAGAGGGGAGAAGTTGCTGTCGGGGCTCTGGGGTGTTTGCAGCACTCGTGGGCTGGCTGGGGAGGAGGAGGGGGAGCTCCCACCCCATGTTGCTGCTCTGACCCTCAGTGTTGTTGTATTTCCTCTTACACCTGCACCTCCTAGAGTGCCAGAGAGCACCAGAAGAGCTCTGGTGCACCCAGCTGTCACCGTGGGGACTGTCACTGCCCCTTGCATGTGGCTGCTCACCCCTGCCAGGGTGGGCACTGTGCCATGCTCCAGCCAGAGCTGGGGTTTGGGTTTAAAGCACAGGCAGGGTGAGTTTGTGTTGGTGCCCCCAGGCTCTGCACTGGCCAAGGCACTTCCCGTCCTCCAGGGAACAGCTAGGATCAGGGAATGTCCTAAAGTGCAGGTGTGAACACAGGGGTGACACAGGGACACCTGAGAATGCGTTTGTCCCAAAGCAATGATCCAGTTCTCACCTTCACAGGGTGACAACAGAACAAGAGCTGATGGTTTTGAACTAAAATAGCAGAGATTCAGACTGGATATAAGGAATAAGGTTTTTACAACACGGGTGGCTCCTGGGAGGGGGAGAAGCACCCACGGTGGCAGTTGCACTGACAGTCTGCCTTCCCCCTGCCCCTGCAGAGCACAGCTGGGGAGAACCGGTGGCTCCAAGGGCAGCTGGTGCAGCTGCTGCTCCGTCACTGTGACACCCATGGGGCTGCACGGTGGGCTCAGCACTGCCAGGTGCCCCCCGAGATGCTGCCCGAGGAGCTTCAGCAGCTGCACATCCAGGACAGGTAAATCCCCTGCTTGCTGCCTTCTCCACACAGATTGTTTGTCATACAAGGCTGTGTATTTGCTTAAAATCATCTGCTGCGATGGGTCCTTGGGGACAGAAGTTTGCAAAGGCTTCCTCCATGCACCTGGATCCCCTTGTGGCCCTGCACATGCTGCGTTTGTTTGTCATAAGCCTGGGAATGTCTGTGAAAGGGGCGTTTTAAACTCACCCTGAAGCTCTGTGAGATTGCTTCAGGCTGCTGGGGGTTCTTACACTTCCTCTGCCAGATCAACAGTGCAAAATATTCATCTATTTTACTGAGGTGATTGCAGATCTGTCAAAGTTTTCCTAATTATTATTTTTTTAATGCTGATGATTTTGGGAAGGTCTCACTGATGGCCTTGAACAGTTCATGGTCAGGGATCCTGGTTTTGTGGATCTGCTTTTTCTCCTCATGCGGCTCTGCACTTGTTCAGGCCCTGTGTCAGGAAATACAACACAGATGTAATCACCTTCAAAACACTTCTCCAGAGGGTCCACAGCTTTTTTGGAGCACAGGAAACTCTTGTCTGTCTTGGACATGCTCCTGCCTCGCTCCAAAGCACTGCTGGAGCTGCCCTCCTCCTCCTTCTCCTCCTCCTCCCTCCTGAAGCTGCAGCAGCCACCAGTTGGGATCCAGGAGGTTTTTCCATGATAAGCCCTCAAAACACAAAGGGGTGATTACAGGAGTGTGGCTGAGCCACAGACTGTGCAACCAGAGATAAAACCCATCACTACATCTGCATGCTGTGGGAATCCTGTGCTGTGGAGGGGAGGCAGGTGAGGGTGTGCTCTGCCCTGCATGAGGAGCTGGGTGGATGAATAAACCCCTTTGTACTGCAGTTTACTCATCCACTCGTGGTAACTGCTGTGGGAGCTGCTATAAAGTCAGCAGAGCTGTGGAACTCCATAAATCAGCCTGGCTACCCTGTCTGTTGAGTCACACAGCCCCAGGTTTCCAGAGGGAGCTCACACTGCACACAACAAGGTGGCACCAGCATAGAAATGACATCATGTGTCTCTGGTCACACCAACACGGGGCTCCTGAGCTTTGCAGGTGAGAATATGCCTGGGGAACTGAGGCTGCACACCTTCATTAAATATTTTACACAAATATTGACCTCCCCATGCACACAAACCCACGGGAAAGAGTGTTTGTGCAGGCAGAGATGCTCTACTGCAAAGCTGGGCACACAGCCTCCCAAACATAAGATTACCAATAGTTTCCCAAATAATGAACCATTTTAAGTCTCTGTGGGAAAGAGACTGTCCAGAAATGTGTGATCTGTCCAAGGGATCTTTTTGATTAGTTTCTTTTCTCTGAGACACAGCTGAGTGTCATGGGGAAAGAGAGGGTCAGGGTGAAACAAGGGGTGTAAGACTTTACCCCTCTTGCTCCACCAGGATTTCCTCCTGGCTTTGCATGGCTTAAAACTATTGCAGGGTAGAAGAGGTCACAAAAGCAGGTAATTCTGAGGCCAGTAAGAAGAAGGACTACTACCAGCTTCCCATTCCACGGGAGAACATTCACTTTCTGCAGACGTGGGAGGAGATGCTGCAGTGCTGGCAGAAGGTGCTGCAGGTGAGTGTTACCTGGGATTGGCCTGGCAGGGCCAGGGAGCTGCAACTCCAGGTCAGGCTGGGACACGGGGCTGGGTGTGGCCACTGGCATCCAATGCCCACCTCCCCAAGCCAAGAACAGCTCCTTCAGGCTGCTCTGATTTGGGAAAGGTGCTGGGAATTGTGCCAGAGAAGGTTCCTGTGGGTGATGCAGGTGCTGTGAGAGTTCCCTGTGTCTGTGACAGTTTGCACAAAGAGCTGCAGGTGCTGGGAAGGAAATGCTCAGTCCTGGACAAACTCCCCAGGCTACTCTCAAGCACAGCTGGGCTCTGGGTGCACAAAGTGTCTGTGTTGCAGCCTGGGCAGGTCGTTGGCGTGGACATGGAGTGGAGGCCTTCCTTTGGCATGGTGGGGAAGCCCCGAGTTGCCCTCCTGCAGCTCGCACTGAAGGATGAAGTGTTCCTGCTGGACCTGCCACAGATCCTCGAGCAAGCTGAGGCTGAGGGGGAGAAGGAGAAGCTTCCTCATTTCATCCACATGCTCTATTCAGATGCAGCCATTACTAAACTAGGTAACACCCCTCTCTCCTTTCCACCTCGGGGCTTTACACAGCCTGTATTGCATCTTTGTCATTCCTAGATCCTCTTGGTGTTGTCATTCCCTAAATCCACTTGCCATGAAACAGCTTTTGTAGCCCTGTCTGTTCAGGCACTGCCAGGCCAGGAAGCAGTGACCAGTGTAATTGGCAATGATAGAAATACAGGATCAGAGAACCACAGAAAATTCTGGAGGGACCCACCAGGATCATCCAGTGCAGCCCCCGTCCCTGCCCAGACCCCCAACAATCCCACCCTGGGCATCCCTGGCAGCGCTGCCCAAACGCTCCTGGAGCTCTGGCAGCCTCGGGGCCGTGCCCATTCCCTGGGGAGCCTGGGCAGTGCCCAGCACCCTCTGGGGGAACAACCTTGCCCTGATCTGCAGCCTGAGCCTGCCCTGGCACAAGTCCATGACATTGTATCTCCCCATTTCAGGTCAGATCCAAGATTACTGATTTAACTTGCTCTCTCAGACCTGGGATTGTCCTAGCTCTGTACTAAGCCCCAGCTGACACCCAACCTTCAGTGGTTCAGGTAATTCTGGTGGGCAGAGCTGTCTGGGTGTGCTGTCCCTGTCCCAGAGCTTCTGTGCTGGACACCAGAGATCTCTAAATTACCATACATGGGTTTTGGAGGCTTTTATCGGGAACTGCTAAACCTGGATTTCAAGGCAAAGTCATAAATACCTTTCCCAGATTTTAAGTAAATTGATCTTAAACTCAGCATTTTTCATCCACTGCTCTTCTCCCTTGATCTGTAGGAGTCTCTTGGGAACAGAAGAGACAAGAGCCAGTCTTGTTCCCTGTTTGAAGAGTCTTCCCAGCAATGTTTATAAATATTTTGTCAGCATTTTGACTCTGAACTAGAAGAAGCTGCAGAGCATTAATTGTGATTTGAGTTTTCCTACCTGTGTGATTTGGGCTTTTTTTGTCTCAAGGTTATGGGATGTCTGGAGACCTCAGCAGCCTTGCAGCCACGTGTTCTGCTCTGAAAGACATGGAGAAGCAAATGCAAGGTGTAGTGGATCTTCTTGCAGTGGACAAACAAGTAAGGATAAACACATGGAGATGTGGGAAATGGTGTCTCCTGCATGTGCTGGTGGATAACTGTCCTGAGCCCACAGCACTGTCTGTTTGCATCCTGGATTGGCAGGGAGATGGCTGCATTAATAAAGAGACTATTTCCTCCAGAGGCTTGAGGTGTTGGGATTCTGTAAAGGAAGACAGAAGTATTTTGTTTTCATCAACTAAAAAGTTAAGGCTTATGATACTGACAGCTTTTTCATAGCCTTTATAAAAGCTGTGAAAAGCTCTTGGAGACCCAGCTCCATTCAGCCAGGACAAGGTTTCTGAGCACAAATTATACTTAGGAAGTTCTTGTAGACATTCTGCTCCTCCAAGGCCATGCATTATTGAAGCAGAAATGATGGAGTTAAGGATTTGATTTGTACAGAGCTGTGATGTTCCTGGGAGGGCTGCTGGTGGGTTCAGCACAGGAATTTCTGCTCAGCTGAAGCACAGCTGTCCCTGGGTTTGCACACAGGAGCTTTCAGCAGAAATGTTCAGCACAACCATTTGAATGGGTAAAATGTACAGAGTGCGTTTGAGGCTGTGGGTTGGGATAGAGCAGATCTTTGGGATTGATAGCTTAACCTGGGAAGTGCTGCAGGGGCTGACACAGCTGCCAGCAGCCATTGCCTCAGTTTCAGGTGAGAAATGGCAGCTGCAGGAAGGGCTGCTGCCCAGGGTGTCACAGGAATGCCTTTTCCCACCAGGACCAGGCAGAGAACGGTGCTGAACTGCCACTGCTGCTCCTTTATTGTGGGAATGACCAACAGCCTCCAGCATGGTGAGCACCCTGCAGAGCCTGAGGAGCCTCATCCCAGCCCTGCTGCTCTGGAGCTGGGCTGTACAAGAATGTCTTTTTTTCCCTTCCTTGGCTATGGAACAGATTTCTCTCCAGAAGTGTGTTTGTTAAACAAATAAACTGATGCCGTGTTTATCTTGTGCCATCCCAACCCTTGTCTGAGGGCTGGGGTTCAATGTGCCAGGCACGAGATGGATGTGATGGGCTCTGCCTGGCCCCAGCAGCTGGAACAGGAGGTGGTTTGGGAGCTTCTTCATAACCAGGTGGTTTCTGTCTTTCTGTTTCCATCAGCTGCAGTGGAGGAAGGAGGGCCGGAAGGTCGATGGACTGTCCCCAGAGCACGGCCACGAGCAGAGAGGGCTCAGGCAGCCCGAGAAGGGACTCAGCCTACTGGTGCAGCACGTGCTGGGGAAGCCTCTGGATAAAACAGAGCAGCTGTCTAACTGGGAGAAGCGGCCACTGAGGGAGGAACAGATCCTCTATGCAGGTCTGGGTGCTGCAGATGCCCCAGGCAGGCTGAGTTTGGCTGCTCTGTCCCGGGAAAGTCATTCAGTAGCAGAGGAAGAAAATGGCTTTGCAGATTAGTTCCTGTTCAGAGGAGTCAGCACATGTTTTGTTTGTCCTTTTGTGGACATGACTTTAATGGTTGAAGTTTAAACTGTCCAGTGATTCATTATTTCCCTTATGAAGGAATTCCTGTGCTTTGCAGATTTTGTCTGATGAAACATCACCTCAGTGGAAACTCCTCTCAGTAACTGAAAGGAGGAAAGTCCACTTCCTTCTGCCTCATTTCACAGACTTCCTGGGAAAAAAATGCTGTGTTCATTTGTCACAGTGCAGTGCTTGTTAGAGCCGGGTTTGAGATGGGCAGATGTGGTGTCAGAAACTGCAGCAGGGACTCAGGGCTGTGGAGGGACCCATCGAGTTTATTGCTGATTACCCCAGAGTCAGAAGTCTGGGTCTAAATCTTTTCCTGGCGCATCAAAGGACAGTATGCTGATGCAAACCAGCCCTTTGTTAAATTCAACTATCCTTGAAGCTGACATAGTTCCCACAAAAGTTAATCACTGGGACTTGTCAGACTGGCTGGGAGAGTTCTCCTTGCAGGGAGCAGCAGCACAGGGCAGGGAGTGTGGGCAGCTGATTGCAAACAGCCCCAGCAGTACCTGCTGGGATGTTGCATCTCCTGGGGAAGTTCCCTTCCCCTCAAGAGGAGTGATAAGGAGCTGTGGGCAGGCTTGGGGACAATGGTGAGGAGCAGGGGCTGGTTGGAGCTGCCTGATGGTGGTTGGAAGAGCCACACTCCGGTTTGCATTGGGTTATTGGGTTAGAGTGGAGAGGGCAGAGCTCTGCCACTTCAGGACCTCCTGCCTTGACCCCCTGTGACCGTGGGTTCAGCTGAGATGCTCAGTGAGTCAGTCCTGGAGCTGAGGGTATGACCTGAGGGAGTTGCAGCTCCAAAGTTGTTCACGGTGGCTTTTATAAAGGTGGGGGCTCTTCCTTGCCTCAGGAAAGCCTCTGATTTACTTTTGAGTGAGGCTCACATGAGCTGAGGCTCACATTCTCTTCCCTGCAGCCTCAGATGCCTACTGCCTGCTGGAGATCTACGAGAGGCTCTGCAAGGACCCTGAGAGCTTTCGTCTGGGTTCAGACCTGACAGAAAGTCTGGTGGGAAAACAGAGCAAAAAACCCAGGGCAAAGAAGCAGCTGAATAAACAAGAAGCACCATCACCTTCTGGACAGGTTTGTAAACATCTTCAAAGAGCTGCTTGTTGCTCAACACCCCTGCAAATCCCATGCTGCTGCTCTCAGTCACACCATTCTCTGTGCATGGCTGTTCTCAGGGCTCTTGCAGCAAACATGTCCTCACCCCTCCCTCCCAGGACACTCTGCTCTCTCCTTGGCCTGCCTGGCTCCAGCTTGCCCTGCTCTTTGAGGTTCATTTGCCTTTGCACAGTGTGGGTGCAGATCTGTGTGCTGAGCCCTTGCTGCTGGAAATGCTCCTTCTACATTTTGAGTTCGGATTCTGTGGCCAAGATTTCAAACCCTGGCTTCCTTACTTTTGCTTTTTACTGCGCTTCCACACCTTGCTTTCACACTGGGAATATCTCCTTTATTGTGTCTGGAGTAGAAGTCTGCAAAGTAAAAAGCAAATGATCCATCAAAAGTGCCTTTCTGCTGAAGGCTTGTCTCTGCCTCCCTGCCCAGCACCACATTCCATGAGAGGCCTCTCCCAGAAGTTTGTGTTGTGGCAGAGCCTTAAAACTCCACTGGAGCTGTGAGACTCTGCTTAAGTATCTTGGAATGTGACTGGTGCCTCTCAGTAATAAAGTTTTACATTTAGAATTGAACTATTCAGTGGTTTGGGCACCTTAGCAGAAATCCCATTTTGTGATTGCCTGAGAAGACTCACCACGTGTAGCTGTGTCTCCTGAGGGGCCTCAAGTGTGTGTGGAGCTCCTGGAGTCAGCACCCCTTTCCATGGCTGGGCTGAGATGCTGCTGGCTGTGCCCACCTGTGTGTAAATGTGCAGCATCCCTTGGCCTTCAGCAGGCAGGAAAGCACAGAGCTGCTCCCTGAGCTCTGGGTTCATGGCAGTGCTGCGTGTCACAGCAAAGCTGGGTGGCTGCTGCAGAGCAGGGAAAAGGGAGCACTTCAGGTTTCAATTACCTTGGAAACCCAGGGGTCATCTTTGTGTTCTGTGCAGTCAGATTCATCAGCCCACAGGCAGATGGTAAAACCTGGACTGGGACACCAAAAAAGCAGAATTCTTCTGACTCTGCATCCTGCAGGACTCCAAGCTCTCTTTCTCAGTGTTTCCTGGTCCACTATCTGAAGTGGGGCTAATGACTCTGTATTCCTTTATAAGCTTTTTGCTCTCTGCTGGCATGGAACATGAGAAAAAAGCTCTGTGTGACAGTGCTGGCCACTGGATAAACCCTGGCTGGGAGCCAGCTGCAGGTCCTGCACATCTGTTTGAACAGCAGCAGCAGTCAGGGGTGGTGTCTCCAACTGCCTCAGCTTCAGGGGACTGAAGCTTTGACACCCTTGTCACTGTGCTCTGTGTCACAGCTGCGTCCACCAGGACCCTGCAGGAGCTGCTGACACCCAGTTTGCCCAGTGCTGCAGAGCCCTGGGTGAAGGGACCAGCTGCTGAGAGCTGCAGCATCACACCAGTGCTGCTCCTGGACCTGAGCTGATGCCCACGGTCAGCCCAGGTGGAGCTGCCTGGTGTGCCACAGCATTCCCAGCTTGGGACCAGCCCCTGCAGATAGCTGCTGGCAGTGTCCTGCAGTCATCCCAGCTGATTCCAGTTCCTGGAGTCAAAAGCTGGACATTGGAAGTTCCTTAATAACTTCCCTTCTCCATGAATTTAGCCATTGTACTTCTGGGAGCCTCCCAAAGCCAAAGTCCTCTGAGTGCAGGAACTCCCCCAGCAGCAGACATTTGAAATAAAACAAACAGAATTCAGGCACTGCCTATTTTTAACCTTCCAAAGATAACAGAGCTGATGTGGTTGCTTTGTCTACCTGTTTCTCCCTCTGTCTGTCAGATCCCCTTCCCAAATCATAGCTTTGGCACATGGTTATTAATTGCAGACTAATTTAGGGGAACAGCAGCCTTGACTATATTTCTGTGACTTCTTGAAGATGAATGTCAGTGCAGAGCACTGGAGGCCAGGCTGGCACTTCTCCAGGGAAAGGCTGCATGTCCCTGGATCAGGTGGCTAGCTGGTCAGGGAGAGAATGGCAAATTCAGAATCAGCCCCATCATGTTCTGCCCCCTGGCCAGGTGGTGATGGCCATGTGGAAAGGATGGGAAGGAGGATCCAGAGGTGCTGCAGAGCACAGAGAAATGGTGACACAGGTGGGAGGAGGCAGCTGGATGTGCTCTGATGGGTGAACACAGGGAGGAAGAACACAAATGTCCTGGGAACCACCCTTCTGCTCCTCATGGCTCGCTTGCCTTCCTCCAGGAGTGCCAAGGACCCAGCATGGAGCCCCCATGCCCCCCTGCCCCCATCTCCCCCCGGGAGTTCAGCGTGGTCTGTGACAACATGCTGCAGGGCCTGGGGCGCTACCTGCGCTGCCTGGGCGTGGATGTCCGGCTGCTGGACAATGAGGATGACCACAGGAGAGCTGCTGAGGTGAGTCCACAGCTCCCATCTCCATGGGCACGTGATGGGGCTTGCTAGGAAGCTGCACTGGTGCTCAGGCTGCAGGAGCTGCCCCGTGGGACCTGGAGCTCTGGCAGCCTCGGGGCCGTGCCCATTCCCTGGGGAGCCTGAGCAGTGCCCAGCACCCTCTGGGGGAAGAACCTTGCCCTGATCTGCAGCCTGAGCCTGCCCTGGCACAATTTCAGGCCATTCCCTCAGGTCCTGTCCCTGGTCACCATAGGGAAGAGATCAATGTCTGCCCTCCTTTTCCTCTCACCAGAGAATTGAAATGAGGTCTTCCCTCAGTCTCCCTTTTCAACCTTTCTGTCACCCAGAACCCCCAGATCCCCTCCCATGGCGCTGCTCTCCAGCATCTCATCCCCCAATCTATTTGTATATCCAGGGCTGCCCCATCCCAGGTTCACAATCTGGTACTTTCCCCTGTTGAACTTCACCTGGTTGGTGATTGCCCAGCTCTCTGATTTGTCCAGGTCTCCCAGCAGGGCCTCCCTGCCTTTGAGGGAGTCAACAGAGATCTTCAGCCCACACAGTGTGTGCTGTCAGATGTGCATGGATCACCCAGCCTGGTGTGCAGGATGTTTCCTCTTCAGATTTCTGCTTGGCCTGAATCCGGGACAGGCTCTAACTTCTGCAGAAATAATTAATATCTTCTCCCTGCCAAACTTGCACAAGTCATTTAAACAAACTGGTTCTCCGTGCCTCCCCCCATAGCCCAGTCTCCACCTCTCATCCCCATCCCTTATCGTGCCACAGACAGGATGTTTGACATTGCTTTCTCTATAGTGACCAGACAAACATCCTTTCACTATCAAAAGCCCTTGGAGTGGGACTGTACTGCAGAGCCTTTGATCTGGGCTTGGATAATCAAAGATAAAAATAGACTCCTCCCACCCTGCTTTATATCTGGCTGGTCCTGATTGAATCAAAGTTGAATGTTGACCAACCTACGCCCAAAAACTTGGGAATTTTATTGCAAAGGCCAGCAGAGGATTTGGATCCTGGTCACTGAGTACAAGGCAGATGGTTTGGGTGTTTGGGTGTTGTCCCAGCAGAGTCTCAAACTGGTGTCACCAGGAACACGTAAGAGTGCACAGCATTAGTGTTTGTTCTTCATTAAAGTCTTTTCACTCAAATGATTTATCAGCCATACACACTTCTCCTTGTGCCAGGAACTCCTGCAACACCTGGCATTTGCTCCTTATTGTTCTCATTCCTCTTCTTTGTTAGAGTGGCTTCAAGTATTGATGGGCAGATGGGTCTGGTCCTTCACCCTCTGTTATTTGGGGTCAAGCTTAAAAGCCTGAGAACTTTCTCAGCTATGGTTGGGCAGTTATGGATGTTTTTGTTGTTGTTGTTTAGGCCAACACATGTGGCAGGAATTGGTTTGGCAACCCCCATTGCCATGGATGTGAAACCCTTGTCCTGTGTTCTGCTTCGTGTTGTGCTATTGTTACTGACTGAATGTTTTATCTTGGACTTGTCATGGTGAGTTTATCATGCCAGATCTGCAGAGGTGTGAGAGCAGGGCCTGTGGCACCACCATCCACTGGATCCCCTCTGGCTGACCAGATTTAGTGGTGGAGTTGGCAGTGCTGGGTTAATGGTTGGACCCGATGACCTGGGAGGTCTTTCCCAGCCTTAATGATTCTGTGATTCTGTGGTTCTGTTTGCTGTGAGATGCTACCAGCTTGCAGTCTGTCATTTAATGGTGCCATTTAAGTAGGACTTGACTGGAGAAGTGACTGATTAAAGTTGCCTGTCATAAGTGCAGATACAGAAAATCTTTAAAAATGGAAAAATAGTGAAAAATTCGTACTGAAAATGTCTGGTTGAATCTGTCCTCATGTGAAAGGCAAAGATCTCACAGGCTGTCCTTACAGAAGCATTTTAGCCCCTGTCCATGAGCAGCAGCCTCTTCGAAGGGCAGTAGGAGTGGGTTTTTTTAAGCCCTCTCACTCGGTGGGGTGGCCGTGCTGTTTTTCCCACATTGCCTTGCTGTCCTACCTGCTGTAGCATGTGTACACACCTGTGTGGCACAGCAGGTCTGCAGTTGGGGGTGGAATTAGTTCCAGATGTGCTGGACAAGCTCCTTTACCTGGCATTATCAGCAACCTGTGCCCTGAGAGCTGGTGGGACCCAGCACATGCTGTCCCCAACATGTCCCTGCCAGGTCAGGTTGGACGAAGGCTCTCAGCAGCCTGACCCAGTGGAAAATGTCCCTGCTCACTGCAGGGGATTTGGAACAGGATGACCTTTAAAAGATCCCTGCTAAACAAAACTATTCTATGATTCCATCTTGTCTTCTGCAAACTTCTCTGTGCAGAGAATCTTAAACTTATCTTTTGACTTTTGTAGATAATTGGAAGGAGATGGAAAAGTGGATGTTCCTCTTTTCTCTGCAGTTTTGCAGAATCAGGCAAATCAGTGGGATCCTTCTCATACCAACCTTACAGGATCACCCAGCAACCTGCATGACCAGAGCAGATCCTGCAATGTTGTATCTCAGGGGCAGAGCAAGAGTTTTTAAAGAAAATATTTGTGGTAGTCTCAGGTTTCTAATAAGAGACTCAGTGGAATCTCAAAGCTGCTTCAGTTGAGTTCTGGGTTGGTTTACTTTATTTTTTTAATGGACTTTGCTCTTGGTCTTCAAAATCATCTTCATCTCTAAGGATAATCTGATCCCGAGGCAAACCTGGTATCTTTTGAAGCATGCTAATAAGCAGAAGGCAAGCAAAACGGACTTCCTGAGGCTCCCATGCTGGGGACGATTCCTGGCAAGGTCACATCTGCCAGGATTCCAAACCTCCAAACCTCCAGGTAAACCAGCAGAGGAGGGCCAGGTTGGATGGATCTCAGGAGCCAGACTGAGCAGTGTGCACCCAGATCTAAATTGCCCTAGACTGATCTGGAGCCAGGTGACACAGAGTCATCCTGCAGTGAGCAGATCTTCACCTGATGGGGGAATCTAATCTTGGATCTTGTCTCAGCTTTGACTGGCTTTTTCCATGTTTTTGATGTAGATGACATTCTCCAGGTTTGCTGGTCTTTTTAGTCTGGTGGGGAACTAAATTCACAGAGGGCAGATGAAAAGCTGTGTTGCTTTTAAGATCAAGACTCAGCTTTTGATGTTTGGTCAGCAGGAGGAGAAGGTCTTTCATTGGAGACCTTGATACAAATGGGTCTGCACAGAGAAAAACAAAACTGGGTGGATGATTTTGGTATGACACTTAAGGCTATGTTACAAAACCCTGTGATAACCCTGTGCAATTTATACTTTTCAGGAATGCTGAAGAGAAGTTTAGGGTTGCAATACTGGGAGGGCTGGACTGAGGGTGCTCAGAGCTGTTCAGCTCTTGGTTTACTGTGTGTTTTAAAAGAGCCCGGGATTACAGGGAGGGGCTCTGGGTTTGGATTAGGTTTTGTGATCCCCTTCTCTAGCAAGTCCTTGTCTGGGATATTCCCAGCACATATCCTGGGGCAGACACTTTCTGCCCACTCCCTTTGGGTCTGAAGTGGGGCTGTGGTGGCCCAGGCTCAGGATCACTGCAAGGGGGACACAGCTTTCCTGGACTGCAGTTTGGCTCTGCAAGGACATGTGGCATTGCCCAACGTACATCTTGCACAGACTTGGCAAAGTTTCACTTACAAACCCACAGCCTTGTGCTGCTGGTTTTTGGAACCTCCTTTGGCCTTGGTTCAGGACACTTTAGGTTGTCACGAACCATCCTGCTGCTGGTGCTGGCTTGGAAACAAAGAGGCTCTCTCTGCCCTCTCTCCTCAGTCGTTGCCGTTCCAGGTCTCTCTGACAGTAATTCCTGTGGGTTCATTCATTTCTGTAGGATGGAAGTTGGCTGAACAGACAGGCACATTAAGAGCTAATCAGTAATACCAACAGATTAGGGAGTGCTTTCTATCCAGAAGGTCTGAGCCTTTTCCAGAGGAAGTTGATATTATCTTTGTAATAGATTGTGAAACTGAGGCCAATGCCCTCTCTGCAGCACTTGGGCTGGAGCACAGGTCCCTAAAACCCAGGCCAAAATGCTGCCCTGGGTGTTCTTTTCCTCTCGTTCACATCCCTGACCACACATCCCCCCGTGGTCTCAGTGCTGCCTTCCCTTGTTGCTTTTGGATGAAAAGTAGGAATCGTGCCCTTTTCTCCAGCCCATACCCTCCCTGGCCTCAGTCAGATGTGTGCTGTCACGTGGCTTTTCTGGCTCTGCGTGCTTTTCCCAGTCCTTGTTCCAGAGGCAGAAAAACATGTTGGAAGAGTTATTGCTTTTCTCCTTTTTATTTGATGTTCTTTGCCTGTCTCTGCAGAGCCATTTAGATAAGGGGATTTATCAAGCTTGAACTAATTAACCCTGGATGCAGAAAGTCAGAATGGAGTGTTCCAGCTGTGAAATCCTCACTTACCCTGAAGCAAACATGGGTCTGGAGGAATTTCACATCCCTTTTCCCTTGCTGATAAATCCCTGTGGTGACCTTTTGCTTACCAGACTTCCCTCACTAACATGTGGTGGCTGTTCAGCAGCAGGACTATGTGGGGTGTCTGTGCTACTCCTTCAAGGCTCCTGTTCTTGGAGGTTTTTTCCTTTACTGAGAGAGAGAGGGTTGATTTTGAAAGAAATCCAGTAATTTTGACTGTAGAAAGATGCTTTAGAAGTTGTTGCCAATCGCTTTCTCAGTGCAGACCTTTCAGCCAAAGAGTGACTTCACAGCTAAAGGAGGGAAGCAGATACCTGAAAGCTCAGAAAGGGGGAAAAAGGAGAAAACAGGTTGTTTAGCTGCCTGCACAGGGCCTTCAGAGCCTTCTCCCCCTTGTTTCCTGTTGCCATAGATCCAGTGAGTCCTAAGAGAATGACTACCCAAGACAGAGCTTAGAAGCCATGGTTGGTTTTTCTGGTGCTCCTTGGCTGGGCTCGCTGGTGTCATCTGGCTGAGAAGTGTAGCAGGACTCTGATCCCAAATGTGTCTTCCTGCCAAGGGTAGAGAGGGATCCAGAGAGAGCTGCTGCACTCGGAACCAGATGAGAGACCTCCATGACACACATCTGGAGACAGTGAAAAACATGAGGGCTTCCAAAAGAATGCAAGCCAGAGGAGAGAAATAACCTCATAGCTGCTTCAAAGCACTGATCTCTTGTCAGCAGGATCAGAGCTGAGTCCTGGTTCACGTGGGAATCCTTGGGAATCCTCCTCTTGCTGCAGCCATGAGGCTCTTTCCCTCCTCCAGGAGGATGAGGGGTGGGAGGGAGGGGGGTCAGTCAATCATGTGAAGGGTCAGTCCCACTTCCATCCCTGCAGCTCCAAATTCAGTGTCTCCCTTTGGCACCGACCCCTTTGCAATGTCCCTGACCCCATGGGAAGGTCAATGGGGCTGAGCTCCCTGGGAACTCAGCACAGACCTTCCACTTGAAGGAGCAGACCTGTGATAGAAGCTGAGGATTGCAAGTCAGGAGGTGATAAACTCCAAGGGAGATGTTCCCTGCAGCCTGGAAAGGTGCAGAATTCTTGTGTGTTGGGTTGCTGGGACAATAACACCCTCCTCTAAGAAGCATTTTTTGTTAAGGGTATGAAGTTTGCAGACACATTTCATGGTACAATTTTTTTCTGGAATTACCAGCTTAGGTTTTTTTTTCCTTTTTTCCCCTGTGCAGCAGAACTGTTTCCTTCTTTGTGACCCAGACTGGGGAAACAGAAATAGTCTGGGTTAAAGGAAAAAGATAAAAGCTTGGTTTTGGATAGGATTGTTTCAAGGTGGAATGGTTCCCTGGGCCATCTGTGGTACAGATGCACCAACAGCTGGTTCCAGCACAGAGAAGAGGAGGCAGGGATTGGCAGGGAGGGTGAGGGTGAGCCATACCTTGAGCTGCTGCTGCTGTCAGGAGCTCTTGGCCAGGTGTGGACTCACACTGAGAGAAACACTCAATATCTCCAGTTTACCTTCTCTCCTCTGTGGCTACAAGTAAAGCTTGGACTCAGTGTAACTTCAGCCTCTGTTCATTTGGATTTTTGCTGTTTTTTCCAGATTGCCCGACAGGAAGGAAGAGTCATTTTAACCTCTGGACTCCCATATCAGACTGTGAGTTTTCCGAGCTGCTGGTGTGTTTCTGGCACTGATCATTGCGTGGTCTGGGGTGTGCAGGGGAGACAGAGGGAAAGTCAGATGTGAATGCAACAGCTGGCTTGGCTTTTTCGTGTTTTCTGCACTAAAAGTTACATTTAGGGTCTCAGCCACTAAGGCTCGGGGTGAAATGCTTTTTATACTTATTCTCAGTCCTGCTTCAGTGGAGAGATCAATTGCTCTCCATTGGGGGCGGGGGTGGAAGTCAAGCCAAGCAATCCAGAACAGTGTGTCTCTGTCTGGCCTCACTGGCAGGTGAAAGGCAGCTCAATCCCTGTGCTTTTTATCCCAGAGATTCTTGCTTGCTAGCTGGCTTCACCACTGAGAGAGTTTCAGCCTCAGGGACATTTCTTCAGGCTTGGAAGGGAGAGATTGGAAGGCCCCAAGCATGGGTCTGATGGAAGCTGGAGAGTTTTTGTGTTGCTACAGATAAACAGAAAAGCAAAAGCAAAGCCCAGCCTTGCCCTCAGCACCAGCTGTTCAGAGCTGTTTACAGACACGCTTCAAAATGCAATGCTGAACCTGCCAAGTCAGTGCCTGCAATGCTCTGATGTCCTGCTGCAGGTCCTTGGCAATTTTTTACTGCCCAAAAATCCATTTGGAAAAGTGAAACCATTATGGATGAGCCAGAGTTCTGTTCACATGAGCCAGGGTGCAGGACTTCTCTGTCACAAACTGTCAGTATAAAATCTCCCAACTACTCAGGCAGCCAGTCAGAATATTTGCAGAACAGAGGTTGCTGATTTCCTATGGGAAATCTGAGTGTGGAATAAAACTCCTCCCATAATGAGACACTGTGAAGGAGGTGCAGCCTCCCTGCAGGTTCCTTGAGCCTATAGCTAGTGAAATAGGGAATTCAGCATCCAGCATCATCTTGTTTGACAGAGCTCTGACTTCAAAGTACTGTGTAGGAATTGCAAAAGGAAAATAACTGCTTGCAGGGAGCAATATTCCTGGGAAATGTCTGGTTCCCTCGGTTCCCTTGCTTTTGGATACCCTCCACAAGGACAGGATGGCTCTGCCAGGCTTCTTTACTGGTGTGTAGCTGATTCCGATCCTATGAGTCCTTAGCATGGCCATGAAGATGTGTCTGGGACTTCCCAGGGCTCATTCTCAGATGCAGATTTCTCTGCAGAGTGCGGAACAAACATTGAGGGACTGCCCACATCAACCCCTTCAGATTTCTTGGCCATCAGGGAACTCCAGGGGAAACGTTTGTGTGAATCGGAGGGGTTGAAGCAGTCACTGGGCATTGTTTCCATCATCGTGCTTTGCCACACTCTCCAAGCTTCATCAGAAAGCTGGGATTGAATTCAGTTTCCTTTTGCTGCCCCTGTCAGCACCACCTCACCAAATTATGAGTTGAAGGGACTTGGGTATATTCTATAGGATAGAATCATGGAATTGTTAAGGTTGGAAAAGACCTTTAGGGTGATCAAATCCAGCTGTTAACCCAGCACCACCACCGTGGTCCCCACTAAACCATGTCTCGAAGTGCCACATCCAGATGACTCTTGAACACTTTCAGAGATCAACACCTCCCCAGACTACTCATTCCAATGCCTGACCAGCTTTCTGTGAAAAAATGTTCCCTGAAATCCAATCTAAACCTCCCTTGGAGCATCTTGAGGTCATTTCCTCTTGTTAGCTGGGAGAAGAGGCCAACCCCCCCTGGCTGCACCCTCCTGTCAGGGAGTTGTAGAGAGTGAGAAGGTCCCCCCTGAGCCTCCCTTTCTCCAGCCTAAACCATGTTTCATACGTATAAAATCCTGCAGTGCTTCAGGAGTCAGAGCTCTTGCAGCAGTGGCTGTTAAGTTACCAATTGTGCTGCTCAGACCAGAATTCAGACTGTAAACACTCACTAACCCCAAGCATTATCTGGAATTCAAACCAAGCCAAGAGCATCAGAACAGTCCCATGTGCCCTGACGCTCAGTCTCACTGTGTCTCTGTTTGCAGCTGCGCTCCCAGGTGGGAGAGGGAAGGTGTTTCTCTGTGAACTGCTCCGAGAAGGCCAAGGAGCAGGCGCTGCAGGTGCTGAAGCATTTCAACGTGCAGGTGTCCCTGAGTGACATCTTCAGCCGCTGCCAGGTAGGACGGGGCTGGCTCGAGCCCCGGCTCCCGCTCGCTCTCCGCCCCCTGCGCTGCCTCGGTGTCCTGGGCCTTGCACTCAGTGCCTTCTTGGTTCCCAAGAGTTCTGCTTGAACTTTGGCAGCACCTGGCAAAGTCCTGAAGAGTTCTGAGTGCAGTCACATCCATCACAGTGCTGAGGGCTGAGTCAGAGGATCAGAGGCTCTGCATCTGCAGCTTTGCTAGAAACTCGCCTGTTTTTCTGATTTTTGGTTCTTGGCATGAGTTTTGGCATCAACTGTCATGGTTATACACTCTTTGTTGCTGTGTTCTCTGTCTAGGACACATGCTGTTTTAATTATAAACCATGTTTAATTATGGCTCTGTGATTCTGTTAACACTTAATTACTTTAATAGGAGGATTTTTTCATAGGACTTCTTTTTTTTTCAGAAGCTATTAGGTTAATTCATGTCCATGCTAGTTGATGACTCCAGATTGTGTTTGGCACTGGATATCTGTGGATTGCTGTTAAGAATAAATTTTAATTGAGTTAGCTCAAATCACTATCTCTTCCAATTTCACTCTTGTATTTGTTACAGCAACACGCCGAAACCTATCCCTTCGCAAACTGCAATATAAACCAACAGGCAGCTTCAACATCTCTCACCTTACCAGTTAAAGAGAGAAAAATAAGCAAGTTGGTTAGAAATTCAGCTTTTTCTTAGGGATAAAGAAGCCAATGAATCTGGCTTGGTGCCTCATGGTGGAGATGTGGGGTCTCCTGGCCCATTGGAATTGCACAAGTGGTGTAGGAGCAGCACTGGCTCCTGAGCAGACACACCAGAGAGTGTGTCCTGCACCCCTGTTTGTATCTGCTGTCAAATGCTGAAACTGGATCTCTAACTTAAGAGAGCAAATGAGAGTTGTCCAGCTGGGCAGGTTGGCTGTGAGAGGAGACTGACGGAACTCCCTGCAGGTCGCATCCACAGAGCAGGGCTTCATCTTATTGCAGAATAAATGGATATATTCAGCTCTGGGATACTGCCTTCAGTCCTGTGGTTTTTTTTGTCCCAGAACAGATTGCAGTTGTTATACATATATATATTTATAGTGGCACGCTGGCTTCTTGGCTGTTTTAAACAAATCTTTAAAAAACCTCGTGGATTCTCCAATTCCCTGACATCCCATAAAATAGCAGTGTTCCTCCTGATGGTTGTTGAAATACCACAAAAATAAGCACACACACAAAACCATGGTGCAGGAAACTCTGCGCTCTCTAATAAATGCACAAGACTGTGCAGCAGATGATGGAAAATTGACCCCTCACCCAGGATCTGAGGTCTGGAACTGGTTAACTCCATGGGTTTAGTAGATGCTGTCTTAGTTTACAATATAAATAGGGGGAATCAATCTGCATAGGAATATATACTAAGTGTTCTCTTACTTCCAGGAGAAATGCCTTCCCTGTAAATGGTGGTGGTGGAACAGCTGCATGTTTTATACCCCTCAGCATGGGAAGATGCTGATTTGTCAAACCTGCTCTGAATCGTATTTACCTTCATTTAAGGCTTTGGCATTTTGGAGCTGATTTTGCTCAGCTGTCTCTGCAGACAGCACAAGTTTGGCTGATGTGCTGCTGATGCTCTGGAAGAGAATCCCAGCTCTCCCAGCCGTGGGCAGCACAGGGAGTGGGATCATCCTCCAGCACTGCAGAGAACTGACAGCCCACATCAGCAGTGGCAATTTCTGCCTTCAGGAGGGAGCTCAGGGCCTCCATGGCCTACAGAGACCTCAGCAGTTCTTTTGTACATCCTTCCTAAAACGTCCTCATTCTTTGCAAACCTAATTGGGCTTAATTAGGATGGAGGCCGGATCCTGAAACTGCTGAGCTGTGCCTGCCAGCCTGTCTGTGCTGCTCCAGGGCTGCGTCACAGACCTTGGGGCTCCCAGACTGCAGAGCACATTGCTGAGGGGTGACAGAGGGGTGACAGAGAGGGGTGATACAGAGGGGTGACAGAGAGTTTTGGCTGCCCCTGCAGTGGGGGAGCACAGTAGGCACACAAGGAGGGCTGCTGTGTCCATGCCAGGCAGGAGGAGGAGGAGGATGGGCAGTCCTGACCCACAAGCAGGGCCCCTCTCTTGCCAGCCCAGGATTGGTTATCTGTGCCATCAGCCCTGGCTGTGTGTCACAGGAAGCAATGTGACATCCTGCCTGCTCCCTCTGGCTTATGGAGCAGGGGCTTGTTTTGTCTCTTGGGCTTCTGTTCTGTAAATGACTGGAGTGAATATGGCAGCAAATGTTCTCGTAACAATTAATGCAGTGCAGAGCACATGGTAAAAACAGGTCCTGAATCAATGTTGTACCCAAGACTGCTGGAAAATATGTTTCCTCTGTCAGCTCCCTCAGCAGGAATGGATGGGCTCACTTTTGCAGATGTAAAGAACGGACTTGCTTTGTAACCCTGCCAAAATACTGCTGTTTCTTCTTTTAAAATCATGGCCAATACTGGCTACGTCTGTGTCTGACCTAGAGCAGCAAGTGCACAGGGACTGTCATCCAGGAGCTGCTCAGCATTTCTGCTCCCACTTGTGCTGGACTGCAGCTTGCTGGTTGCTCCAGTTAAAGGCTCCGGGAGTGGAGACTGCTGCCAAAGGTGTCAGTGATGGTGCAGGAATGACCTTTTCATTCCGTGTGTTCCTCAAGTGCTGCATCATAAGGACTCGGTGGAGAAGCCACCCCTGCACAACAGCTGTAGCTGGGCCTGGTGCTGCCTTGGCTGAGGAACGTTTAAGTGGGGCTTCTATCTTTTGGTGACATGCAAAAAAACCCTATAGGAGTTCTACATTTCACAGCCTTAAAATGTTAGAAACCCATTCTCTCTATTTCAAATGCAAATGTCAGGTGCTTGTCACCTCTGCACACATTTGAGTATCTTGTAGTTTTCTTCTTTTCAGATAGCTGAAATACTTCCTTCAGGAAAGGGACAGTGTGAAATAATGCTTGGGGTGTTCAGACATGATCAGTTCAACACACTGAACCCTTACAGCAGTCAGAAAGATCTCTGTGGAGTTGTTGGGGGCTGTTGTGGGCAGCCTTAGGGTCTGCTCACAGCCTGACTCACTCAGATCAGTGATGCTCTGCTCTCCACAGCTTGGAGGAGGTTCTAACACAGAACTAGCAGTTAAAAGAAGGAAAAAACACCCAAACCTGCTAAAGAAGGTGGCTACTGGATGGCTCCAGTC
This sequence comes from Drymodes brunneopygia, assembly GCA_013400955.1. Taxonomy (NCBI): domain Eukaryota; kingdom Metazoa; phylum Chordata; class Aves; order Passeriformes; family Petroicidae; genus Drymodes; species Drymodes brunneopygia. Next base: position 410,729 of record VZTZ01056959.1, read on the forward strand.
ATGGGCACAAACAGCTGACATCTGGGTCATTTCATAGTGGGGCGAAATTGAGCTCCTCTCCCAGGTCCATCCATTCATAGCAAGGGTTGTCTCCCACCCTTCCTGGTGCTGTCCCTGTTTGGGACATCCTACTGTGACACTTGGTTATGGCCTGGTGGGACAGCAGGAGGACATGAACTCCATGTCTCCATGTTGTTCCAGTCTCTTAAAGAAACTCTTAAGAAGAGCCATGTTTTGGCAGGATCCATGACCTGGATGGCTGGTGTGACTTGCCATCTTGCTTTTCCATGCCGTGTGATTGAAGGTCCACCCAAAGCAGGTGTGGGCTGCACCTCTGCACATGCCACTGTGCCAGGGCCTTGTCACTGACTGCTTGGTGAGCCCAAGAGTCCAGGACATTTCATTTCCCATGGATCAGATGTCTCACCCAGCCAACTTGGTGTCAGTGAAAGAACACTAGTGGGGAGGCGCAGGGCTGGCAGGCTTGGGGTGAGCAGTGCTGCTGACAGGGAGGAATCCTGGCTTGGATGGTGATAAACTGAGGAGATAAACACTGCAAGTTGTTAGCTTTATATCTTTATATCACGAGGGTTTGTCACCATGGCTTGAAGGGACAACTGTGTTCAGTGTTGTTTGGGCTCACTGAGAAATTCCTCCTGGAATCTGGAAAAACCTTGTGGTTAAAGGTTTGTAACTGCTGTAAAACCCTCACTGGTGTGAGGCTCTGCAGCTGGCTTTGGAGCCAGGAGGGCCTGTCCATCTGCAGAAAAGCTGTGCTGGGCTTTACTCAGAAGTGTAGCTGCAGTTGTGGGTCTGAGGCTTGGCTGGGACCGAGGGGGGAGCAGGCTGGGGGAGCCGGGTCCTGTGGAGCCTCTGTGCCACCCCCACCTCCCCCGGGCCTCTCTTTCCTTTCCCACCCTCTGCTTGACTTGACCCTTTAGCCTTTAAGCTGGTCGGGGCAGGGACTCTGCTTGAACAATACCTAACACAACAGGAGGTTGATCCCAGGTGATGTTTCAAGGCTTTCCTGCAAGGAAAAATGATTGCAATTATATCCCCTGCAAAAATAAGTGTGCAGGGAAAAGAAATCCCAGGCTCCAGCTGCAGTTTGTGCATCTGAACAGCCCCACATTGATGGGGAGGATTATCTGCACATTCAAATAGGCTGTCTCTTGCACTTCACTGAATGCTCTGATCCTAAGTAAGCAAATTACATCACCTATTCTGATGTCCTGTTTAACTTATGACCTCAGCCTGAGCACTGCAGGATGTGAGAGATAGCTGCTCAATTTCATTGTCTGGAGATCTGATATATTTTTCTACTTATTTTGCCCCCCCCCCCCTTCCTTGCTCTTTCAGTTTCCAAACGAGTCACCCCAGCCTTTACAGAGGTGTTAACATGGGATTAGGAGTAGGCGGGGAGGAGGGGGGAGGAAGAGAGGAAACCACCTTTTTTTTTTTTTTTTAAATTAGGTGCAAAAGCATTCTAACAGTTGCAGCAAATGTTTCTGGTTTTTTGTGGTTAAGGTAACGAATTTCATTGCTGTAAAGCTCATCATGTGCAAGCTGATTTACACAGAGGGAGCCCAGGATGGAGCAATCCATTTAGCAGGGACAAAGAAAAAGCCTTATGATGAGATGGAAGCCCTGTGCTTGGGGCACTTTGCGAGAAGCTTTGAAGCCAGCCTGGGAACTCTGGCAATATTAGTCGATAATTAGTAATATAGATCCCTCAAGCTGTCGTTTAGACTGAAAATGTGCATGTCTCTCATGAGCCTCTGTCACACCAATCTGATCAGCAGGCTTTTTTCTCTCTTTTATGTGGGTTGCTCTGTCAGTCCAGACGATGATGAGAACTGCCAGGCATCGTCTTTCTCACTCACTTGTGAGCTGAGCAGCTATCTCCTGCTCCAGCGTGGCATGGAAGTGGAACCAGGGCAATTTTGTTTTGTGGTCACCTTTCCTGGCCTGAGAAACAGTCATTTCATTCATTTTAAAATACCAGTCGTCCTTCCCCACGCACAGAGGAAAACCAGTAAGATTCAAAGGCTGCCTATTTCGTGAGATGTTTCTGGCCCAGCAGAGAGCAAGGGATTGGTCTCCAGAGTCACTTAGGACAAAAAGCATCTTCAGCTCCAGTGTGGCTGAGACATCATCAAAGAATTTCAAAATGTCAGTTCTCATAGCCCCTGGTTCAGCATTTGAGCTGCCTTCCACTGATGCAACATCACGTCCCCATTTACTTCCTTTCAGCCCTGAAATCTCTTTGGAAAGCGCTGTGTCACCCTCTAAGTGAAGAATTAAGAAGGGTCATGTGTGCTGGATTTCAATGACTTGGGAATGCTGAGAAAGAGAATATCATTTGGAAACCCTCTGTGGTTTAATAGAAGGTTCATCCATAGGATGCAATTTGTCAGCGCCTACAGGTCAGGAAAACCTGTGATTAAGAGCATCTGTGGTTTCCCCAGATGTGTGAGTGAGTTGCTTACTCCTCTCCAGTCACCCAAACCTGGGCTCAGGCCAGTGCCTGCCCACGACGTGGGGTGTGATTTCTTGCTTCAGAGTGCAATTGTTCAACACAAAGGGTGAGGCTCTCTTAATCTTTTTGTTTATCCTGGGTTTGGCAATTCCGATGTAATCTGCAGCCTGTACTGCAGAGGCTTCAGCCAGGAAGCACAGCTGGTATTATTTTGCCTCGACAGACACTGTTGAGGGAGCGAATTGCCCTGCAGAGGTGCTTGTCCACGGCTGGCTGAGTGCCTGAGTGCCTGAGTGGCGAGTGTTCCTCACCCTGGCACCGTGCCTGGCTGAGAGGGACTGAGCTCTTTGTGTCGAGTGCCTCTACACGGCAGTCATTAAATACCATCAGACTCTGCGATCATTTGTCATGGCAAATTCTGCTTCTTTTCAGTCTCTGGTTGAGATTTTTATTTGCTAATCTGTAATGGTTTAGAAACAATAGTGAGAGCTCGTAGTGAGTGGTCACTGTTACCCGCAGGGGGTGGGGATGCCCTGAAGCAGCACAATGATCAGGGAGTGCTTTGGTTTGGAAGGGACCTTAAAGCTCATCGAGTACCACCCCCTGCCATGGGCAGGCACACCTTCTACTGTCCCAGGCTGCTCCAAGCCCTGTCCAGCCTGGCCTTGGGCACTGCCTTGGGCACTGGGATCCAGGGGCAGCCACATCCTGTGCCAGGGCCACCTGTGCCAGGGCCTCCCCACACACATAAGGAAGAGTTTTCTCCCAATATCCCATCCATCCCTGCCCTCTGGCAATGGGAAGCCATTCCCTGTGTCCTGTTCCTCCAGGTCCCTGTCCTAAGTCCCTCTCCAGATCTCCTGGAGCCCCTTTAGGCACTGGAGATTCCAGTAGACACTGAGCAAGCCCCAGCTCATGGGTGCCAGGCAGGGGGGCAGCACTCTGTCTGTGATGGTTCTGCAATGTGATCCGTGAGTGCATTCAGCACCAATTCTGTAAAATTCCCAGCCTGGAGCTCGCTTAGCCCTGTGCTGTTGGCCACATAAAACTCAAGAATCCCCCAGAAAAGGGCTCGACTGGGCCTAATTCCTAGCAGCGAGCCTGGCCGGCACTGCCTGGTTCCCACAGACTGTACACTTCCCTGCCAAGATTTCAGTATCTTCAGAAATCCAGTGGAGCATGAAGGTCACAGCAAGGGGAGAATGACAGCCTGAGAGGTTTTTTCCCCTTTCAGCAGCTCAGAGCAGACTGTTGTCTCTCTCTCATGTTGACTGTTTTCATAGGGTTAGCGTGAAGTTTGTTTTACACAGCCCGGTGGCAGTCGGAGCTGGGATCAGCTGTGTTTCTTCAAGGAAGACGGTCTCATGTTGCAGACCTTCTTTCTCAGTGTCTGCAAAAGCCTGGTTTCAAGTGAAATTTCCCTCACAGGTCTTTGTCTTGAGGTTCTCTTTATGCACGTATGTGAGAGACTGTACCCAAGGTTTCGGTTTGGGTATTTATTTCGCTTCTTTTATTTTCACTCGCAAAGCTGCAGGCGGAAATTAAACTTCAGCAGGGAGGGGGTGAAGCTGTTAATTTTTCATGGTGTTATGTATTCCAGTGCTCAAAATGATGATGCCAAATTAGCTATTAGAGGTCAAACCTCAGCTGACAGCAAATGTTTTCTTTTGAGGAATTCATCCTTATTCCTGGGAACCAGTTTTGTTCTCCTGTGCTAAATGCAAGAAAGGTATGAATGTGTGGTTTTTCCTGGAGGGCAACACTAGCTGGAAAAATGCTGGTTTTAGCCAGTGGAAACAGCACAAGCAAACAACGACTGGCAGTGAAAACAGCCCTTGTATTTAGACTAGCACAGAAAAGAAGACACAATGTAGTGCAGAGTAAATGTCTTTTTATACAGCCTGTACAAGGCTTTTTCTTCCTCTCATGGCTTTGGACAGACCATGAAGTGCGTTGGTCAGCAGAGATGCTGGTGCACTGGGAGAAAGTACTGAAGGGTCAGTGGGTGACAGTGATGGAGTGACTGTAAGGAAAACGAGGAACTCTCTGGGGAAAGCTGTGACACAGCCCTAACTCCTATGTGTCCTGGGGAAACTGCCCCCTTGGTTTCTCTCAAATGTCATGAGAAAACAAGAGATTTTTAGCCAGTATAAGTTCTGTTGGTTTCCAGTCCCCTGTGCCTCCTGAGGTCACAGTTCAGTGTATTGACTGTGTCAAGAAGTCAAAATTCCCGTGTTTTACGCACTGTGTAGTTTCTCCTCCTTTCTGACATTGGTGCCCTTATAATGTTCTTTGTTTGTATGTCATGGTGAGGGTGGCTTTGCCAGCTCCCAGGGTTTGAATGGGGGTCGGGACTTGCTGAAGTAGCACAAAGATCATGGAATGCTTTGGGTGGAAGGACCTTAAATCTCATCCAGTCCCACCCCCTGCCATGGACAGGGACACCTCCCACTGTCCCAGGCTGCTCCAAGCCCCAATGTCCAGCCTGGCCTTGGGCACTGCCAGGGATCCAGGGGCAGCCACAGCTTCTCTGGGCACCCTGTGCCAGGGCCTGCCCACCCTCCCAGGGAACAATTCCTGCCCAATATCCCATCCATCCCTGCCCTCTGGCACTGGGAAGCCATTCCCTGTGTCCTGTCCCTCCAGCCCTTGTCCCCAGTCCCTCTCCAACTCTCCTGGAGTCCTTTTAGGCCCTGGCAGGGGCTCTGAGGTCTCCTGGAGCCTTCTCAGGCTGAACAGCCTCAGCTCTCCCAGCCTGGCTCCAGAGCAGAGGAGCTCCAGTGCTGTGATAGCTCAGTATCAGGGCAATGTTTTCCCAAGTCCTGTTGAGAATCCTGCACAAAACCATTGTCGCGTGGTTGCAAATGCCACTAACTCCTGCTGCGTGCTTCCTGGGGACTGCACAGCTCTGCAGCCATCCCAGCTCTGCGGTAGTGCCAGCAGCAGACCTTTGTTCCTTCAGAGGAATGTGGGATCTCCAGCCATGTTTGGAGCTTTCCTTGGAAGCACCATAGGCTGAACTGCACATGCTTAGTTTCAGTGTAGAGTTTGTAGAGTTAGCCAGTTTGTAGTTGCTCAGCAGCACTTATCTGAAGACCTTTAGGCATTAAACTGTGTCACTTTCTACGGCATAAACCAGTCTGTATCTCTTTTTCTTGGTATTAATTGGACGAGGTGACTCCCTGTACCAAAACTCTGTCTGTGGGTCCTGGCGAGATGTGGTGCAGGACTGTCTTCAGCATCTACTTCTGCAAAGGCATTTCCAGCTGGTGATGATGGTCAGCAACATCCGTGGGGTTCTTTGGCCTTTTCAGGAAGGAAGGCCTTGTCCCTACAAAGTGCATCGGGTCTGAGTGAGTGACTGGAGGGGAGAGACCATTTTGTGTTTGTGCAAACCTCATCCAAGGACTGCACAGAGACAGGGACACAGAAACAGTGACAGCCACAGCAGTCTCCTGGTGGAAAGAGAGAGAAAGCCTTTCAATGAGTTTCTCAATTCATGTGTTGTGTCAGTCTTGATGAAGAGGATATTTTGCAGCTATTGTGATGAAATGCAGCTAAGCCCAAGGTGATCTGGCTGAGCAAGCTTAGAGGGAGAAATGGCAGTGTGAGAGTTTTGGCAAAGGTGGAAAATGTAACATTCAGGGCACACTCCTTGTGAGTTATCTTTTCTCTGGATAAGGGGATTTGGATGATTTACTCGTCCTAATTTAAGACACACAGTCTGAGTTATCACCCTTTTATTCACAGAAGGGCTGGGACAGGATGCAGGTGAAAGCTTGGTTTTGTCTCATCCAAAAGCTTCTCTATTCCCACTCCCACCTCAGCTTTTCTCTTGATGGTTTCTGGGAGAGCCGCCCCTGCTGAGGCATTTTAGTGAAGTGGGAGAGTAGCTGATATTTGAGGTGAGCACAGCCAGGTTTATTTTTCTCACTGCACATTAAAATGCTGTGGTTACAGGTGTCCTGCAGCCAGGAGCCCGTAGCCCCTGTCCCCTGGCTACTTGTCCATACCTCACATCTGCCTGGGGAGGGGGCACATGGGCAGCCAGATGTTGAGACTGATGTGGCTGAAATGGGAGTTCCTAACACAGCTGGATCAGTGCCTTGTAGTCACAAGGGATCTCAGGAACAAGATACATCTCAGGTGTACTGATGGTATGGACTGTTCCACCTTTAGCAGCCCCATCCTGGTTGGGTGCCCTGCAGAGGTGTGGGTGGACCAGTAACCTCTGCAGCTGGTGGGGTTTTCATTTGATCGTCTAATTTCATGGACTTTAAAGAAGGGGAGCTCACTGAGCCTCATCCTGGCAGGAAGAAATGAGCTGGTGGTTGGAGAGAAGTTGGTGACGGAGGAGTCAGAGGAGGAACACGGTTCCCTGCAAACAAGGTCATGTGAATGGTGACAGCATGGAGTGATAGGATAATAGGTCACTGGGGAGTCAGCCTGGAAGTTGAAGCCTCTCAAAATTTCTGGAACATCGTGGAAAAGAAAGTTAAGAAGACATCATGCAAAGCTAGACAGCTCTTGCCCCCTAGTTTGCCACACTACCCCGCTTCCTTCAGCGTCACTTTGCACACTGCAGTCAGTGACTGTGCGAAGGAGTTGGGCACTCAGGAGTGGTTTGTGCTTCCCTCCGTGCAGACACAGCCCCGTGGCGAAGGGTCCAGCCCCAGCTCCCGGGACCAAACCCAGCCTCAGCCCTTGGGCCCTGCAGCTCCGGGACCGGCCTCCCTCGGCCCAGGCAGCTCCGGCTGCCCGCGGCTGTGGGGCCGCTCCTCCCCCGAACGGGGCCTTCCCTGGATCAGCCGCATTTACCGGCATTTACTGGCGGGCTCAGATTACCCCAGTGAAAATAATCGGTTATGCAAAGTTACGCTGTTTAGATTGGGTTTCTTCTGTGTGGCCAGCGAGGTGTGAAAGTCAATCTGCACCGCAAACCCTGCGGGCACTTTCTCCCCGCTGGCTGGATATGATACCTCTGGGCTTGTGGGGAAAAGCTGGCTCTGGGCTCGGCTCAAAGGGACACAAACCACAGGTGGTTACGGTGGGACGGGGCTCCTGAGCTGCACCGGGCTCCTAAACCCGGCCTGGCAACACCTGAGAGGAGGGTGTGAGGTCTGGCTCTGGGGAGCCCTTAGGTCACCTCAGCCAGGCTGGTGACGACAGGCCACAGCTGCTGACAGAATATGCTTGTCATGATTTTATCAAGGAATCACAGAGTAATTAAAAGTTGGAAAAGTCCTCCAAGATCATCAAATCCAACCATTCCCCCAACACTGCCCAGGCCACCATGTCCCCAAGTGCCACATGCACACAGCTGTTAAATTCCTCTGGGCTGGGCAGCCTGCTCCAATGCCTGACCATTCTGTCTGATATATAACCTGAACCTCCCCGGCACAACTTGAGGCTGTTTTCAGTGCACTCTGGTTCTCAGGCCAGCATCGTGGTCCATGCAGCAACAGCAGTGTAATCAGTAAATCCTCACCATTAGGAGAAGGACTTGCTGTTACAAGAGTATTTTGTGGTATCCCTCTGCTAAACTCTTCCTTATGATCATATTCCTTTTCACCCTCAAGAAATAAAAAATTTGGAGTTTAAATGCAGAGAAGTCCCTGCAGACTGACAACCCTTCCTGGTCTCCTGCCTGCAGCCACGGTGTCCCTGTGACTCCTGCCCAGAGAGAGCCAGGCTCGCTCCCAGTCTGAGCTGGTGGGAGGCTGTGGGGAGGCTGTGGGTGGCCAGGGCTCAGGCTGGAGCCCTGAGCTGACACCCCAGTGTGGCATCGATGGGTGGTCACAGCAGTGGCACGTCACAGGCACTGCTAAGAGGCTCACTGGCTGCTCCTTGGCATTCACAAGTACTGGAGCATCCCTGGGTCCGTGAGGGAAGGTCCAAGGGCTGCTGGTTTGCCCAGGTTCTGCAGGCCCGATGGAATGGGAGAAACACAGAGAGATAGCTCATGCATATTTAAATCAGTGCCAATTTATGCTGTCGCTGGTCTGTGACTTTACTGCAGTAACATATGTATTCAGCTTTAATGCCAAAAACAATACTCAGCTGCTTTCTTACTCCCTAATGAAAAATACCTCTTTAGGGCTTCTTTGAAGTTCCCACCCCTGAGAATCCTGGCGATATTGTCATTATTGTTGCTGTTTGCAGCCCCTGCCAGGCCGGGGAGCCGCTCCTGATGGATGCTCGGCAGGGCTTTGTCCGGGGCTCGCATTGAGCGCTGCCTGCAGCCAGGCTGGAATGGCTCATGACGGCCTCCCAGGGCACTGCTGCCAAGCGCTCAAAGACCTCCCAGGTTTGCGAGTGGCAGGGTGTCCTTTTCCTGGGGCCAGCCGCACAAGGAATGCACACACTCAGATGCTGCTACCTAAGCTGCATCAGCCGAGTTATTTTTTCAGTTGCAAAGAGTCATCCATGCGTGCAGAGCCGGTTGCTTAGCAGGAGAGAGATAGCTGTGTCAGTAAAGGACATGAAATAAATAGAGGGACAAGGTTCGGTGGAAAGATCCCCACTAGTTTGAGGCATTATTGTGTTTTAACGTTGAAAATACCCTTTTGGAAATATGTGAAAAGCTTTGAAAACTTAAGCCAGGGTCTGTGTTGGAGACAGGACAAGATTAATCTGTCCCCAGGGTGCAGTGAGGGTGCAGTGATGTTTATGGGTGCTATTAGGAATGTGAATGGCCTCGGTGGGCCTTGCTCCTACAAGCCATTCCCAAACGAGAGCCAGAAGAACACTGGATGATCCCTGAGGGTCTGATGGAAATGGGACCGGGATGTTTCTGCCAGGATTTCATGAGAGTTTTAGGTGGGTGCAGCCGGAGGGAGCCGGGCTCTGCTCCCTGTCCCAGCCCCTCTCTCACCTCCCTGTCCCAGCACAAGTGCTCGTTTCACTGCAGGGCCGCAGGATGAGGGAACTGATCCCAGCTGAAACGGGCCTGTCAAAACCAGATGGTTCGTTTTATCCCAGCTCAGCTCCCCAGTCTGGCTCGCTCAGCAGCTGCCCAGATGTGCGGGGAGGGGAGGGGGCAGGAGGGCTCTGCCTGTGCTGGGTCAGCACGGGCTCGTACTGGCTGGAGCCCTGCGAGCGCACAGCTCCCAGCCCCGGCCGAGCAAGGACAACGTGGTCAGTGCCCGCAGGGCTCTCCGGGAGCCTCCTGCCCCAGCACTGCCCACTCCTGGCTCAGGAGATGCAGCCCCAGCCTTGGGGCTGGGGGATCAGCCCTACCCTGGTGATACCCGTTCAGTTTGGACCCTCCTGGCAGTTCAAAATCTGATTAGCTGCAATTTGAGCTTCAGCTCAGAGTTAGGTGGGTGCTTATCCCTGTGTCCAGACACCCCAGCGCGTGGAGCCCCTCGCCACAGCTCTGCTGTGGCTGAGCACGGTTTACAGCTTACAGCTGAGCATAGCTCACAGCTTCCGAGGGGGTTTCTCCATTATTCCAAGTGAAAAGGGCTCTTCATGCTTTGCAAATAAATTTCCTAGAGAATATGGAAGAATTGGTTCAATGCTTGCACTTGTGCTGCCAAATACAACTGAATCTTTCCTCCCACGAATGGAGTCCAAATTAATGTTTTCTTATTAAAATAATTTCTTTCTTTTTTGTTTTTTAATTGAGGGGAAAGCCGCCCTCTCTTCAAGTGATGTTGTACCTTTAACTGGGCTGCTGCTGTACAGAGCAGTTGAAGCTTCATTTAGCCTGAATGAAAATCTCGATGCATCTTGCTGAAGAGAGGAAACTGGTGGTGGATGATTTACTTGGAATGCCCTACAGCAACGGGGTTATAAGTGAGGAGGGGAAACACCAAGAGCACTGAGATCTGAACTGGAGGAAATGCACAAAGCCTTGAAGTGACCTTATGCAAATTCCTAATGATGAGACTTAATTGAACTCATTTTTTCCAGAGGTTGTAAAGATCAAAATAACAACAGCCTTGAAATGCAAAGGTCTCTGGATAATGCATGTGAATGTATAGTTGCATACAGCTGAAAACTGCCCTGGATTGGTGTGATCAGCAGGATCCAGGGCTGCTGGGGGGGCCAAAGCAATTCCTGGGGTTTCAGAGGGACACTGCCTCTGCAAAGATGTTTATTTAAAGCTCTGTGTTTGAGCTTTAAAGCTCTGTGCTGAGCCCCAGGAAGCCTGGGTGTCCTGGCAAGCCCGGGTGCCCCCGGAAACCAGACTGGTCCTGGGAAGCCTGGCAGGCCCCAGGAAGCGAGTGGTGATGGCTGGGAGAGCCACTTGTGAAACGAGCTGTTGTCCTCAGCCCGGCCTGTGGGGTCGGTGCCCCATCCCACAGAGACAAGAGCCCCAGTGAGGAGAAGCAGAGGCACTTTCAGGGGTCGCCCAGCTGTGCCCTGCTTGCGGGGCTTGGTTCCCGATGGGAAATAACGTGAGCATGTGTTCACTGTGACAGTGTCACAAACTGATCCAGAGACTGTCAAGACCAAATTCCTGTGCTGTTCCTAGAGCTTCAGATTTTTTTCCTCTGTGCTTGTATTCAGCTCTAGGATGAATTTCCATTCCTAGATGGAGACTTTTCACAAGTGCATGTAGTGTTAGACCAATGGGAAATGGCGTTAGGCTGAAGGAGGGCAGGGTTAGATGGGATATTAGGATGAAATTATTCCCTGGGAGGGTGGGCAGGCCCTGGCACACGGTGCCCAGAGAAGCTGTGGCTGCACCTGCATCCCTTGAAGTATCCAAGGCCAGGCTGGACAGGGTTTGGAGCAACCTGGGATAGTGGAAGGTGTCCCTGCCATGGCAGGGGGTGGAATGTGATGAGCTTTAAGTTCCCTTCCAGCCCAAACCAGTCTGGGATTCTGTGGTTCTCCTCTTTCATATTAATGCATACATTTAGGAAGTATTGATCTGAGGAGAAAAAGCAAATTGGTTGCTGCTGTGAAAAATTCTCATCCCTGATTTTGGTGCCTAAATTCTCTGAGCTCCCAGTTTCCAAGGACTTGCAGAATGCACTTCTTGTCTGTGAAACACTGGCTGCCAAATTCTTTTGAATTTCATTCAAAGTACCGGATTAATTGATTTATTTAGATTGGTAAGCAGCAGTAGAGAGCAGGAGGCTCTGACCCAGTGAATAATGGCGGATGTGGCTGTGAACAGCAGCTAATGAAGATGAAAAACTCCCCTGTCCGGAAGAATCCAAACACAGCCTTACAGATGAGGCTGCTGGCCCAAGTGCAGCTGTTTGTCTTTCCAGTAATCCGAGGCCGCTGCAGAGCCCTGAGAAGAGGAGGGGACAGTGACTGTGTGTGTGGCAGGGGTCACTCGTGTGTGCAGCTCCCTGGGCAGAGGTGGATCCGTGGCACGACGGTGCCACCACGGCCTCATGGCTCCTGCAGGCACCGCCGGGCTCCACCAGGAGAGCGAGACACTCAGCGCCTTCCTTCAGAGAGAAGCTGGAAAATCTTCTCTGTATTTAAAGTTCCCATGGCTGCAGTTTGAATTTGGCACACAGTTGGCCATGGGGTTATCTGAGGTCATGTACTCAAATAGTTGTAGATAAAACAAGGGCCTGTTTGGATTGGAAATCTCCAGAGGGCTTTTCCTCTGTGCGCTGGTAATGATATTGCAGGAGGACAGCAGCCAAAACAAAGATTCGGCTCCATATGCAGTAGCTCTGTAAAGTAAAATGAGCAATGGGGGAAAAAAAGGGGAAAAAAAAGTTTAAAAGAAGCCTGCTTTCATTACGTTATTTTCTGAACTTGCTGTTGGGATGGAGGAGTTCCAGCCAAGGAGAGGGAGTCCTGCAGCGAGGCGCCATCCAGGACTGGCTGCTCTTCCAGGAAATTCCCTGTGGCTGCGGAAAGCCAACACTCTCCGGCCAGGCTCCCCTGCCCCCGGGCTCACCAGAGCAGCCACCATGGCAGGGCCCACCCTGCAGAGCTGGCAGGGCACGGGGACACTGCCCAGGGCTGCCCCAGCATCTGCTCCTCTGCTCCAGAGATTGGTTCTCAAGTCCTTCCCAGCTGGGCCAGTTAGCAGAGGGAAAAGTTAATGGGTTTTGGAAGTTAAAGAGGGAACAACAAATGGTTTATAGGGATCATACCCCGAGTGCAAGAAGAGCTTTGTCATTGGGGCAGCCTCAGAGCTAATTTGCTGAGACATTCAACTGCCTTTAAATCTCCACTGGAGAATTTTTGCCTTTCTGGTTGTGGGTCACTTGTACTAATTTGGCATTTCTTAAAGCAATTTACATTTTTCTTTCAGCACAAACACTTATCCTCTCTAGTAATGAGAACACTCCTGTGCTTGGTTTTGGGGGTGGTGGTGAAAGTAGTTCATCTCTGAAGGGAGGCAGCTGTTCCCCTTGGCTCACCAGCGGCTTTCAGGCATTTGGTGAGCCTACAGAGGAAACACATTCTTAAAGTCTGTGTCAAGAGCCCAGCTTGGAAGGCAGAGAAACCATGTGAATTGTCAGGGTTGCTGTAAGACCTGTCACTTGTCACAGCTCTGGGGGTGCTGCAGGGCGTTCGTGGTGTCTGAAACCCTCATGGGACCTACAGTGCAACACATGGAACAGATTTTAATCTCACATTAGAGAGTTGAGTCAGGAGTTGCTGAATGAGAAGAGAGTGGCCATGTGGTCGTTGGGGCCCAGAGACAAACTCCTGACATGGGCTCAGGCTCGTGGGTTTGAGTGTAAACTGGCCAAGAAACGAGATGGGAGCAGTGTGATACAAGTAAGGCTGTTCCTAAAATAATTTAATATTAAGTGCATGGAGCAAGCCTCTGATCCTACCCTGTCCTGTGCATCCCAGAACTGGAGGAACAGTGAGACAGTTGTGCCTGAGCTGCTCGATGCTGGTGTCAGAAGTGGCTTTAGAGTGGGTATCAGGAAAAGGCTCTTCCCCCAGAGGGTGCTGGGCTCAGGAAGAGCTGTGTTTCTATGATGAGTTTTAAGGCTCTGAAGAAGCAATTCCTGGTGAGATCAGAAGTTTGAAAATTAAAAAGGGAATAAGCTTTGCATAATGATGATTTATTTGTTGTGGAATACAAAGGTGCCAGGACCTGCTGGAAGAGGACAGTGGCCCATGAGGGGACTCTAGAGCCCATGAGAGCTCTTGGAGAAGCCAAATGCAACGCAGGGACTGGAGCAGAAGTGTCAGAGAAAAACCAGGTGACCTAGCCTCCCTCTGAAGGGTCCAGGAGGTGTCACAGTGAGGATGAGTGGCAAAAGAGGGATAGTTCTGAGAAAAGGAGTTGATAGGCTGAACCTGTGCAGTTGAATAGCCTTTGCAGATTCCCACTTCTGTGCCAGCTATTCAGATCAGCCCTTCACATTTTTTCCAAAACATAAAAGTGTCGACTAGCTACCTCCCCTAGGAGGAGATCTCCAAAAAGCAGGTTGTTTGTGTGTTGTTTGTCCAAGCAAATATGATGAAGGCTTCCTCAGGAGCCTGGTTCCCTCCTTAGGGATTCAAGCCTTTGCTTTGAAGTTCCATCTCCAGCTGGAAACTCACACAAACCTTTAGGCCAAGAGCAGTCTTTTCCCTGAAATATTTGATATCAATGCTTAGGTACAAGTGTCCTATTTGTGTGTGGGTTCTGCTTTGTGACTCATCTACACTGGCAGGAGAGAGCCAGCCAGTGTCAAATTGGATTACTGAATGAGGGAAAAAATCCATATTCCCTGGGAAGATACTTGGGGACCTCAAAGTCCTGCCTTGAGATAAACACCCATCCCAGTCATGTGGGGAAATAGGATGATTTTGCATCACTCTTCTGTGAGCATGGAAACTCTCCCCCATACCCTGATGGATCATGTGGAAATACAGAGCAGAATAATTTGTCCTTTTGGGACTGGGGCCCCACTCACATCAGTAGTTTCTTCCTTGTGCTTGGAGCAGTCATGTGAGTGTATCTATTTCTCCTCTTAATGCATTCCTGAGGAGCCACAGGAGAAACGAGTGGCCTTCAGACAAGATCCACACTGGTCCTGTGCTCCAGTGACTACTGGAGGCACATGCTGGTGGTGCCCATGGCCCACCCAGCCCAGGACACGCTCCCAATCCCCTCCTCGCTCCTGGAAGACATTAAGGCCATTCATGTGTGACCTGAACTAAAACATGCTCTTGTTGCAGCCCCATGGTCTGGGACTGATGCTGGAGAGCTGCATCCTCCTGCCAGGGCTGCTTGGTGAAGGCTTCCAGAAAGCATTTCCATGGAAGAAAGTCCCATCTCTCTTTTCCCCAGCCACAGTCACATCTCTGTGTAGCCCTTCCCCTTCACTGTTTTCCCATGGCAAAAAGTGCCTAGTTCAGAAAGCATCAGCCCCCAAACTCTTTGATCTTTTCTTTCTCAAGAGAAAAAAGATTAAAAAGAGACAAGAAGTTAAGGATTTGTGAGGGGGAATGGAACATGAATAGCAAATTCTACTGCGGAGGTCACCTCCCCACAGCTTTCTTCCTGTGTGATCGGGAGGAGGGAAGGGTGCTGAGAGGGATGTGGGGGAGTCAGGGAGGAGGGAGTAAATTGGGGGCAGAGCAGTGGGGGTGGAGTGGTGAAACCCTTCAAAAGGAACAATGCTGCCAGCTCTGGCATTGTCAGGCGGCCCTTTACAGAGGGCCATGAATACAGGTTATAAATTCTTTGGCCATTGAGAGAGCTCTCCAAACCTGACTCCATCCTGCACTAAAGCAGGCCTGAGCCCTATCAGTTGCATAGCAATGAATTCATTTACATCTGGATAGTTAATCTCCAATTCACTTGACAGTTTATCTCCCCTTGCAAGAGCAGCAGTGCCTGCTCTATTGTGCTGGAGCCAGTCGAGGCTCATCAGCCGGGCCAGCACCTCTGGTTTGTGCTCAGCAAAGATAAGCAGGGTGGGTGTTGATATGAAACATGAAATTATTGCCCCAAGCTGCTTGATTCTGGTATCCTTTCACTCAACATCCTCCCCACCTTCACCCTTCGCCTCTCCAGACTGGAAATGCCATGTCCCTCCCTCTGACACTGTCAACAGTACAACTGGAGTGACTTTTCTGATGTGACTGGCATTAGATGAACAATTGACAATCCAGAATTATTTAGTTTGTTCTTGTTTACTGCAGTCTCCTAATTCTGCTCTGATTTTTATCTCTGAATATTTTCATAGAATCATTACTGTAGGAAAAGAGCTCTGAGATCATCGAGTCCAACTGTTCCGCCAGCACTGCCAAGCCCAGCACTAAACCATGTCTCCAAGTGCCACATCCACATGTTTTTTGAGCACTGCCAGGGACAGTGATTGCACCACTTCCCTGCACAGATTCCCCAAGAGGAATCAATGCTCTTGTTCCGTGTGACTCAGCAGAGCAGTTCCTCAGAGAGCTGTGAGCAGCCTGAGATGTCCTGCAAGGGTGGGAGAGGCATCATTCAACCAAAGTCCCAGCGAGGGGAGGGGAGCTGACTCGTGAGCCAAGGCTTTTTGGGTAGCACTGATTGAACAGCTCCTACCTGGAGAAATCCTGTGGCACTGCACATCCAAAGGGGCGGTGATAAGGAGAGGAAGCCCGGTGCTGCTGGGTTGTGCAGGCATGCAGAGGTGAGCACAGCACCTGATTTGGCAGATCAACTCACTTTCTGTTTCTGCTAGGAAAGTGGACCAAGAAAGAAGACCTTGAGGGTCAGGGGACAAAGTTAAGCATGAGAATTCCTTGATTTATTAATGGTTTTAAGTCTCCAATTTTAATTTCCTGCAGTCAGTATTTATATGTATTTGATGTGGTTTGGACATGATCTGGAGAAGGGCCACTCTAATTAACTATCCCTCTTCTTTTATCTGGAGGGGCTGCAAATCTTTAACCAGGCCTTTTATTTCCTCTAACACTCCATGCACTCTGCTCTGGTCATGAGAACCATGGCTGAAAGGTTTTTGTGTGGTTAACACCAAACAGTGAAAAATGGTGAGGTATAGTAAAAACTGGTGGGAATTTAAAATCTAATACCAAATTGAGGCAAAGCAACTTTGTCTTTTGCTTTCAGTACTAAACAATCTTTCATCTGTAGACAGCCAGGAAAAGACAGAATTGTTTTCTTTTCCCATGAAAGCTCAGACTTTCCCTGAGTCCCAGAAGTCCAGCAGCTGAAACTGGAAGTGGAGCTCCTAAGACTGGGAACAGCCCTGATTCTGCTGAGCTGTTCCTGCTCTTCTCTCCCTCTCACCTGGCTCTCCATGGGAGGACCTGGAGCCAGGAGGGCACAGCAGTTCCTCGGTGCAGAGCAGTGTCAGACTGTGGGAGCAGCACTGGGGCTGGAGTTCCTGTCCGTGACCTGTAACTGGAATAGGTTTAAATATGTAAGATTTGGCTTAGCACTGTGGCCATCACTGGCTGATCTTTCTTCAGCATGAGGCTCCAGCCTGTGCTGGGTCTGCCTGGGATGATGCCAGCTGGGTGTAACCTTGAGTTACTTCTGCTTCCTTTCCACGTTATGCCTACGAAACCGGTGAGCACCCAGCAAATGAGGGACTGACCCCAGGCTGCAGAGGCTGATGGAGCCAGTCCTGCATTCCTGGGGAACACTGCTGGTAGCAGGGCAGTAGCAACATGGAGAGTGAAGCACAAGCACAGGGCAGAAAGGCAGATAAATCTCCCATGGAATTCATTCTGTAAGCGCAAGGATGAAGTCAGAAGGGAGAGTGTGAGGAGACAGGTCTGGCCAGCAAGCTGCAGCGTCCTGACCTGCTGAGAACACGAAAGTGCTTCTCTGACAGTAAGAGGCAGTGGAATGTCATGCTATGACTGGACTAGAAGTGAAACTGCCCCAGACTGGCCTGTTTTTCTCAGTCATCCCCTGCTTTCCCTGGCCTGACAGTGCCGTGGGGCTGCTGCTGGGTTGTGTTTCCCCTTGGAGTCCCAGGAGTCCTCTGCAAGGTTTAAGTTATTGCTGTTAGCAGCTTTTGGCATTTCTTTTTGTCTGTTTCATCTGAGATTGGCCCTTTTGGCTCCAGAAGGGAAGAGTTCCTGGGGCAGTTCCTGGGGAATGGCACACTGACAAATCCTGGGATTAATCACTGGGACAGCCCAGGTACCAGCACGGTGCATCCTCCCACCAGTGAGGATTTAATGGCACTTCAGGGTGTGACAGCAGAATGAGCACTGATGAGATTAATCCAAAAATCTGTGGGGAGGTGCCGTGTTTGGTAAATAAATTAAAGGATCTGAAAAAGCAACATCCTTTTTCAAATCACAAAAAAGACTTTTTCCTACAGAACCGAGACAGGGCTGTGGGTTTTTATGTTTCTTTTGTTTGCTTTATTCTGTGCTTAGGTGGAAGAGTGAGGAATCATTCCTTCCCGTGGAGCTCCCCCCACTCTGCCTTCACAACTCCTTGTCGAAATGTTTAAAGGCCTTTTTATTGTTCCTTGGTGTAGAAACAAATTTCTGTTTCTTGTGTCAGTGCTTGGTGACCCCAGCCATCTCTCCACAAGAAAGATGTCATCTATCTTCGTTATCTGCCCTGTGGGTTTTGTTTTTAAAATAGCCTAACATGACTTGATTTTATTTTACTCTTGTGCATATGTTTAAATGAAAATAAATTAGAATAAATAGCATTAATGTAAATATTATCATTAAGATTTAAACCAAACAAAATTGGGATGTTCAAAACTGTATTTTCCATGGATGCTGATGAAAGCCCTTTCTGCCTCACTTCATGGCAGTCTGGGAAGCCCAAGGGGAAGGCTGAGCCATGGGATGCGGGTGGGACAGAGTGGGACTCATTTTGCACATTTGACATGGTTAATTTGAAATTTCAATCATAACACATCAGTTGCTTGCAGCTACATTCCTTGCTTTTTTTTTTTTTTTTAACCAAAAAGCAAAGTTACTTTATGTCTTCTGCTGCTTGGGAACTGACATGGAGCAGGGTCAGAGTGCACAGTGACTTTTTATCAGCATGGCCAACAGAGCTGGCTCTGGTTATGAATTACAGACTGCTAGGCTGGCTTGGGTCATCAGAGGCTTTAAAGCCCATCCAGTGCCACCCCAGCCGTGGGCAGGGACACCTCCCACTGTCCCAGGCTGCTCCCAGCCCCAATGTCCAGCCTGGCCTTGGGCACTGCCAGGGATCCAGGGGCAGCCACAGCTTCTCTGGGCACCATGTGCCAGGGCCTGCCCACCCTCCCAGGGAACAATTCCTGCCCAATCTCCCATCCATCCCTGCCCTCTGGCACTGGGAAGCCATTCCCTGTGTCCTGTCCCTCCAGCCCTTGTCCCCAGTCCCTCTCCAACTCTCCTGGAGCCCCTTTAGGCCCTGGCAGGGGCTCTGAGCTCTCCCTGGAGCCTTCTCCTCTCCAGGTGAGCACCCCCAGCTCTCCCAGCCTGGCTCCAGCAGCTCCAGGTGCTGTGCTGGGCCCCAGGGCTTGGGCAGCTCTGCAGGTGGGATCTCACCTGACTGGGCAGAGGGGCAGAATCTCCCCTCCCCTGCTGGGATCGGCCCAGTGCTGGGGTTTCTGAGTCCCAGCACGTGTGGCCAAGGAATGTTGAGCTTCTCATTCACAACCCCCCCCTCCCCCAGCCCGTGCAGGAATTGGTGCCTCACAGGTTTAGAACTTCCATCTGCACCCAGAAAATGTCTTAGTGAGCTGCTGCTGCTCACACCCTCATGCTCAGCCATGTGCAAACCAGCCCTGTGGTCTGCAGTTAATGCTCATGTTTGGGTGGGTGTTTGTCCATGTCTGAGTACAGGAATTGCTGCTGGATTTACTTCTGCAAAACCCTGTAGCATGTGGGACTGGGCTTGTGCCGGGCTGGGGGCAGAAGCTCTCCTTGCTGCTGCCCCCCTCCCAGAGCAGCAAGTTTCTGTCAATGTGTGTTATCTTCAATGACAAAAGCCAGATGAGGAATTGCTGCTACTTACACCATCGAACTTTCCTAAGGAAATTCTCTCCTGGGTTAAGAACAAGCATGACAAATCCCAACCCAAAGGAATGGAGGCGGGGAGTGGGAACTTATAAGCCATGAAAAACAAGAGCTTTAAATGGGAAATGGCTTCACACCATAACACTTGGCAGTCAGCCTTTCACGCTTCAACCTGCCCAGCCAGTGCAGCCAAGAGAAAATGGGGAGCGAGTTTGAGTCTTCAGGAGCTGCAGCAGAGACCCCTTGGCTGGTGCCAGGCACAGCCCTGCCTGCAGAATGGCAGCTTCAGTGAGAGATAATTATAAACCAGTCCCTCTGTGCTGTGGGCAGAGGGCACCAGCCCTGATGGGAATTTACCTCCTGGGCATTTTTGGGGAGCATTGGAGGCTCAGGCTGGTAAAGAGCAGTGCTTCATTTGAGAGCCTTCAGACCCTGACAGGACTGAGAAAAGTTCTTGGCTGCTCATTCATTGAATCTCAGACTGATTTGGTTTGGAAGGGACCTTAAAGATCGTCCAGTTCCACCCCCTGCCATGGACAGGGACGTTCCACTGTCCCAGGTTGCTCCAAGCCCCTGGACTCTGTTCTCATGTCCTTGCTGGTGGCCAGGGGGTGTCATTACCCCACAAAGCCCCTGGTTCACCCCAAGCTCCCTGTGAGACTGATATTTCTGTGTGTTCAGAGACTGGGGGGACACAGGACACAAAGCCCTGAGGCAGAGGGAGGTGTCCCCCAGGAGAGGGTGTGGGGGCCACTGTGCCAGGACTGAAATGTTAGATGAAGGACGCTGCAGGGAGAGAAAGATCCCTGTGCAGGCTGGAAAGGATTAAGGAGAGGGGCTGTGGGCCAGGGATGAGAACACTACCTATGACCTGCTCCCGGCCTGCCAAAAGTGGGGGCTAGAGGCAGGATCTGAACCTCAGAGGAATATATTTTTAAAGTATTTTCTTCTTGAACTAATGCAAAAAACAAAGAGCTTGTTTCAATGCTCGCCTCCTCTTTCAAGCTGGATGGGATCCTGGATTTTTTAAAAGAAAACAAAGCATATTTCAAATACAGACTTTCTTTTAGTCTTTTTTTTTTCCCCTTCCAGTTGCTTTCTGTTTGCTGACAGAGATCTTGGAGCCCTGGGGAAGATACATCTGCCAATGATGATCTCGACTCCCCATGGATCTGGGCCCTGTGTCGGGGAGCTCTGCCCCCTCACTGTTCCTTCCCAAGGAAGAGTAGGCTGAGCCCTGCAGCAGGTCCTGGTACTGTTTCTCCAGGATGACATCACTGGGCCGGTGCAGGGAGAAGAGCTGTAGGTTGTCTGTACAAGCCCTAATCTGCTGTCCCAAAATCCTGCCTCCTATGGCAGCTCCAGGTGATCTGGGATGTGATGCTGTCTTTGGTTAAGGCCTCACACAATTCCTGACAGTGCTGGACTTCCACCTTTGCATCCTTTTGGCTGCTTGGCTGGAATATCTCACTTTTACTCCTGGAGAAACCAAGGCAGTGAGCTGATCCTTCTCATGTCCTGTGAAAGCGTTGGTGGCAGAGCCCCAGCTTCCAGCAACAGACCCCAGGACACGGGGGCTGAGTGACACATCAGAGCCCTGCTCTGGTGCCAGCTTGACATTAACATCCAGACAAGGAGCCTGACAACCAGCAGGAGCCAGACCCTTCACCATGCCCTCCTGTGCCTTATCAGAGGGAAATAAATCCTGCCTGATTAGTTTTTTTAAATGAGAATTCTCAGCAAATAAATGAACTGCCTGCACAGTGATAATGGGCTGTTTGGGAAGTGAGCCTGCAGAGTGTATGTGCGGCTGGAAGTCATCAAAACCATCTTATCCCATGGAATCTCCTGTGCTGAACTTGTGTTTACAAAATCAGACAGGACAAGGAATTTTTCAATGGGTATTTTGTGATAATTTTTCAGCCCAGCAGCAGTGTAAGTGAGGGCCTATCTGCACAGAGCCCTTGGAGAGCATGCTGGGCTTCACCTCCTCCTCTCCATCCCTTCTGACCGAGTTTGACACATCCTGCTGTGGTCTAAATCCATGTGCTGAGGTTTGATGGACACTGAATGCCATGGCCAGTGGTTCCACAGGAATATCAGTGAGGGGGGCAGCTGATGACTGGAGATGAACCCACCACTCCTGCCCCCGTCCCTGCTGTGGCCCCAGGGTGTGCAAGGACACAGTTCTTACACCACACAAAGCTGCTCTGATTTAGAAGCATTGTCAGTTTTACCTACTAAATAATTTTTGCTTATTTTAAAAAGTTCTCCTAAATAAGCCTGAAATTCAGTCACTAGTTATAAACTGGGCTAGGAACAACCTTTCAGAGGATGGTCATAAATACTCACTCATAGTTCACCACACTTTTGTTTTCCCTGATAGTCGCCTCTCCCTCCTCTTCTGTGATCTTCTGATCCATAAAGATCCCTTTGTAGGGTCTCTGCTAAAAATCAGGGCTGGATAATTGGCCAATTTCCTGCACTCTGGCAGTTTTGTGGATTCATTGTGCTCGTGCTTATCTTCCTCGCCGTGTGCCAAGGTTGCCTCTCCCAGTGCAGATCCAGCTGTGGGGCCAGGTCCAGCCATGGCTGTGGCTCAGCTCTGGAAAAGCACCATGCAGAATTTGGAGTGTGGTATTCTGGGTGGAGATCCTGCATTAGAATCACGTCTGCAGCAGGCAGGGAAACATGGGCTCTGCTAAGGGATGGGAGACCCTGCTCGGGGTGGGGGGACCATTAGATAAAACCCCTCGAGGTGATTCGGCTCAAGTTACTGGGTCCAGCCTTAGGTAACCATTGCAAAAATGCAGTTGGAGCTTGAAGCCCAATCTCTCTGTGTAAAATGTCTTGGCACCTCACATCTCCTCTCTGAAAAGCTGGTATTCTTAGATTTATGACAGATTATTTTTGATGCTGGAGGCCTTAAAACTGTTCTGACATGAACCCAAGCTATTCTGCTATATTCAAAAATGAAGTCTTAAATGAGAACTGAAATTTATTGAACTGTATTTGAATTACAGTAGAGGAGAGCACTTCAGCATGTGCATGGAAGGAAGCCTGGGAGGAAGGGGAACAAACCTGACCATGGGTCAGAAACTGGAGCTTTTCAGAGGCACTGCAGGGTTTACCCCTCTCCAGAGCTGCACCCTGGAGAAATCAGCTTTGCATGTGAAGCCATCCCTGTCCAGCTGTGAAACCCAGCTGAAATGTAAACTTCTCTGAAGCCTTCACAAGTGGTTTGCATCTGTATCTGTGTCTGATTAGCCCGAGCCGTGCAATGGCAGCGGGTTGAGTTTTGCTGTCAGCTCTTCCCTCCTTACCTTGACCCGTGCTTTCACTCTTTCACACGTTGTTCTGTCTCTGGCTCACACCAGCCTCCTTTGGCAAGTTCAGCCTTGCTTTGTGGGTCTCCAGAAAGACAGATAGCCTTGCCTGAGTGATGATTCTGCTTGCTGGGGACAGTCGTGGCACAGACACAGCCAGACAGCTCACCTGGAGCAGGGGCTGGAGGTGGGCATGAGCTCAGGCTGTCTCTAATAGGATTTTCACAATGATTTGCTTCCCCTGTCATGTTATTGCAAATTCCTCTCAAGCCATACTTTTCACAGTCTGGATTTTCTCTCATGAATTTCTCAAGGGGCTATCTGGAGGGGAAACTATTTCTCACCATAACAAACAACCAAAGCCTTCATCATTTAAAAGAAAGCACTAACATGGCCCTACAATGGACCCCTTTGTCAAGTCACATCTGTTTAGATCACCAGAAATTATAAGCCTTTACTTTTGAAAGTAACTTTCTTTTATCAAAATAGGAAAGAGGACTGCAAAACATTCAGGAAAAATCTGCATGAAAGCACAGGCATGTGGCAGTAGAACTCTGTGTTACACAGAAACCCCAAATTGCCTGTGTATACAAATACTGGATTTAAGCTCTTCTCGTTGAAGGGACAGCCAAGTCCATAGCATGGGTCACTGCTGTGCTTGTGTAAAACCAGTGTAAAAATGGATCTGGCCTAAAGGACAGAAAAATCTCATTTCAGGGCTAATGTAGTTTACCTTGGGTTTAGCCCCAAAGTTTAATATCTGTCTCCCAGAAATTGTCTGCCAGTAATCGCTAAATGGCAGAACAAGGGGATTCATGTGGGGAATGATGGAAAATGCTGTGTGAAGTGTATTTGATCACTTGAGTTAAATAATGCACATACATTTGTCCCCAAGTAACACCAGTGCTTGTCCACCCAGGGAATCTCCCGTTGTGCTGCACCAGTATGGGCCAGTGCTGCACCAGTATGGGCCAGTGCACCATTCCCAGAGGCTTGCAGGTGGGAATGCTGATGCTGCAGCAGGAAGAGCTGCCCCAAACCCAACTCAGGAGGCCCTGCTCTCTCTTGGCCAGCGATTCTCTCCAATGCCTTTGTGCAGGCGAGGAGCTGGGAGCCACCACCATGACAATATCTGATCTCTATTCTTGGCACTGGCCCAGCTCCAGCCTCTCTTTGGGAAGGGGCCACCTTCCTCTGAAACAAGGGTGAGATTAGGCAAGGCACCCAGGACAGTGGGTGTAAGTCAGCTCTCACTGGATCACAGAGCTTTTCTGGTTGCTTTTGAAAATTCCAAGTATTTGTACTGAATTCATGGAGTTTGAATTCCATTAGGACTCTGGAGAGGCTGTGGGGCAGCCCAGGGGCACTGAGGTTTGGGAGATGCATTTGAGCTCAGTGTGAGCTGTGGTGCTTGGGAAGGTGAGACACATGGACCTGAGTTCACAGGACAGAGGTATTTTGTGAAAAATCCTGCCCACTGCATATGGCTCACTGCTGGCCATAGCCAGGCAAGGGCCAGATCTGCTGCTTTCCCCCGAGCCAACTGGGACACAAACTGGGCTCATCCTGTGATGCTGACAGCTCTCCAACTGCCTTTGCTGTGTCACCACTCAGAGTTTCACTGGCAGTGGCCAAAAAGTCCCCAGGCCTTTGTGTGACACAGAGCTGGAAATACACTCCAAAATCCCCCTCCCTCAACTGAGGACCCAGTGTTTGTGTTATGTGCTTTCCCTAGATAAAAGAAGGAAAAAAAGGAAGTAAATTTGTCTTGATGGAATTTTTTTTCCTCTTAGAAAGTCTTTCACATCCTTTTCAGGGGTACCACCAGTGGTGATGAATTACAGATCATTCCTGTGCATCCCATAAAGGGAATGGTTGTAAACATTTCTCTAATTGCATTTAATTGGTTTTGAAATTAAATGATCTGTAATTTCAGTGAGTGGCTCTGAGAAGGATTGCTGACTGAGAAGGCAGAGCAGCCTGCTGGAACGAGCTGGATACATGGAAGTAATGCTGGCAATAGTAGCTTTAAGATTTATGATACTAGAATTAGTTAGGCCAGTTTAGGTCAGTGCATGCAGAGAGTTTCTTGTTTAACTCCTGTGCTGCAGGTACTGTGTTCTGACAGCTCATCCATTTAGCATCCAGAGGGGGAAATGCTGAACAGAGTGTGCTGAGGAGAGGCTGGAAGATGCCAATTCTCTGTATTTTTAATGCTGGGTGATACAAACCATTACAGGCTTCTTGCCTGTCCTTTCCCCAAGCATTTGATTCTGTTAAGTGGTTTAATTCATTCATAAATGCTCTCTGGACTGCACAGTCGTGCCAAATATGCAAGTGTCTGGGTAAGGTTGTACAAACAAGGTGTGCCTGATTCCTGCAGGGAGTTCCCGTGGCAAGTGCAAACGCGCACTGGGAATGTGAATCCACGCATGGACAGACACCCCATCAGCAAAGAATTTCTGAATGCAGAGACCTGATTTGAGCAGCAAGTCATGGCATCTGTCCATGTAAATGATGAGTGTCATTGCACACGCATTTTGAAACTCTGTTTCTAAGGAATATAGGTATTTCTATGTATTAGACCCACAAAGCTTCTCTGAGTTCCCCCTTTTTAACCATAGTGATGAAGTCACTGGAAAAAGAGTGACAACTGTTCATTCCCCTTCCTCATTCTGAGTGCCATGTGTCACACGTCAGGCAGTGCCTGGTTCCAAGCTTGGAAATCCAGGGAAAGCAAGAACCAGAGATGGAGGGGACAGAATAAAGGAACTCACAACCTGTGGAGCCATCTCTTACATGCCAGGAAAAATACAGCATTCAGCTCCCCGAGCTCCAGGAGCCTCCAGCCCAAAGGGATGGAGTGGAGGTCTGGGAAGGACACTGTTCCTGTTTGTGTCACCCAGCCTGTGACTGGCAGCAACATGGTGCAGCCTACAAGGATGAACTGATGGAAGCTGTGTGAGAGGTGTCTGACAGTGTCTATGCTCAGCAGCCAGGGCTCTGACCCACAGCATTTCAGGTCATACTACAATGTGTATCTTTCCTCAGGCTCTTCCTTTTCAGGCAGGAAAAGGAAAACCAAAGGATATTGAGCTCTGTGGGCATCCAGAACCTGAGCCCATGCTGGTGGCCAGCCTTGAGCTGTCTGGCTTCAAACTCATGTCACAGGGCACACGAGCACCTACTACTTTCAGCTGCAGCTTAAAATATCTGTGAAGTCACAGTGGCCCCAGAAGTCACAAGGATGGATGGTCCAAGGCCACAGAAAGCCCTGTCTTTGCCATGCCTTTCCCATTCCACTGGTATTCCAGTCCCTAGGGAGTTGCATCTGGCATCAGCGCTGTCTGTGCTCCTCTTCTCTAGCAGGAGTCACCTTTGCAGTTATTACTGTGCTTTTCTGAAGAGGAAATGCTGTTGCTTTTTTTGGAGCTTTGAAAGACTTATTTTTCAAAGCCACTTTTGAAACATACCTTGGAAGGTGGTGTGTGCTGATCAGGTGCTCACTCACTGCCAAAGCAATGAAAAAAAAGGCAAACCGCATTTAGCTACTTAAGGCATGCAAACAAAAGCTTAAAAAAAAAAAGGAAAAATAATTTGTCTATTTGCAGTGTTGCATGCAACACAAACAATTCACTGAATGCTTTACCACAGCAGCCAACAAACTGCTGTGTCAGCAGAAACGTGGGAGCGGGGTGTTCTGGGCTGGGGGCAAGAACACCCTGAGCTGGCACTAAAGGGGACAAGGACTGACATGGACCCAGGCCTTCAGAGAGCACAGCCCCTTCAGAGAGTCACTGCACCCTCAAGAAACCAACTGTTGCTTCACTATTCCGTTTTCTGAAGTGAAGGGAGTCAAAACAGGATGATCTTTAAGCTCCTTCCAACCATTCTGTAATTCTGTAATACTGGCAGTGAGTGCAGGGGCTGAGCAGCCCAGCTAGTTTGTGCAGGTATTTGTGGTATTTGTTTTTTGGAGATTTTCCATCTTTCCCTTGGCAATGACTGCTGTTTGTTGCAGCCTGTGCCTGGCCTGACACAGGCGTGGCTCTGCTTTGCCACAAGCTGCCTTCTGTGCTGGTGGCACAGGGGACATGGAACCGGTGTCATCAGGAGTGAGGGCTGTGCCTGGCAAGGTCCTGCTTCCCCCCAGCTGTGCACGATGCTCTGCTGGGCTCCGTGCAGGTGGGACATTGGTGAGCTTCCAGCCATGCAGGAAGAAGAGTTCTGTGGGTTAGAAACGTGTGGTCTCATGGCAGAGAGCCCTGAGCTCAGCACCAGGACAGGGACAG
Source organism: Drymodes brunneopygia (assembly GCA_013400955.1). Classification (NCBI taxonomy): domain Eukaryota; kingdom Metazoa; phylum Chordata; class Aves; order Passeriformes; family Petroicidae; genus Drymodes; species Drymodes brunneopygia. The sequence goes on from VZTZ01056959.1 coordinate 437,701, forward strand.
GCAGCTCCCTCCGAGGCACCTGGGCTGTTCTCTGACTGGGCACACACTGCTCCTGCAGCCCAGGCAATTCAACAAAAAAATCTACTTTGTTTTCATTATCCCCATCAGAACTCCTAAAAAAAATCATGCCCTCAGAACCAATATTCAGATTTTTGCCTGTTTACATCTCATGTTGGAGCCTGAGTAAGGTGGGGAGATGCGGGCAGTAAACAGCGCTGTAAACAGAGCAAACCTGGAGAGCACAGCAAAGGGCAGCCTGTGCGATGTTGTTCTTTGTGTCAGGGTAATTTGTGTGCGGTTTCATTGAGTTTACAAATCCGGCGCAGGATTGGATGGGCTGGATGAGGTAACTCACCGGGACTGCTGCAGCCTTTAACTCTGAGCTTAAATTCCCGTCTGATTCACAGCTGGGCTCGGAGCTGGAGCCCGAGGGCACTCGGGGCTGTCCCACAGCACGGCAGGGATGGAGGGAGGCAGGGATGGAGGCAGGGATAGAGGGAGGGAGGGATAGAGGGAGGGATGGAGGGAGGGAGAGCTCTCCTTTGCAAATGGANCTCGGTGCCCTGGCCAGGTGCGGTGTCCGGGGGCTCGGTCCCTCCTGGCAGCGCTCGCCTGGGAGCTGCCCCGGCTCTGAAGTCATGGTTTGGTTCTCAGGCTATTTTTGAAGCCAGAAATGTGAGTGTTACCAACACTTCAGCACTTTCCCACACCTTTCATGTGACACAGGACTGTGCCCAGTCATAGGACTCTGTCCCCAGGACTTAAAAATTGTCACAGTTTCACTTCCTCAGTGTTTTTTTTTTCCCTTCCTTTCTGGAGCCAGCAGAGTTGGTTCCCTTTGCTGCCTGGGGAGCTGCCTCACATGGCTCCTTCCTGAAAAATTACCTTCTTTGGGATGTTCTCAACAATTCTGAACTGTTTTTGCAGCCAGGCAGTGCCCTTTTCAGTATCTATGTGTTTCACACCAGCTGTTCCATATCTTGAAGCACAGAACCAACTCTTGGGGCAGAAAAAGGAACTTTTCAGATTGATTTATACATAATTCCCACCTTACTGTGGTTTGGATTAACATTTAAAATCATTAAATGTACAGCAATTCACATCTTTCTAGTGAAATGCTAAAGAAAAGCAAATCCCAGGTATTGCACATCCACAGCCTTCAGATGGATCATGGATTTCTGCCTGGTCCTTGTCTCCTGCTGCTCTGGGAAGGGGAGGACTACCTGGCCAAGGCACATGGGGAAATTTGCCCAACAGAAAATGCTGAAGTTATCCATATAAACCCCAAACCATGCAGGGAGTTGCTGGTTCCCTGATGTGCCTAAATTACAGCCAATTCAGGGATTGCTGGGGCACTAGGCCCTGAAAATGCTCACTCAGTGAGTTTTCTGCTGGTGGTGTTCCTTTAATTCTAATATACTGTGAGAATGTTAATTAAAAAAGCATACCAAAATGAAGTGCTCCTTCAAGAACCAAGAACCTGTCATTTGCATGAAAACCCTGGATTATAAACTGCTTCTTCTGCTTTTGATGCCAAATATGCAAAGTAAATTGCACAATTTTGGGGATGCAGTTGAACCACTTCATGTTTTTCTTTCTCCAACTGAGAAGAAACATTTTCGCCCATCTGACAGGGAGTGTTTGTTTTTCTTGCTGTGTAACACTTATGGCTCCCATCGACAGCAGGGCAATAACTGCTCCACCATCTTCCTCTAGCGTGACACTGGGATTTTTCTAAGATAAAGATGGTTTGCTTCTTTTATTAGCTTGCTTTAATTTCGTGGTTATTTTTCCAAATAAAAGAAAGTGAACTTTAGGAAGCAAAGCAGTGATGGCAGTTGTGCTGAGCCTCATTCCCATCCCTGCTCAGGCGTGAGAATGTTCTCAGCCAGTGGGACTGTTCACATCCAAACTTTTCCCTTCTGTAGTTGTCACATACCCAAGTCATTTACCTGAGCTTCATCCATTGATTGCACAATCATTGTTTTATGACAGATATTGGGATGCTCCCTTATTTTCTTAGTGATTTTTTTTTTTTAACTGGAAGATGATCTGGTGCTGGATAATGTTTCAGCTGAGTTGTGGTGTACCCCAGGAGATGGAGCAGAGCCCTCCCCAGGACAGGGAGGCTTCAGTACTTCCTTAAATTCATGTGCATTGAATTAAATTCCCTACATTGCTGAGAGTGGGTTCGTGAGTGGGATCTCCTCAGTGGGAGAGGCAAATAGGACACTCTGGTCTCAGGGTGGGACAGGAGAGAGCAGGTTGGCACAGACAATGGGTGTTTCCAGGGGAGAGTTTAAACTATCACAGAAAGCTTTAAAGTACTTCTAAAGCATTTAAAATTTGATGAGCTTTTGATAGCTTCTATGTTTCTATAAATCAGAACATTCAGGGTGTTCAGTCAGGGCCCCTTTATGGGCAAATTGTGCTCCAGAGTCCCTGTAAGGCTTTGCCTGCCAGGTGGGACAGCCAGTTCCCCATTTGTTAATTGCCTGTTTTGCTGGTGACCTCAGTGTATTTTTCTCAAAAGGCTTGAACAACTAAAAGAGGAAAATTAGTTGGAATCATTTAACAGCAGAGGAGCGAAAGGACCTCGGGGCATCCCTGGCATTGATACAGGATTGGTATGAGTTTGATCTGAATAGGAAAAGGGCTGTGAGTGCTTACATGAAATGTTTCTTGGAGTTCAACTGAGATCCTTTTGAAGTAAGTGCAGAGGCTGCCTTTGCCATTGAGGATCCTTGTGGTGACATTTATGTCCCCAGAGTTTGGACTCCTCAAAATTAGGCAACTTAAGCACAGGGGGATGTGAGTAACCTGCTGCAGGTCCCTATCTCTCTCCACCAGGTTTTGGGACAGCCTCTGTGACCCACTCTGTACTTTGAGATATTTGGGTAAGAGGCAGAAAAGAGGGTGCTTTCCCTTGGTGAGAAGGTCCAGGTGCCAGACTCTGCACTGAAATCAGTCTATATGTCCTTACATTCCAGAAAAAGTGTTTGTTTAGAGGGATTTTATTCTGTGATAAAACACTTCTGAGTCCACCACAATTCTTCGGGATTTGCTGAGGCTTGGTATCATTTCCCTGAGTGGGTTTTCCTGCTGTTAGGCTTGAGCTGCACTGCTCGAGTGTGAGCAATGAGCTCAGCCAGCAGGATTGAAGCCCAGAAGTTGAAAGCCTTAGGCTGTTACCATAATGTGGACTTACTTGTTCTCAAAATGTGTTTATAGACAAGAATTCGGGAGTTTCCAGGGAATGCACAAAGCAAATGGAGGGGCAGCAACTGTGACACAGCATAAGGAAGACCATAGCAGTGGAGATCAGCTGGGTTGAACTTTCTGATACTCCTTTCTACTGTAGAGAAAATCAGGGGTGAGAAACTGTACCCCTTTTGCAGGCAGTATCCAGCCCCCACCATGGATGTTATGATGTTGAAAAGAAAATCCAGTAGAGAATGGTAAAAATAATCATAGAATCCCAGACTGGTTTGGATTGGAAGGGAACTTAAATCTCATCCAGTTCCACCCCCTGCCATGGACAGGGACACCTCCCACTGTCCCAGGCTGCTCCAAGCCCCATCCAGCCTGGCCTTGGGGACTGCCAGGGATCCAGGGGCAGCCACAGCTTCTCTGGGCACCCTGTGCCAGGGCCTGCCCACCCTCCCAGGGAACAATTCCTGCCCAATCTCCCATCCATCCCTGCCCTCTGGCACTGGGAAGCCATTCCCTGTGTCCTGTCCCTCCAGGCCTTGTCCCCAGTCCCTCTCCAGCTCTCCTGGAGCCCCTTTAGGCCCTGGCAGGGGCTCTGAGCTCTCCCTGGATCCTTCTCCTCTCCAGGGGCTCTCAGCTCTCCCAGCCTGGCTCCAGAGCAGAGGGGCTCCAGCCCTTGGAGCATCCCTGGTGCCTCCTCTGGACTGACTTCAGCAGTTCCACATCCTTCATGTGTTGGGATCCCAGTGCACTTGGCTGCCACATCATTCCCTTCCTACAGCCCTGTACCTGGCATGGTGAAAGGTGAGGGCTCCTCTTCCTCCAAAAATATCAGGGCAGCACCAAAGCTAAGAGTGTTTGTGTGTCTAGACCAACAAACCTCAAAAGTGTTAGAGCCATTAGAGCTGGTGCCAAAACCTGTCCTTGAGTATTGCAGGATGGCAATTTCCCCATAACCCTCAGACACAGCTGGATGTGGCTGGAGCAGAGGCAGCCTGGCTCCTCATAGGCCAAGGAGGGCGATCACATCCCTGAGCTTCACCAGATGCTGCCCTTGAAAACCTGCCCTGGTTTGCAGCCAAATCCAACATCTCAGCTGGCACCGGCTTTGGAGAACCTTCAGTGGAGAAAGAAGAAAGAGTGCATTGCAGGAGAATGGCAGCTGCTCTGGGGCTGCAATGCCTGCAGTGGGGCTTCTGGTGTCCAGAGCCCACAGCAGCCCTGTCGAATGTAATCATCCTGTAAAGCTGATGTCTAACTCCTGACAGGCTCCTAATCCATCCTGACATGCACCCAGATGCTCAGTGAGTGTCATTTCCTGCTCCAAGGAGCTCAGATTGTTCCTGACTGGCCCTTGGGTTTGAGCAATCACTTTAATTCTTCTCCCTCATTTATTTCCTTGGCCTGAGGGAACTGGGCTTCAGCCCCTTCTGTAAATCTCCGGATCGTGCAGAGGATGAAACGCGCTCCGCAGGGGCAAGGGCTGGGTTATGGACTGGGCTCTGCTGGGTTTAGCAGTGCTGCAGCGTAGGAGCTTTGCTCAGGATGTGCTGCTGCTCTGAGGGAGCTCAGCTGGACACAGCTGCTGCCGGGGCTCCACGTGGTGTCGGTGGAAGCACAGGGAGAGTGTCTCCGGTGGGGGGCACAAAAGGCTCCAGCCTGTCCTTGAACCCAAACAAGGTTTGGTCTGAGGGAAGAGCAAGTGCTGCTCCTTTTCAGATTGCTGACTCCTGCTTTCACACCCAGGACAGCTCAGGCTTCCCGAGAGGGAAACAGCCCCAGGAGCTGCAGTGCAGCAGCAGAGTAGGGCTGTGGCAGCAGATGTGATGGACAGCCCTGCCTGCTCGCCTTCCAGAGGGAGAGCTCCACTTGGAGTCCTTTCCGAAGCAAGTTGAGGTTAATTAGCAACTTTTGGCTTCACTATCTCGCTGGCCTGTTTATCTTTTGTCTGAGTGAGTTCTTTTCTCTTTCTGTTGTTGTTCCTCCTTCCTGAGGGGAGCGGGGGCCATGTGGACACCCTGCCCCGTGCTCAGGGAATCCTGCTGCCACCCCCTCCCCACTCCCAAACATGCAGGGTGCTCCTTGCCTTTGGAAATGTCTCTCCTTCCCAATCAAACCTTTAATTTACTCTCACAAAGGGGATCCAAGGGAGGTGCTGGAGGTCAGATGGGTGCAGCAGGTAGGAGGAGAGAGCTGGGAAACTACAGCCATGCTGGCTTGAAGGTCTTGCCTCCCACAGACGTGGCAGTCCCATCCTGGTGGGAGCAGCCCCATCCTGGTGGGAGCAGCCCTTCATGCTCCCAGTGCTGGAGGGAGCCCGTGTGTGGGTGCTGGAGCACATACATGACATCTGAGCTGCCCTTGGCCGCTCTGCAGAGCCCAGCTGTTGATGCTGATGGAAGCCATCCAAAAACCAGCACATGGGCTTCAGCTAAGCCTGGGGGTCACCCCTGCTCTGCAGTAGGCATGCACCAGCCATAAATACAAGCCACTGTGTTATTGATGCACCCACCGTGAATGTTTTATGCAACCCCATAAACTCTGAGTAGCTGTAATCTCAGAGAGCCCGTGGCCTTTGCTGGACTGGCATTTGAGGCAAGAGGCCTGGAAGAGCCAGGCCATCTGCAGGGGTAATGAGTTTCTCATCCTTCCAGAAAGAGAATAGTCCCTTGGTGCCTGCCCCATGGGGTCTCATGTGCTGGAGACTGCATGGGATTTTCCTAACTTGCATGTCAGCAAGAATCTAGTAGTGCAGCAGGGAAAATCCAGAGTGAACTCCTGGATATGACCCTTACATTCATCCATCAAACTGCTGCCATGGCAGGACAAGTGAAACAACAGATCCTGAGCAAGAAAAGGTCATTGTCTGCAGAGCAACTAAGTGGAGCATAAATGAGCCCCAGACCCAGGCACAGTGCAAGGTGCTGACTGCACCTGTCTGCTTTAGGTTGAATTAAGCTTTTCTCTCCCCTCTGTGCTGCCTGGAGGCTCCTGCAGGCTGGAGTACAGAAGGTACTCACCCGCAAAGTGCCAGGGACTGTTTGTACAGGGACTGTGTCTCAACACCCTAATTTCACTCTCGATCCTTTGTGAACACTCTTCACAGAGAACTTGATCCTTCTGTCCACCTCCTCGTCCTCTGCCACAGGGTAACCCCAGCCCTGCAGTGAGGGTTATCATGGGAAGACCTCCCCCAGACTCAGCTCTTCCATCTCATGAGAGACCCTGCTTCCCTCTCAGCCTCTCCTCCTGGAAATCCTTCCTGCTCCTCTCCCACCATCCAGCCCAGCTGGTTCCTGTTGCAGCTGTCAGCTGCAGCTGCAGCGCTGAGCCCTGGCCAGCCGGACAGGAGCTCTGCCTTCATCCTGCTCTCTCAGCAGTCTTCACCCAGCCTTCAGGCTTAACCTGAGACATCCAGGCTTAGTTCTGGGTGTTTCAGAGCTCCTGAGTTCGTGCTTCTCAGTGACCACAGCAACACAGGGCATGGCCCCTGTGGAAAAACCTGCTGCTCCTCCTGGCTCTTGGAGCATATGCCCAGGAATTGCCTTCCCAAGCACCTAAAATGTCCTTGGGGTGATAACACCGACAAGAAGATAACAAGGGAAGAGCAGTGCCAGTGGAATGAACCATCCCTCCACACAGGGCCTGGGCAGTAAGCAGCTTTGGAAATATCCAAGGGAGATGTGTGTGGACATGCATCTCCCAGTGTGGGATGGTTTGTTCCTGGTCACACAGGAGGGAAGGCATCTGCCTGTAAATCTCATTTTAACACTCCCACTGTCTGGGTTTTCAATTCAAACCCTGTCCCAAACATGCATCTGCTTTTCCTTCTATTTTTTTGCTATCACTTCTTGCTTCTCCCTCCCCTTACCCCCATGTGAAGCATTTTTCTAGATGAAAGTGTTCAGGCAGGAGTAGTTGGGGTTCCTTGTTTCCTCAAATGGCTGCCTGGCCCTGGGCTGCTCTGCCAGCCCTCACTCCCTCCTCCACAGCCCTGCCCACTGGCTCAGCCTGGCCACTCACTGCTTCTAGGAAGCCCAAACCGTTCAGATCCCTGTTCCAGGATGAACCCAGGGCTTGAGTTTCAGCTTGGTGGTCCTTGCCAAGCCACTTTTCTTGGAAATTCAGGTCATGAGAAATGTGTAAATGCTTTCCAGTCTCCTACTTCGTCCCTTAAGCTCAGGCTTTCAGCAGCCAGAAGTGCCCATCTCTGTCCATCCCTCATTTCCTGGGCTCTCCTGAGAGCCTCTCCTTTGGGAAGAGTCACTGAGCAGTGTTTGATGTGTTTTGGGTGAGCATGTGAGAGACACCAGTGCCACCAGCCAGCTCAACTGCAGGATGGCTGTGCTCTGAGTACTGTGTCCAGTATGCTCTGATTTCAGTGGAATTCTGTTCCTGCTCATGTGGTTCACATGGAGCAGCTCAACTCCTGGGTCTGGCCCCACACAGCTCCTGCCAGAGAGCTCAGTCCTGCAGAGATGAGCCAGCCCCACACAGAATGTGGGGCTGGTATCAGAGATGTCACTGCTATTGCGGAGATCACTGCAGCTGATCTTGGCCCCATCTAGTGCACTGGACGAGTGCTGGAGCAGATGGGTCTGTGTCCATTCCCATGCTGCTGTTGGAGTTATCCCAGGCAGGTGAGAAGGCACAGGGCCATGATTTGCAAGAAGCCTGATGACTCGACATGTTCTCATTGGGAGGGTGATGCCCAAGCAGAGATGTGAAGAAAATAAACAGGGCCAGGCTGAGAGGGGCAAATCCAGGCAGGCATCCAAGATGCCCAGCCCTCATCCTGGGGCTGTATCCAGCAACTGTTACCTATGATTAAGAGTCTGTATCAATCTTGATGTCATGAAAGTCACCCAGACCGTGAAATCCCCATGTTCGGTGTGGAAATGCTGCATTTGATGCATTTTTGTTTGAAATGTGTTAAATCTGCCTTAGAGGGGCCACAGGAAGGGGCTGGGTCCATGGACCACGAGGAGCTGTTCTGTCTCACCCCCTCTCGGAGCATAGCGTGTGGATCCAGCGGTGTTGAACAGCTCATCCATGACAAACTCTGAAAATCGCAGAGATGTTTGCCACGGTCGGGCTGTGAAATCAGCGTCCTCTCTAGGAATGAGAAACCTCCATAGCTGCAGTCCAGGGCTGCCGGCTGGCTGCTCCTCCCTTGCCAGAGAGCCCCTCCTAGCAAGGCCAGGCAGGCAGGGAACAGGCAGGGAAGCAGGGGGTGAAGCGGGCAGGGAAGTAGAAGGGGGGCAGGCAAGGAGGCAGGCAGAAAGGCAGGGCTGCCCAGCCTCCAGCATGCCAGAGGGATGCAGAGTGAAAACGGAGGGTGCAGTGTTTTGTCACCCCAGTCCATTTAGCCTGGCATGTGCATCCATGGTAGGAAGGGACTTTGAGCACCCATGGCCTTCCATTCACAGGCTCTGTGCAGGGCAGGCTGTAAAGCCACTCTGGGTGAGACACTTTGCTGGCAAGTGCAGTGTGTTTTAGCAGCCAGATGGCCCTGGGGATGTCCCCAACTGTTCCAGCCATCCCTCGGGATCCCTGACGCACCTGCAGCCAGAGGGGAAGCAGTGAAGCCTGAGCTGCTGCTGGTGGCTGTGTCAGGGCTCACAGGCTGCCCTGTGCTTCCTCCAGCTCTGCAGCCACAACTTCACAAACGTGCTGATTGATAGCTCTCTGGAGTGCCTTTTTCCTTCCTTTTCACACAATATCCCAAACTTAGCTCTCCCTTTGGCAGTTCTCAGTTGTGGAGCAAGGATGGGGGCGTTTGATCCCACAAAGGGGCAGGTCTGAGGGGCCAGCAGTGGCTCCCTGCCTGAGCACGGAGCCTGGCAGCGGCTGCTTGCGCGAGGTACAGTTCTCACGCTCTAAATATACAGTCTGTGATAAGGGAAGGGAAAAAGCCCAGCATGGAAATATTCCTTCTGTAAGAGAAATAATTTTCTGCTGCTAAAAATATGTGTCCGTATTATTGCTGCCTGGTCTGCAGTTTGATGGGAGAGAGTGCACGCAGGCTGCCCTCAGGGGACTCGGCTGGGGGACAGGCCCGGGCCCGGGGAGGCCGCTGGGGCTGAGGGATCACGAGGGAGGGACGGGGCTCGTCGACTCCGCCCTGGTTTATCATCCCCATCTCTTTCTCAGGGCAGTAAAACCGTGATACTGCATTACTCTGAAGGTCGTATGAACTAACCTCTAAGCAGGTGCTGACAGTGGGAAAGGAAAGTGATCCACAGCGTTCCCAGAGCAGCTGGGAGCCTGTTCCCAGCCCCGGCTGCACACAGAGGCAGGAACGGCTTTGTTCAAGGGGGATGCGTGTTTGGAGCGGTGGGATATGTGTAATCCCTTCCTGTCTCATCTGCAACTGTCCCGGCTTGGTGCTTCCTTCCCTGATTGCTGCTGCCGGGACCTGGGTCCCCATTCCCAAGCCCTTCTGTGCCCACGGGTGAGCGGAGCCGAGCTGAGCCAAGTGGAGCAAGCGGATTTTCCAAGGGCAGCCCTGAGCCAGGAGACAGAGCTTGCCCAGGATCCCTGCCCTGCCCTGGATCCCTGTCCTGCTCAGGGTCCCTGTCCTGCCCTGGGTCCCTCCCTCGTGCCATGGTACCAAGTGAGGAATGGATGATGTTTGCTGCCTCCATGACCTCGTCCAGCAGAGCCAGGCATGCCTGACCTGAAGCCGGCCAGGACCATCTCTGTGAAGCCAATACTGTTAAAAAGAGGTGGAATCCTGTGCAGCTTCTTGCAGATCTGTCTCTGGAGCATGGTAGGTGGACGCTGTGCCATCTCAGGAGCAGGTTGTATCTCCTGTCTTGAGAATCATCAAATCCCAGACGGATTTGGTTTGGAAGAGACCTTTAAAACTCATCTCATTCCAACCCTCCTACCACAGGCACGTTGCTCCAAGCCACAGCTTGTGGAGCAGCCACAGCTTCTTTGTCCAGCCTGTGCCAGGGCCTCACCACCCTCATTGTAAAAAACTTCTTCCTTATAAGTAATCTAAATCAGCCCTCCTTCAGTTTAAAACCATTGCCCAAGCATTACAGAGAGTATGGTCAAGAAGACAGTCAATATGGCAGAAAATGGCCTTGCTGCATGAGACATCAGCAGTTACAGACCTTAAACCCTAGCAGACCTTGCTACAGTTTTGTAAATCATGTATGGCCTCGGCATTGCTTTTATGGATTCTCAAAGAACTCCTCCCCCATTTGAGGCCAGATATTTGTTCCCAGAGCATCCTCTGACCAGTATTTAGGAAAAAATTCTTCATGGAAAGAGCTGTCAGGCCCTGGAACAGGCTGCCCAGAGTCACTGGTGGGGTTACAACACAGGGTGGATGTGGCAGTTGGGGTTAGTGGGCTTGGCAGTGCTGGGAGAACAGTTGGACTTCATGATCTCAGATGTTTTTTCCATGATGATTCCATGATTCTGTGTCCCTGTAACTCCTCACCATCCGCCAGCTGTGAGTGCGACAGGGAAGGGGCACAGTGGGGCAGCAAGCAGGAGGGCTTGGAGGGAGCTTGGAGAGGAAATGCACATCTGTGAGGTGCAGGCTGGATGCTTTGGTCCCTGTGGCTGGAGCTGCAGCCTCAGCACAGCGTGGTTCAGTGCAGGTTGGGGACTGGAAGAAATGCAAAACTCCAAGCCAGAGCAGACCTGGTGCTGAGCTGTTCCCAATGCGGCTCCTCATGGACTCCAGGTCTGGTTCTGTGAGGACGTGTCCATGGCTGGGTCCATGTGTGCTGCCCTGCCAGCTGAGTCAGAGCCTCCTATCACCCTTTGCAGGCAGCTGCAGTTTCCTTCTGGCCACAGCGGAGCGTTCAGGACCCAGTGCTGGCTCCCCCGGGGCTGTCCACTGTCCACCCTGGCACCAAGTCAGGAATGTGTGTGCTGGGCAGGGCCGGGGGATTGCCACCCAAAGAAAGGGAAAAGCTGCCTCCTTGTTTTTCCTGCTCCAGCCCCTTTCCCGCTGCAGTGGCTGGGAACGGCAGGGTCCAGCCCGGCTCAAGGTTACGTCCTTCTACTGCTGGCCCTGGGCCAGTGAGCGTGAAAGCGAGCAAGACACAATAACACGGATGTCAAACACAGGGTCCCTTCCCTGCAGACCCGGGCAGCCGTGCAGGAGCACTGGGAGGGATTAGCAGAGCAGGACTAGCAGTTGTACTGAAGTACAGCGAAGGTGTTTTTTTAAAGTGTTCTTCAAAAAAAGGGAGCCTCCTACCTCTGCCCAGACAGGTGTTGGTGTGCAGAAGTTCTGCCCTATCAGTAATTCTGCTGCTCACTGGGATGGGGTGAATCTGCAGAGCCTGAGTACAGCTTGCTTTAAGCCAAGGAGACAGGAGGGGTGACTGGGGCTGCTGTTCAGCCCTTGATTTTGGCCACCAAACACTGGCAATTGCCCTTCTCAAGCTGGGGCAGGATTTGTGTTTTGGATGCATTGGCTTAATGCAGTGGGTGGTCCTTGTAAGAGTTAAGATCAGGCTGAGGTGAACTGCTGCCCCAGCTAGTCAGTACAGCAATAGGGACCTGTATGACGGGAGGGCACTGGAAAATACCCTTTATCCTGCTTGAAACACAGGGAAGGCAAAGTGCATCTTGACATGGGCACACATGGCCAGAATGAGTTACTGGTGGCTGAGAATTGCAGAAGAAACATTTTCTGACTGTTAAATGCATTTTTTTCTTTAATTGCTATTTGCTACTCTGCCTTCCCTCTCCAGCCAAGTGGAGTCCAAGATCCCATGGGTGGTTGTGCCCTCATGGACAGTGGCCTCCTGTGCCACAGGGAGCACATGGGCCTGGGGGAGTGATGGCTTTGGAGCCAAGAAATGGGGACAGGACACGGCCAGGTTGAGAGGAGAAGCTGTGCCAGAGGCATCCTGGTGCCCCTGAGGGTGATGCCTTTGGGGAGGGTCCTGGCAGTGGGTGCCCGCAACCGTGCTCAGTGTGCTGCCATGCCCGGACAGCCCAAGGAGGCAGCACTGCCCCTGCTTCGGGCAGAGAAGCTGCTGAGCCAGAGCCCATCAATCCATGGCCTGCTTCTCGTGAGCGTCCACGACCCATGGGGCAGTCCCACCTCATTTGCTTCTTGAAAGCATTCTCAGATCAGTGACCAAAGACCCTGGTGAGATTGGTCTGGCTGCACTGCAGTTCCCACAGGCACAGCACCGTCTCCTGTGTCTCCCTGTCACCCTGCCGTGACAGAGGCACTGCAGCCAGCACACAGGTCTGAAGCCAGAGCCACAGCACATGTGGCAGGTCCACCCTCCCTCCCTGCAAGCATCTCAGTGCCACACGGGCAGGATTCCAGCTGCTGTCACACTGAGGAGTAGCCCCAGGGGCAAGAACTTTTATCCTGGGAGCAGAGAGTGGGCAATGAGCGGGGCTGGCTGTGCTGCCACAGTCCTGGGACCAGGTAGAGCAGGGTTAATGCCACCAGAGTGTCTCTGTGCAATGGCCTTTTTATCTGATGCAGCCCAGCGCGTTTCTTGGTGGAGCACTTTGTGTCCGGTCAGCGAGGCTGCTTGGCACCGGAGCAGAGAGGAAGGCTGGAAGTAAACACAGGCACTCTTGGATCAGTAGCTGGGAAAAGCAGCGAGGAGCTGCATGGGATTGCCGTCTCCAAAACGTCCTTGTTTCCTTGCCTCGCAGACAAACAGCTTCCTGCCAGGGACAGCACTCACTGCCAGCCCTGCGGCAGCACCGCCCGGCCCCTGCTCCCAGCACAGCACGGCTGCAGCGCTGCCTCCCATGGGCATTTCCAGCAACTCATCTGGATCGGGGACTTGAAGGGATTTGGAGCTTTGTGAGGTTTGAGTGCCCAACTGCACAAAATCCCAGCTGTATTAACTGAGAGTATTGATCCCCACTGCAGCACCAACAGCCACATCCACTGGGACAGGGACAGAAACAGGGACAGAGAGAGCTGCTACAATGGACACTGTGTGGCTGGAGACCCTTATTGCTAAAGTTCTAATATCTGTACTTTCATCTTTCTCCTTTGAATCAGAGTACAGTTTGAGCGTGGCCTGAGGCTTCCTGGAATGACTGAAAGAAATATTAGGGAGAAATCCTTCCCTGTGAGGGTGGGGAGGCCCTGGCACAGGGTGCCCAGAGAAGCTCTGGCTGCCCCATCCCTGGAAGTGTCCAAGGCCAGGCTGGACAGGGTTTGGAGGAACCTGGGACAGTGGAAGGTGTCGCTGGCCACAGCAGGGCATGGAATGGGATGAGTTTACGGTCCCTTCTAACCCAAACCAGACTGTGCTTCTATGAAACCTTGGTGGGTTAAGACAGGGAAACATCATTTTGAGCAACTCAGAGCTGAGTCACTAGAGGGGATGTGGCTCTCCAATAGGTGACCAGGCAGGGAAAGCAAGACCTTGTCCCCAGAGGTTATGTGAGCAGAAGCAGCTGAGCAGCCTGGGTGGAGATGTCCTGATGGTCACCAACACCAGCCACCAGTGTTATGCACAGACTGGGACTTGAGCAAACAAGCCTGTCTTCAATGCATGTCCCACACAGGTGATGTGCTGGGTGCTGAGCTGAGCAATGTCTCTCCAGTTACCACTCAAGGAATCACAGAATTACAGACTTGTTTGTTTTGGAAGGGACTTTAAAGCTCATCTCCTCCCCCCCCCTGCCATGGGCAGGGACACCTTCCACTATCCCAGGTTCCTCCAAGACCCGTCCAACCTGGCCTTGGACACTTTCAGGGATGGGGCATTCTATGGTTCCTCCAAGACCCGTCCAACCTGGCCTTGGACACTTTCAGGGATGGGGCATTCTATGGTTCTCTGAAGCTCTGTAGACAAAATTGGATGTGTCTTGCTCCATCCCATTTTACCAGCTGGTACCTCTTGCCCTGGTCTGATCTATGCCAAGTGGGATGCACTCACCTTGTTACTGATCACCAGTCGTTCAGTCAGGCTGGCAGATGCCCAAGAAACCTTTGCTCAAAAACACAAACCAAGAACCACAAGTAGTAAAGCTTTTTGTCCTCAAACATCTGTAGGAGTTGTGTATATTAGATCTAAGAGCCCTAGGACCTCGGGAGATGTCAAAGAAGATGACTATGTTGGAAGGGTCCAAGAGCCGGAGGACTTCCCCCCGAGGTGGAGAAGTCAGTAGTTTGACCCGAGAGTCAACGGGCCTGTCCCTTTTACCTACTGGTTCTGTTAGCTGCCTGTTAATTCCCCTCTTCTGGAAAGTTCTGTTTCACTCAGTTGTTGATTTGCCATTCACCTCCGACTCCTCCCTGCTCCCCATGTTATTGGACAATTCCCCTTAAGCCCTCCCTTGCTCCTCCCCTGGGTTGAAGCCGGATTGGTTGTTTGTGTCCCTTATAAGCCAATGCCAAGCATGCAGCGGGGCTCTTGTGCGTGGGCTCCCACGGCGACAATAAAGGCGTCACAGCATACCTGGCCAAGAGTCTCTCCCTTCCATTCCCCAGCGCCTAGGCAGACTCCGCTCACCCTACCCCCTTAGGCTCATGCCCACCATCCTTACCAGCGGAGCCGGCTGAGCTCTCCCGGAGCTACCAACGCCCTGCGGACGGTTAGGTTCTCTGGGGTTGCGCTGGACTAGGGTGGCTAAAACCTGGGCAAGCCATCCCCAAGTTGAGCCTCGCCGAAGGCGAAGACCAACACAAACATCAAAGCTTCTATGTTTTTTAGAAAGAGTGAAAGTCCTCCCAAACCCAAGCCCAAGCTCAAGTCTGTCTCTGACTTCCTACCACTCCCCCTTCTTCCTCCAAGGCCCATGTAGTCCCAACCAAGTGGATGTTCACAGAAGATCTTGCCAGGCTCATGGATCAAAATAAAATATTTGGAGACTGGAGATTTTCATGAGGCTGTTCCCTAGCTGTTCACAAGAGGAGCCAAGTCCCTGGACCGAGCAGCCTCCTCCGTGTTGCAACACGCACACGCCTGCCTGTGGATTTGCATGTCTGAGTCCTTACTCATCCCTCAGAGAGCTCAGCACCGCCTGGGAACGGGACAGCCACGGGGCAGCCTGGGATTTAGGGGAGCAACATGACTGAGGATCTACATCTCTGGGTGAAGGGAGGATGTTGTGCTTCCTTTGATGGGAAAATGAGTGTCCAAGTCTTTTCCAGCCTGTGCACTCATGTTCCTGCCTTGCCATGGATCTCTGTTTCTGTGCACTGGTGCTGGAAGAGCGTCCTGGCTGAAAAAGTGTTCTTGATAGGAGCAGTGAAGAGAGCTGGAAACTTCCCACGGCAGTTCCAGGGGAATCTGCTGCACTTGAAGCCTCTCTCCCTCCTTTCACAGTTGTATTCGTGGGAGCTGGGGGAGGTCCAAGGCAGCACAGCTGGGCTGAGCAGCCTCAGCCAGTACTCCCTCAGTCTGCCAAGTGCTGGCAGCAGGGATTGAACTTTCCCTCTTGGGTGAGTGCTTGGCTGGCTAGTGCAGCTCAGGCTGCATGCAGTAACCTCTGGTGTCGCTCAAGCCCTTGGAGGCTCTCAATCCAGTTTCCTACCACTGGTAATGCTGTCTCTCCATGTCTCTGGAAGATAACCTGTCTCTCCATGCCTCTGGAAGATAACCATGTTCCTATAGCTGCCGGTAGAAATGGGGAAACTGAAGCCCATGAATTTAAAGCGATGGCTCTGGGCTCTGTGAGGTGCCAGGGAGGCTGTATGTGTCTCTTGGCTGCCCTCAGACCAAGTTATTTAGTCAGTGTGTGACCTTTACTGCTTTATGTAAACATCACCGTGACTATAATATATCATCAGGCTCCAGTTATTCCCTGAGCTTGTGTCTGACTTCTGAGGAATCTGATTCTGTTTTTCTGTTCAACACAGATATAGCCCAAAGGCCCTGGGACTTTGTGAATGGAGGGATTTTGCTGCCTACAAGATGCAGTGTGAGGTTCAAACCAGGATGAAATGTCACTAGGGAGCAGCCTCTGTGCAAGCATCCCAGGTCCCTAAACTGTTCTGGGGGTTTTGCTTGGATTTCTCAATCCAAGAGCTCTTCCTGGGATCCCCCAGCATTCTGCAGAGAAGGGTGTTGCTCTGGTGCCATGAAGCATGGAGCAGGCACAGCCGCCTGCATCCCACTGGTGTTTCATTCCTCTGCTGCTGCGTGTGGAAGTTCTACATTAGATTTACTCCATTTGCCAGGAGTTGCAGGACCTTGAGAATGTGAGACATCTTTGGGGTTTCTTATTCAGTTAAGGTAGTGAAGGGAAATGTATGGAGAGGGAGGGATGTCCCCCAGGCATGCATGGAGCTATTACCTCTGGCTGTTAAATTCTCTCCCTCAAGAATATCCCTTCAGTGCAGTTTGCCTGTTGCAGCTGCAGTAGGGCTTTGGAAACTCCCCTGCAGCCCAACCCTGCTTCCCCCACAGTCGTTTCCGAGGGCTGTCTGGAGCCTCCCATCAAGGTGTTCCTCAGTCCTGCCATGAGCAGAGGCTGTTGTGTGGGGTGGGGGTGGAGAACCAACTTTCTGGTTTCCCTGACTTTGTAAACAGGAGGAAGTAGGAGAGACTCGAAATCTCTGATTATCTTCCAAGGGGACTCTCATCCCCTCCAAGGCATGTCTCAACTTCCCAGCCAAGGCTGGAGCCGTTCCAAGAGCTGCAGTGTTTCTAGTCCTCTTTTGAAGCACTTTCATTTGCTCCTCTCTGGTAAAAGCCTCCTCAGGTAGCAAAAGCCTGAGCCTGGTGCACCAGGAGCCTGTGGCCAACTGAGACTCCCCTGCTGCTCGAGGGGAGAGCTGTGCAGGAAGGGTGCTCCAGAACAGTGACTTTATGCAGAAGAACAAATTTGGAGTCCTGCTCCAGGGGGATTTGCTCCCTGCCTGGGGAGACCCAGGGCATCCACGAGCTGGGGTGTGGGCAGGACCCCTGGCAGGCTTGAAAAGCCTTTGGTGGTGACCGGGGGGGGCACTCTTCTTGCAGCGAGGCAGTCTGGCACAGAGCTGTTACCCAGGGCAAGTTCCTGGGGTTTCCCTCCTCCCGCCTACCTCTTTCCTCCAATTTTGTGGATATTTGTGGGCTTGCACTGCAGGCGCTCCGTGCTGCACGGCTCACACAGCCTCAGCCTGCTTTGGAGAGAGGCTGAAAGGAAAGAACTAAAAATAATAGTGATGGTTATCAAGTTCAATGGGATTCCAGGAATCTGCCCTGTCCCCTAGAGCTGCACAGGGTGGACACAAGCACCCACCCAAGCAGCTCCTCTGATAGCCAGGTGTGGGATGGGGGACTTTGAGTAGGTTTTGAGGCTCACCATTCCCTCTGGCAAGACAGCTCTGCCCACCTGCCAGCTCTGAGGTGGGATTAAACCTCTCTTGCAAAGGCTCCTGCTCCCCTGGCTCCACACAAACAGGATGGCCATGGCTTTGCAGCCAGGAAGGCTGTGAGTCACCAGCAGCTCCCTCCTGCCGACAGCAAGCCCTGCCTGCTTCCTGTGCTGGTGAGATGGAGGGTCTGCAGGGACAAGGAATGGGCTCTGGGGACAGTGGGTGAGAGGAGAAGATGCTGCTGAGTGAGGTTTGGGAGTCCACAGGCAACAGAGAAAGAAGCAGTACTAAAAAGGAATTTTTGCAATTTTTGTATAGCAGGCAAGTCTGAAAGTATGGCAAAATCCAACCTTGCCAAGGTTATTGAAGGAAATAGCAAAGGATGGGTTGCATAACTCTTGGAAACTGTCCAGACATATAAATGAAAGGGGAAGCAGGAAAGGAGAAGTGGGGCTGGTATGTGCTGAGGATGGGACAGCGACATAGGATAATCTAGGTATAGTTTAAAAAAAAACAACATGAAAACTTTCCCCATGTTTTTGGTGGCACTGGGAACACTGGCCAGAGGGGAGAGAGGAGGGGGACAAATTGCCTAGGATTGGGAAGTGCCACAACCAACAAGGAATCAGCAGGCAAGGAGCTTTGAGCATGGAAACAGGTAGGAGCAGCTAGCTTCTCCTCCAGGAATGAGAAAGGGCTCGCACAAAGCTGAAGTCATCGAAGGGTTTGTAATAAATCTGTCAAAGTTTGGGGGTTGGGTTGTTTTGCTGGAGAACAGCAAACAAGGCCTGTGGATTTGAGAGGGAGGTGTTCTTGGCACATAGGTGTCTGTCAGTCTGAATCTGTGAGTATGCAAAGCTTCAGAATGAAGATTAAAATGGAGAATAATTAAGAACATGGAAAATGGATGAGATACAGATTTTCTGGAAGTAAATGATGCCAGAGTAGATAAAAAACCTGAACTTCTCGACAAAGCAGACAGAATATATCTAAGTTGTCTAGTCTAGCAGTAAAGGAGAATATTAAATCCATTGTGAGAGGAAGAGGCTGGGCTATGAGGACTGTTCTAGATGGGCTTCTCAAAAATTGGCCTTGTTATTTGACATTTTTAATGGTCTCGGCACAAAACATACAAATTTCTAATGAAATTTGGTGATCACCTGTAATTGGAAATCATCAAAACAAAGGAGTCAGTAGAAATTGCAAACAAAGAACAGGAGTCCCTTCAGAAAAGGAAAACAAGGAATGTGATGAAATTAGGGAGTCAAAGAGTGATGCACAGGGGGATGTGCAGCTGGATTTCTGCTCTGGTGTGGAGATGACAGTCACCCAGAGCTGAACTAATTCAGAAACACAAAAGTCTCCGGAGCACGAGTCAGCCCTGGAGTCCCTGAAGTGGGCAGAGGGAGGAGAGGAGGGGAAGCAGTGCTGCTGTTCCTGGGTGATGCGTGGTTGCATCTGGAGCCTGTTGTGGGATGATGGTGCAGAAACCAAATGTGAGGCAGAGGCCCTGCTTTTGCTGTGGGATGTTGTGACATGGCCTGTGTCCCCCCATGTGCTGAGCATGTTTGTTCTTGAAGACTGGGGAGGATTCATTCTCCTGTGCCCTGCTGTCCTTTCCATCCTGCAGGATGTGATCTCATGGGATTACCTGACTCACTTTAACTCAATGCTGCTGTTCCACCTCAGCTCTCCCAGGTATGCTCTGCTGAGGCTCCTCTGACCAGCCTGGGAACTGCTTCAGTGCTCTGCAACAGCAGGAAAAGTGGGACCATTTCCATGATTGCAAGGGGAATGGCTCCTGTGGGATCTGAGGTTGTGCCAGGACCAGTCCAAGGATGTGAGCAAGCACTAGGGAGGGGTTCAGGGAAGGCAGAGCTCCTGAAATGTCCTTCCTTGGCAGCAGGGAGCTTTGAGGCTGGCTCTGCTGTACCATGGAACTGTACCCTGAGTGTCAGTGCCCAGTGAGTGTCCTGGACAGGTCCCTGGGCTGGAAGGGTCTTTCCTCTGATTTATCCCTGTGTGATGAGAGTGACCAGTTCTGGTCCCAAACAGACAGATGGGAGCTGCAGGGAAATCTGCAGACAGATCAGGAAAATGAAGATGCTGTCATACAGGAGGAGACCTTGGAGTGGGGGGCTGTGGAGAGGGGCTGACTGCCAGGGGCTGTTCCTGCTATTCCTTGACAGGGGAGTAGAGACTGGAGCTGAGCCAAGAGCATCAGGAGTGAAGGTGCAAAGTGCCACAAGTGAAGCCAGGCTGCAAATTAGAAGGCGACTCTAAATCCCCCAGAAAACAATTTTCCACACCTTGTCCTGGAGGAAAAAAAAATTCCACCTCTGTTCCTGTCAGGACTAGGGGACAAGGCAGTGTGGGAGCAAAGCCCAGCCTGGGTAACACAGTTCCTTCCACCCCATACTCAGAGCTTCTCAGAAGTGTGAAATGTCCCCAGGGTGTGCCTGGGCAGGGCACAGGTTTGCAGGGTTTCTTTTGCCTTTGCCAGTTATTGAAGGGCCATGTGCTCCCACTGCCAGGGCTGCACCCTTGACGTGCCCTGGCTGTTCTCCTCATGCCTGTGTGGGCACCAGGCTCAGTCCCTGTGCCCTGCTGCACAGTTATCTCTCCTGGCTACAGGGAGTGAGTAATGCTCCAGCCTTAAAAGAATCCCTCCTGGCTGTTAGTTCTGCCCTTTGCCAAACCCTTTTGCATCATTTTCTGTATGCACCCTGTGCCAGTGTCCCTACCAGATACTGGCACTGGCAGGGGGTGACAGAAGAAAATGATGGTTTCAGCACAGCCTATTCTTTTTATTTTTTTAATAATCCCATACTGTATTTTATGTTGCAACACAAAGGATCACCTGAGGCAGTAGAATGGTGAGAAAATAAGCCTATTAAAATGCTCGAGCTTACTTAACTCTCCAACATCAGAGGATAACCAGGCAGTTTTCAGCCAAGACTGTGAGTCATCTTGTCCTGCACAATTGTCACTGCTCAGCTCATCTGTTTGCTGTAATTGCCAAGGGAGAACAGCTCGAGCCAAACACCCTCACCCTGCCCAGCACAGGCAGGACGGGTCAGTGCTTCAGCCACTGGAGCCCAACACCTGAAATTAAATAACACCTGGACCCCTTGAGCAGCTGTGATGGGAACCCATCGGGAAACAAAGCTGATGATTCTTCCATCTATGTGAAGCTTTTAAAAAAGAAACATTGATGGTTATTTTATTTAAATCAAATGAGTTCTCAGCACTATGTGGATGATCTTCTCTCTCAGGTACTGGCTTAAAGCCTCCAGCCCTCCCTTGGAAAATGCTGGGAAAGTGGCCCATTCATTGTCTGCCACTGTCAAGTGTTTTTTCAGCCTGCTCCTGATTAAGCAGTGTGGTATCAAGGGGATAATTGCTCGTTGGAATTGATCCCAGAAGAAAATCATTCACTTCTTTCTTATCAAGTCCTTTCTTGCCGGGCAAGATACCCACAAGACTTATCTCCCTCTTCAGTGCCGGCCTCTAATTACTGTTTAAACAGCTCATTAGAAAACCTTCATTAACGTGTAATAGTTGAAGCTGGAAATAACTGAGGGCTGGTGCTGTGGCGAGGCGCTGCCGCCCCACGTGCAGGCCAGGCTGGGGCACCTCCAGGACATCCAGGGATGGCACCACCAGCCCCGGGATGGCACCGCCAGCCGGGGATGGCACCCCCAGCCCGGGAATGGCACCCCCAGCCAGGGATGGCACCGCTCCTGCTGACAGCCTGCCTGCCCTGCCTGCACCATGGGCAGCTGAGCTCTGTGCCCAAACCATTCCCATGCCTAGCACCGGATTTCAGTAGCTGCAGGCATTGCAAAGCTGTGATTGCAGCCTGGAGAAATTTGGACACCCTGGTGATCCTGTTTTAAAGGAAAATAAAAAACCCAAAAAACCCAACATACATGGTTTTATATGATTTGCTGGTGAAATGTTCACAAGTGAGAGCCTGAAGTTTTCTTGTGTCCCCAGAGCATGGTCAGCATTAGCCCAGATCCCCCCTAACCCTGCTGCAGTCCTGGCCAGGCTGGGGCTGATCTCTCTGGCTGTAAAACACCAGGGAAGAAATAGATAGGAGGGCTTCATCCTTCCCTGTGTCCTGGCTCCCTGACAGTTTCAGCCCCAGAGGAGTCACTTTTTGGCATTAATCTTCCCCTAGGTTTTTCAGCAGGAAAACCACAAATGTTTAATAAAACTGCTTGCCCTGAGCGTGCCAGGCAGCACTGGGCGAGGGTGCACGTCTGCCCCTGGGGCCAGCGGCTCAGCTCAGCACAAGTGAGCCCTGTAAATATTTTCTTGACATTTAAGGAGTTTAGAGAAGTGTTTAGGATTTCTCTTCCAACTTGACAGCCCTCATGTGAAGAAGGAAGGAGATGTCCAGGACTCCCTTCCCTGCCCCAGAAGATAAAGAGTGGACAGTCTGAGCTGGTTTGAATTAGGAAAGCAAAACACAGCAGCTGGTGTGGGATAGGCATGCTACCCCCTTCCTTCTGGTACTGCAATTTGGAGTGACAGCACTACCTGGGATTTGTTCAGCTCCTGTGCTGAGCTGCACATGGAGCTGCAGATGTGGGGATCTTGCCACAGGGAGCAAGTGTGGCTCAGGGAACACCTTCACACACACCTGGGCTGCCATCCAGTCAGGCACCTGACAGTGGGAAAAACATGTCCTCTGGGGATGGATTCAAACCCAAAGCAGAGCTGAGGTTATTCATGGTTACAGGCACCATCAGCTTTACAAGCTGGGAGTTCTTGTGTCCCTCAATCCCTCTGCACTCAGCAACACATTTGGTTTTTGTTTCCACTTCATGAATCTTGTGGAGTTACTGAAAACTCTGAAATATAGAACTCTGCCAAGAATGGCAACATTCCCTCTGACTTCCCATCACTTCGGCACCTGTGAGGTGCAGTCCACAGGTGGCTACAGCCAGGTCAGAGCTCTCAGAATCAGGGGCTCAAGAAGCAGCCAGCTGTAAGGATGCACCCCAGCCATCCCCAGTCTTGTTCAGGAAGTACAGGATGATTTGTGGTGGCACCTCTGCAGCAGTGGACTGATATGAGTTGCACTTCATCTAGTGGGAGATGTCCCTGCCCATGGCAGGCAGTGGAATGAGGGGATCTTTCAGGTCTCTCCCAACCCAAATCAGTCTGTGATGATCTGAGTTGTGGGGCTGTGTCTGTTGGCAGTGACCAGCATGGTCAGAGAACTTCTGTCATGGAAGAAACTTGTTATGGAGTGAGGGGAGACTGAGACAGCTCTGCAGGTATCAGTTTAAATGCCTTTAGCAGCCTAGGGAGGAATTTACAAGTTTGGCAGTTTCTGGTTCAGCTTAAATTCTGCATTGGGGGTCCTTTGAGCCTGTAAGTGAGACTCTGGATGTGAGCTGACACTGAAATGTTGTCAGCACCCATTATCACTCACCCAGCTCCTCAGAAAGCTCATTTAGGAGTCACTGGGTGTCTGGTTTGGATCCAACCATCCCAGCTCAGCAGCTCCCGTTTCCACAGTGAAGCTGCCCAGCTCTCTGAGGTTTGGGGGATGTGGAGATGAGCAGGGCTGTGAGAATGCTGGCACATCACAGCAGGCTCCACTCCAAAGCCAGGAGCTCGCGGCTCAGCAGGTGCCAGCTTAGGCAGGTTCCCTTGCCATAGTCACACTGCTGACCACGGGACAGACACATCCTCTGGCAGGTTTGTCCCTTTCAGCCACAGTCCAGCAGGTGTTTTCATGATGGAATTGTGGGGATGGCAGATGCGTTTCTCAGTATTTTATTTCTGATTTAAGCAGAGGAATGGCCTGTGGTGGGCCCACTGTCTAAGTAGCAACCCCTAATGTCTCCGTTATCAAGCACTGTCACTCAGAAGCACAAATAATGTCTGATCAATACCTGCAATGAGGTTCTCTGTCCGCATCTGCTACTTAAGAGTTTTTCCCTCTTTTGGCCAAGATTATGTTTTTTGTCTTTGCCACCTTGCAAGTGAAATTCAAGTATAAAGGTATGAAAACAGGTGATGCTAGAACTCAGACCAGACTGCAGCACATGCTCTGAGCTCCAACCCTGCCCTATTTGCTTGGAAATCCCTTTTCAGGTACATTTCTTCCCAGGGCTTTCCCATATACATATAAATGTGTATATTCTGTTCTATATAATATACGTATAATATATGCATATAAATGTATATGTTCTGTATATATAATGTGTTCTATTAACAAAGGGAGCCTAATTGGGTGCCTGCAGCAATGGGAGCTCAGCCCCGCAGCCCTTTTGCTCCCATTGAACTTTTCCCTGTTATTCTGGGGGAAGCTGACCAGGGGTCAGGCCCAGGCAGGGAAATGAGGTCTGGGGCAATGGAAAATTCAGACCCCGCAGCCACCTCCTATGATATAGATATAAATGGAATGGAAAATTATTTTGAATAAAAGTGCACTGCCCTCTGAGAAATGTTCTCACAGAACTGCCTCCAAGAGTGCCTTAACTCTTTATCAGAGCACAGCTCTGTGTGCTGGGGGGACCTTGGGGCAGTGGTGACAGCCAGAGCCAGAAACACACTGGCACTGGGGACATGCCAGGGCCAGGGATGTGCCAGCACGGCTGTGACAGAGCACCGTGGCCAAACAGTGCTCTTCCCAAGCACAGCACAGCAGGGAGATTCCCTGTCCCTTCCCTCTCCCTTCACCGATGGTGAATCCAACTCAGTGACCTGGCCAGATCCAGGACTTGTTGGATTTGGGATGGAACTTTCACGTACTCTTCAGTGGATGTGGTGACATGTTCCCTGTGTTCTCCACTCATTAAGGATGCAAATCATTTACTTGTGGAAGAGAAGCTGCGGGAGAAACATCTGTAGTTACAAAAATCCTTCTGGCTCTCATTTCTTTCGAGACAAAAAAAGTAAAAATGGGAGAGCTTCTTAGCTAGGAGCAGTTTTTTAGTCTTATTTCAGCTCTGAAGAGGAGAGATGCCAGACATGTGCTGGTAGATTTGTGAATATCTTCCAGCCTAAATTCATGAAGAAGGACTCCCCAGGCCAGAACTCACATGGGCTTGGGCTTGTTTGCATTGCTGTTGTTGTTAGTCATTGCACCAAGGAAGATATTTCATAAACTGATTTGCTGAAGGTATTAAAGTTGAAAAGGGAAATGAATTTCACTCATCACATGGGCAGTCTGAGTGTCCATAATAGCTTCTCTCCACCTGTCCAACACAGCTCTGAGGGTAATAAAATGCAGAGGGGAATAGAACAATCCCCCAGGAGCCAAGTCCCCAGGAGCTGTGTGTGTCCCCCAGGAGCCATGTCCCCAGGAATGGTGTCCCCAGGAGCCATGCCCCCAGGAGTCATGTCCCCTGGAGTCGTGTGTGTCCCCTGGAGCTGTGTGTGTCCCCCAGGAGCCTCTGGAGCTCATGTGTCTCTGGAGCCCTGTGTGTCCCCTCGGGCTCGGGCAGCCACGCTGCCGCCGGGCTCACAAGCGCTGTTGGGAGCGCGTTTTTTCCCAGGCAGATTACACAGCCTTTTTAGCTCCATCCCCCCACTACACCCCCCTTCCTCTGTTATTTTGGTGCCTTTCCCCAAGGGAAACAAAGTTAGTTCAAACACTGTTCCCAGCAGAAAGGCAAAAGCTCCCCCACCCCCCTTTTTCCTTCCTCTTTTGGGTTCAGGGTAATGTGTCCCATGACAAAACAAGCACAGATCCCTGCATAGAGGGCTTTGCCTTTCTCCTTAAAGGGAGAGTATTTCTCCAGGGCCCTGGGGGTACCTCTCCCCAGGTGCCTTTCGGATGGGCAAGCTGGACTGTCTTTGCCTTTGGTGAAAGCCAGACCCAGGAGGTAACACTGGTGGGTGGAAATAGGGTAATATGGTGTGAGAAGCAGCAATATGGCCAAGAGAATCAGGCTGGAGTCCTGTGGCTGAGCTTCAGCCATCCCCACTGGAAATGTCTCCATGCTGGAAAAGATGAAGAGTGACTTTTTGCAAAGAGAGACAGTGATAGGACAAGGGGGAATGGTTTTAAGTTAAATGAGGAGAGATTTACATCAGTTACCAGGAGGAAACTCTCTCCTCTCTGGAAGTGTCCAAGGCCAGGCTGGACCTGGTCTAGTGGAAAGTGTCCCTGCCTATGGCAGAGGGTGGGAAAAGATGGGCTTTAAGGCCCCTTCCAACACAAACAGTTCTATGATTTTCCATGACAGCAAATTGCTCAGGCCCCTCTGCCACTCACAGGGAGACAAGGTCCCTCCTGGGCCTCTCAGTCCAATGTCCAAGACAGAGCAGGAGCTCAAAACGTTTCTCTCCACTGCCTGTAGGAACGATGGGTGAGGAGTTACCCTTCCTTCCCCACTCAGAGCAAGATGTGGTGAGCTCACAGGCAGGAAAAGACAATCCAAACCACCAGCTCGCTTCAGCCAGCAGGAACATCTGGCCAGGTGGCCCAGGTATAAATGTTCATTTGGAGGTGGCTGATCTTGGCCTCTGGATGAGCACCTAGGGCTGTCCTCCACAGCAGTGGGGCTGAACCTGCTGCAGGAACCTCCTGAAGATATTCCATAAGTCTGGGTTTTTCCCAGCGAAGCTCCTTTGTGAATTCTGATTTGTGCTGTTTCAGTAACTGTGTCACAAAACCTTGTCCCGCTCTGGGTGGTCACCACTTCCCTGCCTACTATGTCAGAGGAAATTTTAGTACTTTTGGTGCATTTTTGGCTGTCTCATCCTCAGCCCTGCTTGGAGCTGAGCATCTTCTCCCTGCAGTCATGGCACAGGCCGGCATCACACTCAATCAGGGTGTCACTGATACCAGTCACACCTCTGTGCCTCCACAGAAGTACCCAAAACAGCCTGACATGCATTTTTCCCTGTAAATGCTGTTTGCAGGAGTCCCTCCATCCTTGGATTTCTGTTGACAATTTTAACAAAAGGGATTTTAATGCCTCCCTCTCAGTCCAGATGCTGTGAGTGTCTGTGTTTCCTGCATAGGTGATAAATGGCTGGTGGGGGCCTGGGGACAGAGGTGTGTTTCCTATTTTTGAACTCAGTAATTTTGCATGGTGAGACCTTGGCAGCTTCTGCCTGGAACCTATGCCTGCAGTAAGAGAAAAGTCTGAAAGGGAAAAAAGAAAAAAATTGAAGGAAACCCCAAAGGGAAATAATTGCACATGGTGAGAAAGGCAATTAAAAATCGTAATTTAGATTTGCAACTTTAAAGCAAGAAAAAACATTTTTGTTCAAAGATCAAATCAGATTATTATTTTCCTTCAGGTGTTTCCAATGAGCGCAGAACTTGGAAAGAGTGGGACAGAAACAGCCACTTTCTACCAAGATCACTGAGTCTCATATCCAGAAAACCTCCCTGCTGACAATCTTTCCTGCAGCCCCAGGAGCCAAGCAGAGCTGGGCTGTGAGGCTGGTGCTGGGTGTCAGAGGCTCCATCTCAATGCCAGAAAGATTTGGAGGGGCTGGAACATGCCCAGAGTAAGGAACAGAGCTGGGGAAGGGGCTGGAGCCCCAGGAGCAGTTGAGGGAGCTTTCTCTCAGCCTGGAGAAATGGAGGCTCAGGGGGGACCTTGTGGCTCTGCAAAACTCCCTGATGGGAGCAGCAGCCAGGGGCATCAAGCTCTGCTCCCAGGGAACAGGGACAGAACAAGAGGAAATTCCTTCAAGCTGTGCCAGGGGAGGTTTAGGTTTAGACTGGATATTAGGCAAATTTTCTTCATGGAAAAGGTTCTAAAGCATTGGAACAGCCTGCCCAGGGCAGTGGTGGAGTCACCATCCCTGGGAGTGCTCAAAAACTGTGTGGATGTGGTACTTGGGGGGACAGTTTGGTGGTGAACACAGTGTGATGCTGTGTTGATGGTTGGATTTGATGATCGTAGAAGTATTTTCCAACCCTAACGAGTCCCTGATTCCATTATTTCCTTGACGTTCTGTGCCCAATATGGTGCTTTTGCCCTCAGAGGTACATTCCCAACTGGTGTGCAATGATGAATGACTTCCAGGTCCCAAAGGTGTGGATGTGGGAGTGAGAGTCATGGAACAGAGGCAATACAGCTCTGGCATAGGATCTGCAACAGCCTGGCTCATCTGTCAGGAATGCTGTGATGGAGGGGACGTTCCAAGGGTAGTCAGCATGGGAAAATACTTTATCAAAGAAACTTGGAATAAAAAAAAAAAATTAAAATCTAAACATTAGCGCTTGACACAGTGCCACATCAGGGCTATTTTTAATTTCCTTCCTGATTGCTCCACTTGTTTTCATCATTGTCAGCTCTTTGAATGATGGACTTAGTCACCGTCCATGAGATGAAGTGCATGGTTTGCAGTAAGCATCATCTGACCTCTCCAAAGATGACCTCTCCATCTGACCGTGGTGTCCGAACTTAAAGCGATCTGCTACCAGCCACTTGTGACCTGGTGGCACCAGCACTCTGTGTCTGCTTGGAGTGCTTGGGATGGGCCAGGATGTGCTGGTGCCCTGGCTCTGCTGCAAGAGCTCCAAGTGCCAGAGTCGGACACACTTTTATGTCTCTCTTTGGGGGAGGTGCTTCCCATGGAATCACTGGCATAAAAGAATCATAGACTGGCTTGGGTTGAACTTAAAGCTCATCTCATCCCACCCCAGTGCCATGGGAAGGGACACCTTCCACTAGATCAGGCTGCTCCAAGCCCCATCCAACCCGGCCTTGAGCACTTCCAGGGATTTTTAGAAAGAAGAGAGCAGGCTGGTGCTCAGTTCCCAACTGATTTGTATTTTAATTCTGATTGCTTCTAATTGTGCACTTAATGAGCTGGAGAAGCCCTTGCTGACAGCCTGACACAAGTACAGGCTTGACATCCCTGCTGAAGTCAGGTGTGGAGAGGAGGGAAGGCTGAGCACTGGCCTCAGCCTTGGCCCCAGCTGAGTGTCTGAGCACCAGATCCCCCCTGAGCTCGGGGTCCCGAAACCATGAGCTCTCTGCTCCCCAGTGCCACAGCGCACAAAGGGACCTGGCACCTGCAGGTGACACTGAGGAGTCCCAGAGCCCCCAATGCTCTGATTGCTTTGAAACTGCCAATTGCATGAGGCGTTTTCTTTTAGATTCAAATCCCAAAATATCCTGAGCTGGAAGGGACCCACAAGCCTGGCCCTGCACAGACACCCCAACCATCCCACCCTGTGCATCCCTGAGAGCATTTTCCAAATGCTCCTTGAACCTCATTATTTGTTTTCTCAGAGTCTTTAGCCCAGGGCAATACTGATTCTTTGACTTTTCAGCTGCGTGGCTACGGCTGTGCTCAGTGATTCCTTGATAAAAATGGAGTGGTTTTTGGTTGTTGTTGGAGCTGGAAAATACTTCTCAGTCCAACTGGAGAAATCTCCTTTTCCTTGATCCACAGAGGAGGATCCCTGTGGTCATCCCTGTGACAGCACGGCTCAATTATGGAGCACTTTTCATTTTGCAGGTGTTAGCTAATCTATTTCTTAATCCTTTGGGCTGAGCTCCTGAAGCTAATGGGAGATACTGGAAAGCCTAAGGAGCACCATGTGGGCAAATGGCTTTGGAGCCAGACTGGACTCATTCCTGTTCATTAGAGAGCAGCATTGTATCACCTGGGGATGTCTTTCCAGGAAAAATTTTATGTATTCAAAAAGTTACTTCATGTTAATCTCTCTGTTTCCAATATACTTCAGCAACTGATTAATTATACTTTAGCAAGTGATCCCATTGAATTGCAAAACTCACTCACACACCTGAGTACGCAGCCAGGATCCTGACCAGGACCCTGACCAGGACACTGACCAGGACCCTGACCAGGACCCTGACCAGGACACACAGCCCATTGTCTCCAGTTTTGCTGTGGGCTGGTATCAAGTCCAGGCAGGATGAATGGGATCACCTGATCCCATGGCACTGGTCCCTTTCCACAGCTTTATGCTTCATTTCATGGTTTCAGTGGAAGATTGGTGATGGGGTTTGGCTGTTGCTGTCCCTTAAGGAGATTGAGTGATGGGGACATTCAGCCAGGCCAGGACAGGGGGCTGAGTTCCCAGATGGAGACAGTGGCCACCCCAGCAGAGCACCTTGGCCTGGCCAGCCCCCAGGTTCCAGAGCGCCCTGAAAAATTGCTCATTTGGCTTTGGCTTATTTAAAAATAAAATCTCCTGTGCAAACTTGAGACTATTTGTTTTTACTAAAGTCTGGAGTTTCCCACAGTGGGCTGTTATGTTTGGGGACTGTTGGAGCCAACATCCATTTCTTTTGTAAGGTAAGGAGCCTTTCTTACCAGGATCATTAGGATAATAATCATGACAGACATTTCATAATTAGTCATTAATCATGGGCTGGCCTTTCTGACACATTCTGGGAACTGATGCTCCTGCCAAACCTCCTCTGCTCCCTCAGCTGTGCTCCCCATGGCTCGGCCATGTCCCAGGAGGGACTCCAGGATGCTCCATGCACAGAAGGAGTCATGACTTGGCTCCTGTCTGGAGAGCGGGGAGAAAAGGAGAGGGAGGGCTTGGGAGGGTGGTTTGAGTCTTTGAGATCTCAAGAGCCTGGTGGGTGAGGATGAAATGCCCACATCAGGACATGGAGCCTCACCCAGGCTGAGCACAGTGAGGAGCATCCCCTGGCATCCCATTGGGTTCACCAGTCAGGTCCCTGCCCAAGCTCCCACTGGGGCTGCACTCAGAGAGCTCTGATTCACCAGGTTTTCTGATTTCCTGCACTGTGGTGGGAGATGATCAGGCCTTGTTAGGGGACAGTCCTGTGTGCTAGCTCTGCTTTGGCCCCAGCAGCTCTGAGGTGCTTCCAACAGAGAGCCAAGCACAGGGTAAGCAGGAGGGACATCTTCCACCCCAGCCCTGCACCCAGCAGCCTCCCAGCAAAGAGCCACAGCAGGAGCCATCCCTTTCTCCTTGCTTCTCCTCCTCCCCAGCTCTGCCCTGGCCTTTGTGTGAGTACCCGCGGCCCCGTTCCCACACTCCCGATCCCGGGTCACGGCAGACACAAAGGCGGTGCCGCCGCCGGGAGCCGGGCTGGGGCAGCCGGGCAGAGCTGCCTCTGCTGCTGCTGCCTCTGCTGCTGCTGCCTCATTTCGTTCTCGCTGAGGATGACCTGTAGTTTTCTCCCTGCTAATCCCTCCCTTTAATCCCCTTCTCCTCTCCTCGCCCGGGTCAGGCTGCTTTCTTGTCCTCTCCCTCCTTCCCTGGTGGCTCTGTCGCAGTCGCTGTGGATAAATCCTGATCCAGCTGAGCTGTCCCTGCCACCCACATGCTGCAGCTCGCTGGTGGGCAGGAGCCAAGCCAGGGCTGCATGCTCCTGGAGGCCCTTGAGGATGTGCCCATGGGTTTATCCGTGAATTTTTCTACAACAAGAGTGGTGAAAACACTGGCACAGGTTGTCCAGAGAGGTGGTGGTTGCCCTGTTCCAGGAAACATTTGAAGTCAGACTGGATGTGCCTCTGAGAAACGTGATCTAGTGGAAGATGTCCCTGGTCACTGCAGGGGATTTGGACTAGATGAGCTTTAAAGGTTCCTTCCAACCCAAAGTGTGGATGATTCTATGATCCTGGTAACAAACCAATCCTCCTGGTGCCACCCAGGTGCTCAGTGATGCTCACAGAGCAGCAGTGCACAGCCCTCTCAACTGACCTGAATCATGTGCTATCAGGGATGGGTGGGAAAAAAATGAGGCTGTGGCAGGAGAAGCAGCCTGGGATGGGAGATAAGGTCTTCCTGCTTCCCACAGCACCCTGGGTTTCTTATCTTCAGTACTGCAAATAAAAACAAGGGAGCCAGCGAGGCTGATTCCCACAATGTAGCGAGGACTCAGCAGCATTTGTTTTCCCAGTGGCTCCATCTCTGTAGGAGGATGCCTGGGCCCAGGATGGGCTTTGGTGCAGGTCTGGTCTCCCTGCATGGCAGGCAGGGCTCTGTATGTCCCCTCCATGTCCCACAGGGTGGCTCCCGTTGGTGCTCACAGCCTTCAGCTTTGCTGGGACAGGGATGTAGCAGATCCCCAGCTCTGCTGGGGCAGGGATGTTGCAGATCCCCAGCTCTGCTGGGACAGGGATGTTGCAGATCCCCAGCTCTGCTGGGACAGGGGTGATGCAGATCCCCAGCTCTGCTGGGACAGGGATGTTGCAGATCCCACCACTCAGATCCACAAAAGCTCCTTGGCCACCAGCAGGGAGGGAAATACAGCTGTGCCAAGTGCTGCAGGGGGAGCCACGCACTGACCCAGCCTGGCAGGACCCCCACCCCACCTCTGCCAGCCCTGGCACGCACAAGCCCCACCTTCAGACAAGCAACGCCTGCAGTTTTCCAGAGCAAATGCTGGAAGTTTGCAATACCTGCTCATCATTTCATGGAGTTCAATGAGGTTTTTAAATGTAAGATCTATAATTTATCACCTGCATTAAAATAAGGCAACTTATTTTACAGAATTACAGACTGGTTCGGCCTGGAAGGGACCTTTAAAGCTTATCTTGTTCCACCTCCTGCCATGGGGTGTTTCTGCACCAACTTTTCCAAAACAATGGGTGCTTCTCCTCCATGTTAACCTGTTTGCATTTCCTGTTTCTAGAGACATGTATGATTTCTGATTCTACCCGCTCTCCATGGAAATAGTAGGGGAAATGTAGGTGCTGCTGTTCTGCATGAATTTTATCAAGTAGGACAGCTGGCTGGTAAAGCCACATCTCCTGCTTTCCAGGAGGAGTCAGGGATGTGGATAAAAAAATTCAAAGTTGTGCAATATGCCATCAAGAACAAAAGAGCATCTCAGCAGAGGTTGGGCATGGGCTGGGTCTGGCAGCAGGCATGTAGCAGCACTGGGACAAACTCTGGGAATTTTTAAGCCAGAGGGGATTTCACAGCAGGAGGAAGCAAAGTGGTGGGATGGGGGCTCCACAGCAAAGCTTTTAAGTACAACATCGAAAGCTTTAAGTAGTTGTACCGGCTTTTATGGTGTCTGACCTTTCTTGTCCAGGGGAAAAGCAGGGAAGAGATTCCTTTTTCCACTGGAATGAGTCCAGCTTGGCAGCCCGTGCCCAATTAGCAGCAAAAGCCACTAACGACGCAGCATGTGCAGCTCTGGCCTTCCACTCTTCTCACAGACCTTGTGAACTCTGGGACTGTTTTCTTTTCAGCCACACTTTGCCAGCAAAATCCACACACTGGATGGTCTGTCCCAGGAGAAATCAGCTCTGCTGGAGCCTGGACCATTTGGAGGGAAAAGTGGTGCTTTCTGAGTGCTGGGGGGGCTTGCTGTAAAAATCCCCTTCCCACATGAAAGCACTGTCTCTATTGTATGAAAGTGTATCAAAATTCTTAATAGATATAGCTTATGATATACATATATATATATATATATACTGTATCTAAATGTGTGTGTGTATATGTATTTATATATATTAGATCCCACTGTAAGGTGCTGAGGCTGTGGAATTTTACTGTAGACTTTGGCAGTGTTCACGCTTAAGTAAAACAAAGCAAAGGACACCCTGGCCCTGGAGATGTTGTTTTGCTCCACTGAGCAGCCAGGGAGATGAGCAGTGAGGGGCTGGCTTTGCCAGAGCTCAGTTGCACCAGCCCCAGCCCCTGGAGCAGCACGTGCCTGACTGCTCACCTGGCACCTTTGCTGACTCACTGGGAGTCCCAGGTCTCAGGAAAATACCAGAATTGTCCCTGGGAGTGTCACCATGGCTCTGCTCAGGGCTGGGCTGATGCCAGCACCAGGAAAGGTCCCTGTCCATGAGCGAACATCCTGCACAGGGCTGGGGCTGGGCTGGGGCCAGCCCTGACACAGCTCCTGGGGGTTTTGCCTCTCCCACAGGCAGTAACATCCCCCAGAGCCCCTTTCTGGGTGATTAATGACCCTTGCTGATAGATTTGTGCCACTGCTTCTTCCTGGGGCTGCTCCAGGGCAGAGCATGTCCCTCTCCTCAGCCTTCCCAGGGATGTTCCCAGTTGGCACTTCCCAGTGAGGGACAGATGTGTCCCCATATGCAGCTCCAGCACAGCCTCTGCTCAGCTGGGACCGTGGCAATTCCTGCTCCTTCTTCTCCGTTGCCATGTAA
This sequence comes from Drymodes brunneopygia, assembly GCA_013400955.1. Lineage (NCBI taxonomy): Eukaryota > Metazoa > Chordata > Aves > Passeriformes > Petroicidae > Drymodes > Drymodes brunneopygia. The sequence goes on from VZTZ01056959.1 coordinate 471,260, forward strand.
CAGCCTCAGGCCCTGCAAGCCCTGGGGACCCCAATTCCCCACCCCCTCTTCCTCATGTGGAGCTCCCCTTCCTTGGAATTGGGCTCAAGGCTGGGCCCTGCACAGCTTCTGTCTGAGCTCAGGGACGGGAGTGTGCTGGGGCTCACCAGGACCTGAGCCTCTGGCTCAGCACAGCGGGGCCCTGGGCAGGGCCTGGGGAGTGCAGAGGGCTGGGGGAGTTGGGGTCAGTCCCTTGGTGGCCCCCAGGTGCTGTGGCCATGCTGGAGTCCCCACTGCCAAGGAGCCAGAGGGGCCCCAGGAAGCCGTGGCCTGGGAGGGGATTCAGAGGATTCAGGGCTTGTCCTGGCACTGGAGAAGTGCTGGAAGCTGCCGGGGGAAGGGGATCTCTTGGAAAAAGCATCTGGCAGGGATGTTTTCCCTGTGGAAACAGATGAGCTGCTTTCCCTGGAAAAGGGCTCTGACCCAGGGAGTTGCTGCTCTGTGATCCCTCCTAGGCTTTGGGCTTTGCTGGGGTTGTACATGAATTTCTCAAAGCCCTGCCTTTTGCCAGGCTTGTTCCTCCTTTCCTGCTCCTTTTCTGAATGATTTGTCCCTTAAAAACAAGGGTGACCCTGGCAGACCTGCCTTCCATTCACAATGCACAGGGCAGAGAACTCCAGGATGGGCCCCAGGAACAAGGGTAGAATAAGGATTTACTAAAAACCCTAGAAAGCAATTTCACTAAGGCCATAAAACAGCAAGGCAGCTAAAAGCAGATAAATCTACTAATTATTTGCTCATTAAAAAAGCCCTCCAATAAATTCTAAGGTGATCCCATAAATCTCTCCAACACCATTAAGGCACGTTGTCTTCAATTCTTATCTCCCCCCAGGGAAGCCTTTTATGGGCCTACAAACAGTGGTTTTAGGATCTGTGTTGCAGATATAACCAAAGTTTGATGAGATCATCCAACAGAAGTGCCCCTTGTTCCCCTTGTTCCCCAGCAGTTAGCAGCAGGTCCTCCCCAGGGAGGAGGATGAAGCTGTAGGACTGGCAGGACTGGAGGCTCTTGCCCCATGACTCCAGAACTCACTGTCCCACTTTCTGGGGGACTGCATGGATGCTGAGCCATGGCCACAGCTGCTCCAAATGCCTTTTCTGGGCACTGGAAGCATTTGAGCACAAGATGAGCCTGTCTGTGCTGTCTGGCTTCCTGCACTGGGTGCATGACAGCCTGGATGGGGCTTGGAGCAACCTGGTCTGGTGGAAGGTGTCCCTGCCCACGGCACAGGGTGGAATGAGATGAGCTTTTAGGTCCTCTTCAACCCAAACCAGTCAGTGCTTCTGTGATTTTGTGATTTGCACACAGAGGGCTGGGAATGGGGCTTGCCTTGGCCATGCTGGGGGGACTGGATGGAGCCCAGATGGAAGGGCTGTTCCACGAAGACCTTCAGTTCTGTGTGTACAAATTAAAAACTTAGAGGAAGAATCCCCCAGCCACTCATTACGGGCATTTCCCCACAGGCAAACCCCCACTAAAACTGCAATTACACAAGAGATATTTTTGCACTGAAGCTGCCAGTGCAGGGCTGCTGCCTGCCATGGCATTGGGTGCTGCCTTCTGCCTCCGCCATCACAGTGTCCTTCTTCCCTTCCTGCAACCACATTCAACCCTCCTCAGCCCTGGCACTGCTGGATTCCACTCCAGGGAGCAAGAGCTGGCAGGGGGATGCTGGCAGCAGCACTCCTGGCTGTGCCCTGCTGCTCTCTGCAGTGCTGAGCTCACAGCCTGTTTTCCAGCCAGCACTTGGATTGCCAGCATTCAGCTTCATCTGCTGAGCCTGATGCCCCCCGCGGCTGCCCCTCCTGTCAGGGACTTGTGCAGAGCCACAAGGTTCTCCCTGAGCCTCCTTTTCTCCAGGCTGAGCCCCTTTCCCAGCTCCCTCAGCCTCTCCTGGGGCTCCAGTCCCTTCTCCATCCTTCCCTCACTGGAGCTGTTCTTCCCTGGGTCCCCACACCCTGAATGGGTCCCCAGGGAAATGTCACCAGCAGATTTAAACTGACATCAGCGCAGAAACTATGCCATGAGCCTGATGCCACCGCTCAGCCCCTGCTCCAGCAGCAGCTGCTATCTGCCTTTTTTATTTTCAAGTTTTATTGCTCTGAGATGACAGGCTGTGCAAGGGGGGTGTTTCTTACTATCCTTCTCTTACTGAGATGATGTGTGGCTTGATTTTATGTGGTTTTGTGATGGCTTGTGCTTTCTGCCTGTGCAAAGCCTTTCTGGTTTATGGAGTCAGGCCAGTTCAGCCAAGGCCACTCGCACCCTCCGCAGCCACCCAGCCTCCTGTCCCAGACACCCGGGAGTGTCATCACTTTTTGAAAAAAAACCCAACCGTGAAGAAAATGTTTAATTTTGCATCTCAGAACGTGCAAAGGCCGCAGTGTTCTGGCCAAGGCATTAGACAAAGCTGGCTCTCCTGCAGGATGCATCTCCATAGGAAAGTGCCTTTCTCCTGAGCCGTGCTGGCCCGGGGTGATGCCAACACTGCCGTGGACTCGCCGGGACCAGCCGGGACAGGCCGGGGTGATGGAGGAGCGGGAAAGCAGCAGCCTTGGGGCGGTGGTGGTTGGCTCAAGAGCCCATCCTGCGTCCCCTCGCCCGGCCCCGGGGTGACAACAGCAATGACAACGTGGCTTTTGCATTGTCCCTGCGGCCACCCCAGCCCCAGCCTGTCCTCGCCACGAGCTGTCCCCTCCCGCCGGGGGACAGAGCCCGGAGCCACCTTCCTTCCCACGGGCCCCTCGGCTCCCCTGTGATGTGGCCTGGGAAGGATGCGGTGACAATAAAAGGTGCGAAGGGAGCCGAGGCGCTCGGTTTCCTGTTCGCACCAGCGCACCGAGCCCGGCTGTGCCCAGCCCGGAGCCAGCCCGGCTCCCAGCCCGGAGCCAGCCCNCCCCGTTCCCCGCACCGCCCGCTCCATTTACAGCTATTTGCTAAAACAACACAGAGTGTGTGAACTCCCTCTAGGCCAAAAATAACTGCCGCCCCATTAACTCCGACTGTTTGTTTGTTTTCAGCTGAGTTCTGCCCTCATCGCGGGAGGGACCGTGCCTGCCGGGGGCTCGCAGGGCAGGAGAGTGGCACCCGCAGTGCCCGGGGTAGCTCCTCGCTCCGGCTCCCGGACAGCTTG